>JABMCL010001026.1:1092500-1292500 GCA_018857735.1 Alviniconcha marisindica | reverse complement strand
CATGTCTGATTCTCTGCCCAATATACTCCCTGTGATACATCTTCATGTCTAATTCTCTGCCCACTATACTCTCTGTGATACATCTTCATGTCTAATTCTCTGCCCACTATACTCTCTGTAATACATCTTCATGTCTAATTCTCTGCCCACTATACTTTCTGTGATACATCTTCATGTCTAATTCTCTGCCCACTATGCCTCTTCGGGTGAGAAGCCACTTTTAAAGAGACTGTTGTAAAAGGGAGAACTGAAATGTTGACCAGTAAAAACAACAGCAGAGCAGCAGAACATTTGGTTTACTAGTTTTCTTTCCATTTGTCGTTCAGACTCTCAGCTGACCAATGAGACAGCAGCAACAAAAATAGTGGAACTCTCCAAAAGGATTCGGGAGCTGACGGCAGAACTGGAGTCCGAGCGCACACGGAGTAAACAGTTCCAGAGAAAGTGCCAGGAGCTTCAGTTACAAGTAAAATAATGTTTCTTCTTTCTCTGATTGCGCTACAGGCACTGGTAAATGTTCTACCATCAACTCAAACCTCTTCTACCTGTGAAGTAGTGTTAACATTCTAATTGCATTTCAGTTACTAGTGGAGTTGAGTTGTGTGGAGCTCTTCTTGTGACTGTTTTAGCTTTACTCCCATACGGCAAACTTCATGTGACTGCTTTAGCTTTACCCCAATAGGGCAAACTTCATGTGACTGTTTTAGCTTTACCCCAACAGGGCAAACTTCATGTGACTGCTTTAGCTTTACCCCAACAGGGCAAACTTTGTGTGACTGCTTTAGCTTTACCCCCATTGGGCAAACTTCATGTGACTGCTTTAGCTTTACCCCAATAGGGCAAACTTCATGTGACTGTTTTAGCTTTACCCCAACAGGGCAAACTTCATGTGACTGCTTTAGCTTTACCCCAACAGGGCAAACTTCATGTGACTGCTTTAGCTTTACCCCCATTGGGCAAACTTCATGTGACTGCTTTAGCTTTACCCCAACAGGGCAAACTTCATGTGACTGCTTTAGCTTTACTCCTATTGGGCAAACTTCATGTGACTGCTTTAGCTTTAGCCCAAAGGCAAAATGAGTTTCTGACAGGGGATTTACAAAGCATGAAAAATGTTAGAAAGAGGTGTGATCAGTTGTTAAACCTTGCAATTGTTTCAGTGCTTACAAACCCCTGTTTTTAAGTCAAGCTCAGTACACTTTTTGCTTTGCTTTGTGGTGTTATTATTACTCAGTTAGAAAAAGAGGGTCCTGTGTGTGTCATTCTTTCCATTTGTTTGGCTGTTTGTTTAAATCAGAAAGTATTACAGTTGAACTGTACATCCCATTGTGTTTATTTAGTCCTGGTCAAATGTATTTATTTTCAGATGAATTCTGATCATGGCTTTGACAACCAGTCGGTGAGGTCTGCTGCCTTTGGTTCTGTGATCAGTCTGCAGTCGGTGGCCACAGAAATCAAGGTGGGTGTTGGTTATGACTGTGCTGCAGTGCTTCCTCTCTCTCGCTCTCTCTGTCTCTCTCTGTCTTGCTCTCTGTCTGTCTCACTGTGTCTCTGATATGTGGTCTAATTGGGATGTGGTTTAAGTGGGATACCATTTCACTGGGATGTTGTATGAGTGGCGTCCCAGTGGCTGTCCCTGTGGCATTGTCCTAGTGGCTGTGTCCCTGTGGCATTATCCCTGTGGCAGTGTCCCAGTGGCTGTGTCCCAGTGGCATTGTCCCAGTGGCTGTGTCCCTGTGGCAGTTGTCCCAGTGGCTGTGTCCCTGTGGCAGTTGTCCCAGTGGCTGTGTCCCAGTGGCTGTGTCCCAGTGGCATTGTCCCAGTGGCTGTGTCCCTGTGGCAGCAGTTGTCTAAATGGCTGTGTCCCTGTGGCAGCAGTTGTCCAAGTGGCTGTGTCCCTGTGGCAGCAGTTGTCCAAGTGGCTGTGTCCCTTTGGCATTGTCCAAGTGGCTGTGTCCCTTTGGCATTGTCCAAGTGGCTGTGTCCCTGTGGCAGTTGTCCCAGTGGCTGTGTCCCTGTGGCAGTTGTCCCAGTGGCTGTGTCCCTGTGGCAGTTGTCCCAGTGGCTGTGTCCCTGTGGCAGTTGTCCAAGTGGCTGTGTGCCTGTGGCAGCAGTTGTCCCAGTGGCTGTGTCACTTTGGCATTGTCCAAGTGGCTGTGTCCCTTTGGCATTGTCCAAGTGGCTGTGTCCCTTTGGCATTGTCCAAGTGGCTGTGTCCCTGTGGCAGTTAATTGTCCCATAGGGATTCATTGTAGCGGGGTGATGCAGTTACAAACTTCAGGTGTGATGTAAGGCCATGTGATGGTGTGATGTGATATATGACGGGGTGTGGTGTGAGGCCATCTGATGTGCTGCTATGTTATATGATGT
This sequence comes from Alviniconcha marisindica, assembly GCA_018857735.1. Taxonomy (NCBI): domain Eukaryota; kingdom Metazoa; phylum Mollusca; class Gastropoda; family Provannidae; genus Alviniconcha; species Alviniconcha marisindica. The sequence continues at coordinate 1,290,130 of JABMCL010001026.1, read as the reverse complement.
GATGAGGTGTGATGTGGTGTGATGTGGTGAGATGTGATGTGGTGTGATGTGATTTGATGTGGTATGATGTAATGTCCACAGGAGGGGGATGAAGTGGATGTCAAGGCTCTGCAGGACAAACTGAAGCAGACAGAAACCAAGATGTCAGAGTGGCGTAACCAGTGTCAGATGTTGAAGCAGGAAATCAAAGTGGCTCACAAGGTAACCGCTGTCAGATGTTGAAATAAGAGAAACAATGTAACCATTGTCAGATACTGAAATGCAACTCACAAAATAGTCAGTATCAGATGTTGAAACATGACTCACAATGTAACCAGTATCAGATATTGAAACATGACTCACAAGGTAACCAGTGTCAGATGTTGAAACATGACTTGAAAGGTAACCAGTGTCAGATGCTGAAACATGACTCACAAGGTAACCAGTGTCAGATGTTGAAGTATGACTCACAAAATCCCAGGTAACCAGTGTCAGATGTTGAAGTATGACTCACAAGGTAACCAGTGTCAGATGTGGAAACGGGAAATTGAAATAAATCCCTAGGAATGTTAGATATTGAAACATTACTTAGCAAATAACCAGATTGAGATGTTGAAACTCAGCTCTGTCCAGCTGTCACTTGTACAGTAGCTGTCCATCTGTCTAGCTCTCACTTGTACAGTAACTGTCTCTTTGTTCACTATCACTTGTACAGTAACTGTCCCTCTGTCCACCTGTTGCTTGTACAGTAACTGTCTCTCTGTCCAGCTGTCACTTGTACAGTAACTGTCTCTCTGTCCAGCTGTCACTTGTACAGTAACTGTCCCTCTGTCCAGCTGTCACTTGTACAGTAACTGTCTCTCTGTCCAGCTGTCACATGTACAGTAACTGTCTCTCTATCCAGCTGTCACTTGTACAGTAACTGTCTCTCTGTCCAGCTGTCACTTGTACAGTAACTGTCTCTTTGTTCACTATCACTTGTACAGTAACTGTCCCTCTGTCCAGCTGTTGCTTGTACAGTAACTGTCTCTCTGTCCACCTGTTGCTTGTACAGTAACTGTCTCTCTATCCACCTGTTGCTTGTACAGTAACTGTCTCTCTGTCCACCTGTTGCTTGTACATTAACTCTCTAGCTGTTGCTTGTACAATAATTGCCTCTCTGTCCAGCTGTTGCTTGTACATTAACTCTCTAGCTGTTGCTTGTACAGTAACTGTCTCTCTGTTTAGCTCTCACTTGTACAGTAACTGTCTCTCTGTCCAGCTGTCACTTGTACAGTAACTGTCTCTCTATCCAGCTGTCACTTGTACAGTAACTGTCTCTCTCTCCAGCTGTCACTTGTACAGTAACTGTCTCTCTCTCCAGCTGTCACTTGTACAGTAACTGTCTCTCTCTCCAGCTGTCACTTGTACAGTAACTGTCTCTCTTCCAGCTGTCACTTGTACAGTAACTGTCTCTCTTCCAGCTGTCACTTGTACAGTAACTGTCTCTCTGTCCAGCTGTCACTTGTACAGTAACTGTCCCTCTATCCAGCTGTCACTTGTACAGTAACTGTCTCTCTTCCAGCTGTCACTTGTACAGTAACTGTCTCTCTTCCAGCTGTCACTTGTACAGTAACTGTCCTCTTCCAGCTGTCACTTGTACAGTAACTGTCTCTCTACTCATGTACGTAACTGACTTAGTACAGTAATGCTCTCTGTCCACTGTCACTTGTACAGTACTGTCCCTCTTCCAGCTTCACTTGTACAGTAACTGTCTCTTCACTTCACTTGTACAGTAACTGTCCTCTGTCCACTGTCTTGTACAGTAACTGTCCTCTTCCAGCTGTCACTTGTACAGTAACTGTCTCTCTCCAGTGTCACCATCTGTCCTCTGTCAGTCATTGTACAGTAACTGTCCCTCTTCCAGCTGTCACTTGTACAGTAACTGTCTCTCTTCCAGCTTCACTTGTACAGTAACTGTCTCTGTCCAGCTGTTACTTGTACAGTAACTGTCTCTCTCTCCAGCTGTCACTTGTACAGTAACTGTCTCTCTGTCCAGCTGTTGCTTGTACAGTAACTGTCCCTCTGTCCAGCTGTTGCTTGTACAGTAACTGTCTCTCTGTTTAGCTCTCACTTGTACAGTAACTGTCTCTGTCCAGCTGTTGCTTGTACAGTAACTGTCTCTCTGTCCTACTGTCACTTGTACAGTAACTGTCTCTCTATCCAGCTGTCACTTGTACAGTAACTGTCTCTCTATCCAGCTGTTACTTGTACAGTAACTGTCTCTCTCTCCAGCTGTCACTTGTACAGTAACTGTCCCTCTATCCAGCTGTCACTTGTACAGTAACTGTCTCTCTCTCCAGCTGTCACTTGTACAGTAACTGTCTCTCTGTCCTACTGTCACTTGTACAGTAACTGTCCCTCTATCCAGCTGTCACTTGTACAGTAACTGTCTCTCTCTCCAGCTGTCACTTGTACAGTAACTGTCTCTCTATCCAGCTGTCACTTGTACAGTAACTGTCTCTCTATCCAGCTGTTACTTGTACAGTAACTGTCTCTCTCTCCAGCTGTTGCTTGTACAGTAACTGTCTCTCTGTCCAGCTGTCACTTGTACAGTAACTGTCTCTCTGTCCAGCTGTCACTTGTACAGTAACTGTCTCTCTATCCAGCTGTTACTTGTACAGTAACTGTCTCTCTCTCCAGCTGTTGCTTGTACAGTAACTGTCTCTCTATCCAGCTGTTACTTGTACAGTAACTGTCTCTCTCTCCAGCTGTCACTTGTACAGTAACTGTCCCTCTGTCCAGCTGTTGATTGTACAGTAACTGTCCCTCTGTCCAGCTGTTGCTTGTACAGTAACTGTCCCTCTGTCCAGCTGTTGATTGTACAGTAACTGTCTCTCAGTCCAGCTGTTGCTTGTACAGTAACTATCCCTCTGTCCAGCTGTTGCTTGTACAATGACTGTCTCTCAGTCTAGCTGTTGCTTGTTCAGTAACTGTTTCTCAGTCCAGCTGTCACTTGTGAGAGGCAGGCGAACCTGAAGTAGGCACACTGATGTAGCTTTAAAAGGCTCTTTTAGAACAACAGTTACAGACATGGTTGCTGTTTTTATAGATTTTTTCAGGGTGGAGGGGGTGGGGGGGGGGGGGGGGGCACAGGAAGGGGCACAGGAGTTGGGGGACAATGTCAATATTGTTTTGTTGTGCAAGCATGATTTGTTGTGTGTACAGGTGCTGGCACAGGAGTTGGGGGACAATGTCAATATCCAATCCCTGCTGAACAATGCCAGCAACTTCCGCGGTCGTGCCCAGCAAATCATAGCTCTACAGAACAAGGTAGGACAGTGATTTTGCTTTAGTATCTTTACTGATCTCTGTGACCTTTGTTAACTATCGTAAGGCTTTTTAACCTTACTGACCCTAAGAACAAAACCAGTATATGTGTTTCTGCCCAGGGAGCAGAATCCTTCTGCCTTTTCCCACTTTTGTCTTTTCTCAGCCTCTGGCTGACTGTTGATTTACACGCATGCATGCACACACACACACACACACACACACACACACACACACACACACACACACACACACACACACACACACACACCGCCTGCCCCCCAGCCCCCAGCCCCCAACACAAACACAGTAGTGGTCAGTAGGTTCCCCATCTGTGGTCAGTAACACTTCTCCAGTGCAGTCAGTATTAGGTTTCCCCAGTGTGGTCAGTAGGTTTCCCCAGTGTGGTCAGCAGGTTTCTGAATTGTGTGTGTCAGGTGGAAGAGTTGAATTGTGTGTGTCAAGCGGAAGAGTTGAATTGTGTGTGTCAGGTGGAAGAGTTGAATTGTGTGTGTCAGGTGGAAGAGTTGAATTGTGTGTGTCAGGTGGAAGAGTTGAATTGTGTGTGTCAGGCGGAAGAGTTGAATTGTGTGTGTCAGGCGGAAGAGTTGAAATGTGTGTGTCAGATGGAAGAGTTGAAATGTGTGTGTCAGGTGGAAGAGTTGAAGGCTCAACTGGCTGCCTGTCAACCACCATCTCTGGAGAGTGAGTTGCTAGGCACCAAGACATCAGCACGGCGACGCACACAGGATGAAAAATACAGAGAGGAACTTCGACGTTTGGACAAGGAACGGAAAGAAGCACAGGAGGTATGAAATAAGAATGCACAACTGGTGCGTGAATGAACATTGTTAATGACGGAGTACCTCTGTTCATGGCAGGGGGCACTGTGCGTGTCCCTGCTGTAACGGTTCCTGTGGGTCCTGTTCAGACACTGCTGTAACGGTTCCTGTGGGTCCTGTTTAAACACTGCTGTAACGGTTCCTGTGGGTCCTGTTCAGACACTGCTGTAACGGTTCCTGTGGGTCCTGTTTAAACACTGCTGTAACAGTTCCTATGTGTCCTGTTCAGACACTGCCGTATCAGTTCCTGTGGGTCCTGTTCAGACACTGCTGTATCAGTTCCTGTGGGTCCTGTTCAGACACTGCTGTAACGGTTCCTATGGGTCCTGTTCAGACACTGCTGTAACGGTTCCTATGGGTCCTGTTCAGACACTGCTGTAACGGTTCCTGTGGGTCCTGTTCAGACACTGCTGTAACGGTTCCTGTGGGTCCTGTTTCAACACTGCTGTAACGGTTCCTGTGGGTCCTGTTCAGACACTGCTGTAACAGTTCCTGTGGGTCCTGTTTAAACACTGCTGTAACAGTTCCTGTGGGTCCTGTTCAGACACTGCTGTAACGGTTCCTGTGGGTCCTGTTCAGACACTGCTGTAACGGTTCCTGTGGGTCCTGTTCAGACACTGCAGTAGCCCTGATTTGGCATTGATCACTGAATGATTTGTGTGTTAAATAACTGACTGATTTTGTTGAAGCTTATTACTGTCCTTTTCTAGAATTTATTGCCTTGTATGTAGACAAAAGCACAGCAGTGGTGCCTTGCGAGATTCAGTGATTTGGATGTGTGCAGAGTGAGGTGTGTACTGTGTGGTGCACTGTACAGTGTGGCATACTTTGTAGTGTTCTGTGTGATGTACTATGTAGTGTTCTGTGTGATGTACTGTGTAGTGTTCTGTGTGATGTAGTCTGTGGTGTTCTGTGTGATGTACTGTGTAGTGTTCTGTGTGATGTACTGTGTAGTGTTCTGTGTGATGTAGTCTGTGGTGTTCTGTGTGATGTACTGTGTAGTGTTCTGTGTGATGTACTGTGTAGTGTTCTGTGTGATGTACTGTGTAGTGTTCTGTATGATGTACTGTGTAGTGTTCTGTGTGATGTACTGAGTGGTGTTCTGTGTGATGTACTGTGTAGTATTCTGTGTGATGTAGTCTGTGGTGTTCTGTGTGTTGTACTGTGTAGTGTTCTGTGTGATGTACTGTGTAGTGTTCTGTGTGATGTTCTGTGTGATGTACTGTGTAGTGTTCTGTGTGATGTACTGAGTAGTGTTCTGTGTGATGTTCTGAGTGGTGTTCTGTGTGATGTAGTCTGTGGTGTTCTGTGTGATGTACTCACTGGTGTCCTGTGTGGTGTACAGAGTGGTGTTCTGTGTCATGTACTGTGTAGTGTACTGTCTAGTGTTCTGTGTGATGTACTGAATGGTGTGCTGTGTGATGTACTGCATAGTGTTCTGTGTGATGTACTGAGTGGTGTTCTATGTGGTGTACTGTGTAGTGTTCTGTGTGATGTACTGTGTTGTGTTCTGTGTGATGTACTGAGTGGTGTTCTATGTGGTGTACTGTGTAGTGTTCTGTGTGATGTACTGTGTTGTGTTCTGTGTGATATTCTCAGTGTGCTCTGTGTGATGTACTCAGTGGTGTCCTGTGTGGTGTACAGAGTGGTGTACTGTGTGATGTACTGAGAAGTATGATGTAGTGTGTGATATACTGAATTGTGTATTGTCAGGTGTACTGTGTGATGAACTCAGCACTGGGTGTACACTGTGTGTTTTACTTTGTGGTCTGTGTTATTTGTGTTGTGTTTGTTCTGATTGCTGTGTATACAAGATACAGTTCTGATACTGTATCATGCGTTTAGTGTGATGAGCTGTGTGGTTGTGGTACCGTATTGTGCAGAGTGCTGTGCTTAGTTTCATATTGTGTGTTGTGCTGTGTTTGCTGAGTGCTGTAGAGTGTGGTGTGCTGTGCTTGCTGAGTGCTGTAGAGTGTGTTGTGCTGTGCTTGCTGAGTGCTGTAGAGTGTGGTGTGTTGTGCTTGCTGAGTGCTGTAGAGTGTGGTGTGCTGTGCTTGCTGAGTGCTGTAGAGTGTGGTGTGCTGTGCTTGCTGAGTGCTGTAGAGTGTGGTGTGCTGTGCTTGCTGAGTGCTGTAGAGTGTGGTGTGCTGTGCTTGCTGAGTGCTGTAGAGTGTGGTGTGCTGTGCTTGCTGAGTGCTGTAGAGTGTGGTGTGCTGTGCTTGCTGAGTGCTGTAGAGTGTGGTGTGCTGTACTGTACTGACTGCACTGTGTGCAGAGGGAGGCAGCAGAGAAGAAGGCCCTGGAGGAAGACTACCACAACCTGAAGCAGCGCATGGAAGCCATCAAGGCCAGGTAGGATCACGTGCACAGCACTGCTCTCCACAAACACCAGCTGCTGCCACATGCACAGCACTGCTCTCCACAAACACCAGCTACTGCCACATTCATGCGCAGTATACTTTTCGTACACACAATTTCATGTTGACAGGTGTTACAGTTTCATGTGGATGTGTTACATTTTGATGTTGATGTGTTATGACATTTTGATGTTGATGTGTTATGGTTTAGCATGGGTGTGTTACAGTTTGATGGAGATGTGTTACAGTTTGGTGGGGATGTGTAACAGCTTGATGTTAATGTGTTACATTTGATGGGAATGTGTTACAGTGTGACATGGATGTGTTACAGTATTATGTGGATGTGTTTGTGTAACGGTTTTGATAGGTATGTGTTACAGTGTGGTGTGGATGTGTTGGTGTGGCAGTTTGATGTTGAGGTTACAGTGTTACAAGGATGTGTTAGTGTGACAGGTTGATGTTGATGTTACAGTGTTATGAGGATGTGTTAGTGTATCAGTTTGATGTGGATGTGTTACTGTGTGGTGTGGATATGTTAGTGTCACAATTTGATGTGGCTGTGTTAGTTTGACAGTTTGATGTGGCTGTGTTACAGTGTGATGTGGCTGTGTTACAGTTTGATGTGGCTTTGTTACAGTGTGATGGGGATGTGTTACAGTGTGATGTGGCTGTGTTACAGTGTGATGTGGCTGTGTTACAGGAACAAAGTGCTGGCTGGAGAGGTGAAGAGCATTAAGCAGCAGATGCAGACGCTGTTACAAAAAGGTCACAATGATGATGAGCTGATTGCAGCTCTGATGGTGAGAAGTGGACTGGCACAAAATGGGATGGAATGGCCTGGAACAGGATGGTATAGAGTGGGATGGAATGGCCTGGAACAGGATGGTATAGAGTGGGATGGAATGGCCTGGAAAGGGATGGTATAGAGTGGGATGGAATGGCCTGGAACAGGATGGTATAGAGTGGGATGGAATGGCCTGGAATGGGATGGTATAGAGTGGGATGGAATGGCCTGGAATGGGATGGTATAGAGTGGGATGGAATGGCCTGGAAAGGGATGGTATAGAGTAGGGATGGAATGGCCTGGAAAGGGATGGTATAGAGTGGGATGGAATGGCCTGGAAAGGATGGTATAGAGTGGGGTGGAATGGCCTGGAACAGGATGGTATAGAGTGGGATGGAATGGCCTGGAACAGGATGGTATAGAGTGGGATGGAATGGCCTGGAAAGGATGGTATAGAGTGGGATGGAATGGCCTGGAACAGGATGGTATAGAGTGGGATGGAATGGCCTGGAACAGGATGGTATAGAGTGGGATGGAATGGCCTGGAAAGGGATGGTATAGAGTGGGGTGGAATGGCCTGGAACAGGATGGTATAGAGTGGGATGGAATGGCCTGGAAAGGATGGTATAGAGTGGGATGGAATGGCCTGGAACAGGATGGTATAGAGTGGGATGGAATGGCCTGGAACAGGATGGTATAGAGTGGGATGGAATGTCCTGGAACAGGATGGTATAGAGTGGGGTGGAATGGCCTGGAAAGGGATGGTATAGAGTGGGATGGAATGGCCTGGAAAGGGATGGTATAGAGTGGGGTGGAATGTCCTGGAACAGGATGGTATAGAGTGGGATGGAATGGCCTGGAACAGGATGGTATAGAGTGGGATGGAATGGCCTGGAACAGGATGGTATAGAGTGGGATGGAATGGCCTGGAACAGGATGGTATAGAGTGGGATGGAATGTCCTGGAACAGGATGGTATAGAGTGGGATGGAATGGCCCAGAAAGGGATGGTATAGAGTGGGGTGGAATGGCCTGGAAAGGGATGGTATAGAGTGGGATGGAATGGCCTGGAAAGGGATGGTATAGAGTGGGATAGAATGGATTGACACAGAATGTGATAAATGTGATGAATGGGCACAGAATGGATTGGAAACATGGAATTGGATGAAAGGGCACAGAATGGAATTGGATGAAAGGTCACAGAATGGGATGGAATAGGATGAGAGCTAGGGCACAAAATGAAATGGAATGACATGGAATGGTATTGAAGGGGCACAGGATAGAATGGGATGGGATGAAATGGCACAGAATAGAATGACATGGGATGGGATGAAATGACACGGAATTGAATGACATGAGATGGGATAAAATGACACAGAAGGGAATGACATGGGATGGGATGAAATGGCACGGAATAGAATGACATGAGATGGGATAAAATGACAGAATGGAATGACATGGGAGGGATAAAATGGAATGGAATGCAATGCAGTAATAATAATGATAATGAAAATATTCATAAAGCATTAACCTCTAGCATAAAAATAGAGCTTGGAGTGCTTTACAAAATTCAAATAGAAACCCTATCCACCTTGAGACAGGTAAGCAGAAAATGACAACAGCAATGACTGTAAGCAATTCAAATCACAAAAAGTCCAAAAGGCAAGACTGACGCTCATACCTATATGCATGAAGGGCAGGCACACACACACACACAAACACACACACACACACACACACACACACACACACACACACCACACACACACACACACACACAGAGTGCATCAGTCAGCTGAAATAAGAACACGATTGGAATGGGGGGGGGGGGGGGGGGGGTGATGTAGAGAATTTGCTACAAATATTAGATTTTGAGTAGTTTAATCTTCAGGTAGGTTTCAAATGCAGTGTATAATGTCACAAGGCAGGGAACTCCTGACAGCAGGAGCAGCATAGGAAAACAAGTGATGTACAGATGTCTTGGTCTTAGCACCTGGAAATTGCAGAATTCTTGAGTCAGAAGAGAAGCAGAGCTGTCTTGATGAACAGCACACATGAAGAAGACCAGACAGATAAATGGGGGCTGTACTGGAGAAAAATGAGTGACAAAGTGTTGATAGCTTAAACTCAGTACATGCTTGGATAGGCTGTGAAGAATTCTGAGGGGTGAAACACACACACACACACACACACACACACACAACACACAGACATGCTCACACACAACACACACACACACACACACACACACACCACACACACACACACACACACACACACACACACACACACACACACACACACACACACACACACGCACACACACACACACACACAGACAGCCACACACACACACACACACACACACACACACACACACACACACACACACACACACACACACACACACACACACACCACACACACACAACACACACACACATCCACACACACACACACACACACACACACACACACACACACACACCACACACACACACACACACACACACACACACACACACACCACACACACACACACACACACACACACACACACACACACACACACACACACACACAACACACACACACACACACACACACACACACACACACACACACACACACACACACATGCTCACACACACACACACACACTCATTTTCCTACTGACCCCCCCCCCCCCCCCACACACACACACACACATAAACTCTTCCTCTTTATCCAGTCCCTGTCTCTCTCCCACCCTCCTATATATCACCCCCCCCTCCACCACCTCCTCTCTTCCGCCCCTTTCTCTCCCTTCCATCTCTCTGTCCTCCCATACTCTCCCCCTCTCCCCTCCACCTCTCCGTCCTCCCATACTCTCCCCCTCTCCCCTCCACCTCTCTGTCCTCCCATACTCTCCCCTCCATCTCTCTGTCCTCTCATACTCTCCCCCTCTCCCCTCCACCTCTCTGTCCTCCCATACTCTCCCCCTCTCCGCTCCCATCTCCAGAAGCAAGCATAAAACAACTAAAACACATAAAAGCATCAATGCACACATATCGCTTGGGGTTGGTGGGTGGGAGGGGGTTGGGGGGGGGGGGGGGGGGCTGCATAAACCCCTTGGCAGAAAGCTATCTTGAGCAAGTGAGTTCTGAGTATGGATATAAAGAGTGGAAGAAACAACATCTCTCTCTGTCTCCTGGCTCTGTCTCCCCAGAAACAACACCATCATCGCTCTGTCTCTCCAGAAACAACAACATCATATCTCTGTCTCCCCAGAAACAACAACATCATCTCTCTGTCTCCCCAGAAACAACATCATCTCTCTGTCTCCCCAGAAACAACCACATCATCTCTCTGTCTCCCCAGAAACAACATCATCTCTCTGTCTCCCCAGAAACAACAACATCATCTCTCTGTCTCCCCAGAAACAACAACATCATCTCTCTGTCTCCCCAGAAACAACAACAACAACATCTCTCTGTCTCCCCAGAAACAACAACATCATCTCTCTGTCTCCCCAGAAACAACAACATCATCTCTCTGTCTCCCCAGAAACAACAACATCATCTCTCTGTCTCCCCAGAAACAACAACAACATCTCTCTGTCTCCCCAGAAACAACATCATCTCTCTGTCTCCCCAGAAACAACCACATCATCTCTCTGTCTCCCCAGAAACAACAACGTCATCTCTCTGTCTCCCCAGAAACAACAACATCTCTCTGTCTCCCCAGAAACAACAACATCATCTCTCTGTCTCCCCAGAAACAACAACATCATCTCTCTGTCTCCCCAGAAACAACAGAGTCAACTGAAGCAGCTGCTGGCGGAGACCAACAGCCAGAAGTCCAGCGCGGAGCAGAAGCGAGAGGAAGCAGCCAAGCAGTTGTCCCAGAAGTCTCAGCAGGACAGCAATGTTGTCAACCAGCTCAAGGCCATCGTGGCTGATAGAGAGGCCAAGGTCAAGGTCTTGGAGCAAGAACTGGTGCAACTGAGGAACAATCATTATCAGGTTTGTAAGTGAGCGAGTTGTGGAATGGGTGCATTGGTTTTTATGATTGGTGGGTTGGCTGTGCTGTTGGCAGTGAAGAGAAAGCCCGTTTTATGTTTGTCAGTGTGTTTTGGGTACTACTAGTGGCTTGCTTATATAGCTGGCAATGTTTAAAAACAGTATTTATGCAAATGGGTTTATTCCAAGAGTGGTATTGTAGAGTACCATAGTATTTTTGCTATAACTTTATAAAGCAGTACTTTTTCCTCAAATTTGACCAGTGTGCCTCATTCTCAGTAGCGCCTTATATGTGAACAAAGTTTGTGTGCTTGCTTTTCCTAAGAATGATAATGATTATTTTGAGCCTCAGTCAGTTGCCACATGAGACTGAAACAGAAATTGGATACCTCGGCAAACTGATCAGTGATATTTTCCAGACAATTGACAGAGGAACGATCCCAGAAATGGAATCTGGAACAGCTCTCAAGGCCTTGTCATAGCAGCAGTTACTCAATGGTGGAAGATTACAAAAGCAAACATGAAACACATGCTGACATTCAATATAGATGAAGAAAAATGGTAGCAGCCTCCATTTTAACTTCATCTCATCATGAAGTCCCACAGGAGATGAGGATTGGGTTGGCCGATTATCTTTGGCTTATTTTTTTAAAACGGTGATGCTTACATTGTTGTGATCAGTCCAAACTTTTTGTGAATGGCAAATTCACTGAACATTTCCACTACTCTGTATTACAGCAGTTTCCTTTGTGTTTGACACGTGTCCCTCGTGTTGACACATGTCCATCATGTTTTCTTTGTATTTGACATGTGTCCATCATGTTTTCTTTGTATTTAACTCGTGTCCATCATGTTTCCTTTGTGTTTGACATGTATCCATCATGTTTTCTTTGTATTTGACTTGTACCCGTCATGTTTCCTTTGTGTTTGACATGTATCCATCATGTTTTCTTTGTATTTGACATGTACCCGTCATGTTTTCTTTGTATTTGACAGTGTCCATGATGTTTTCTTTGTTGGCTATGGTATTGCCAAAGCTGCCTCTTATATTCTGGAGTGTCTTATTTGTAGATTTTTTCACTTTTGAGCCAAGTTTTGGGTGGTGTGCTTTATACCCAGAAGCACTTTGTCATGCAGAAATTACGGCAGCTGTTATGTGAGAGTCCGTCTAAAGTTTGGTATTATAGGTTGTAGGGCACCAACAGTTGAAAGTCTGGTACAAGGAATCATTAGGCAGAGTATCAGAAGCATAGTGGAGAGTACAGGAGAGTGTGTGAAGTTGAAGACAGTCACGGAGCAATGAACTGGCTGTACAACTGGCAGTGTAAAGGAACGGCATTAGTCAGGTTTTTGTTAGTGACTTGGGCCTGTACAGGTAGGTTGTTTGTTAGTGACTTGGGCCTGTACAGGTAGTCAGGTTGTTTGTTAGTGACTTGGGCCTGTACAGGTAGTCAGGTTGTTTGTTAGTGAGTTGGGCCTGTGCAGTTAGTCAGGTTGTTTGTTAGTGAGTTGGGCCTGTACAGTTAGTCAGGTTGTTTGTTAGTGACTTGGGCCTGTACAGTTAGTCAGGTTGTTTGTTAGTGACTTGGGCCTGTACAGTTAGTCAGGTTGTTTGTTAGTGACTTGGGCCTGTACAGTTAGTCAGGTTGTTTGTTAGTGAGTTGGGCCTGTACAGTTAGGTTGTTTGTTAGTGAGTTGGGCCTGTACAGTTAGGTTGTTTGTTAGTGAGTTGGGCCTGTACAGTTAGGTTGTTTGTTAGTGAGTTGGGCCTGTACAGTTAGTCAGGTTTGTTAGTGAGTTAGGCCTGTACAGTTAGTCAGGTTGTTTGTTAGTGACTTGGGCCTGTACAGTTAGGTTGTTTGTTAGTGAGTTGGGCCTGTACAGTTAGGTTGTTTGTTAGTGAGTTGGGCCTGTACAGTTAGGTTGTTTGTTAGTGAGTTGGGCCTGTACAGGTAGTCAGGTTGTTAGTGAGTTAGGCCTGTACAGTTAGTCAGGTTGTTTGTTAGTGACTTGGGCCTGTACAGTTAGGTTGTTTGTTAGTGACTTGGGCCTGTACAGTTAGGTTGTTTGTTAGTGAGTTGGGCCTGTACAGTTAGGTTGTTTGTTAGTGAGTTGGGCCTGTACAGTTAGGTTGTTTGTTAGTGAGTTGGGCCTGTACAGGTAGTCAGGTTGTTAGTGAGTTAGGCCTGTACAGTTAGTCAGGTTGTTTGTTAATGAGTTAGGCCTGTACAGTTAGTCAAGTTGTTTGTTAGTGAGTTGGGCCTGTACAGTTAGGTTGTTTGTTAGTGAGTTGGGCCTGTACGGGTTAGTCAGGTTGTTTGTTAATGAGTTAGGCCTGTACAGTTAGTAAAGGTTGTTTGTTAGTGAGTTTGGCCTGTACAGTTAGGTTGTTTTTTAAAGTGAGTTGGGCCTGTACAGTTAGGTTGTTTGTTAGTGAGTTGGGCCTGTACGGGTTAGTCGGGTTTTGTTAGTGAGTTAGGCCTGTACAGTTAGTCAGGTTGTTTGTTAATGAGTTAGGCCTGTACAGTTAGTCAAGTTGTTTGTTAGTGAGTTTGGCCTGTACAGTTAGGTTGTTTGTTAGTGAGTTGGGCCTGTACAGTTAGTAGTGTTTGTTAGTGAGTTGGGCCTGTACAGTTAGTCAGGTTGTTTGTTAGTGAGTTAGGCCTGTACAGTTAGCAAGTTGTTTGTTAGTGAGTTTGGCCTGTACAGTTAGTATGTTTGTTAGGAGTTGGGTGTACAGTTAGTCAGGTTGTTTGTTAAGTGAGTTGGGCCTGTACAGTTAGTCAGGTTGTTTGTTAGTGATTGGCCTGTACAGTTAGTTGGTTGTTTGTTAGTGACTTGGGCCTGTACAGTAGGTTGTTTGTTAGTGAGTTTGGCCTGTACAGTTAGATTGTTTGTTAATGAGTTAGGCCTGTACAGTTAGTCAGGTTGTTTGTTAGTTAGGCCTGTACAGTTAGTTGGGTTGTTTGTTAGTGAGTTGGGCCTGTACGGTTAGTCAGGTTGTTAGTGAGTTAGGCCTGTGCTGTTAGTCAGGTTGTTTGTTAGTGAGTTGGGCCTGTACAGTTAGGTTGTTTGTTAGTGAGTTGGGCCTGTACGGGTAGTCAGGTTGTTTGTTAGTGAGTTAGGCCTGTACAGTTAGTCAGTTGTTTGTTAGTGAGTTGGGCCTGTACAGTTAGGTTGTTTGTTAGTGAGTTGGGCCTGTACAGTTAGGTTGTTTGTTAGTGATTGGGCCTGTACAGGTAGTTAGTTGTTAGTGAGTTGGCCTGTACAGTTAGTCAGGTTGTTTTTTAAAGTGAGTTGGGCCTGTACAGTTAGGTTGTTTGTTAGTGAGTTGGGCCTGTACAGTTGGGTTGTTTGTTAGTGAGTTGGCCTGTACAGTTAGGTTGTTTGTTAGTGAGTTGGGCCTGTACAGTTAGGTGTTTGTTAGTGAGTTGGCCTGTACAGTTGCAGGTTGTTTGTTAGTGAGTTGGGCCTGTACAGTTAGGTTGTTTGTTAGTGAGTTGGGCCTGTACAGTTAGGTTGTTTGTTAGTGAGTTGGGCCTGTACAGTAGTCAGGTTGTTAGTGAGTTAGGCCTGTACAGTTAGTCAGGTTGTTTGTTAGTGAGTTAGGCCTGTACAGTTAGTAAGGTTGTTTGTTAGTGAGTTGGGCCTGTACAGTTAGGTTGTTTGTTAGTGAGTTGGGCCTGTACAGGTAGTCAGGTTGTTTGTTAATGAGTTAGGCCTGTACAGTTAGTCAAGTTGTTTGTTAGTGAGTTTGGCCTGTACAGTTAGGTTGTTTGTTAATGAGTTGGGCCTGTACAGTTAGGTTGTTTGTTAGTGAGTTGGGCCTGTACAGGTAGTCAGGTTGTTAGTGAGTTAGGCCTGTACAGTTAGTCAGGTTGTTTGTTAATGAGTTAGGCCTGTACAGTTAGTCAAGGTTGTTTGTTAGTGAGTTTGGCCTGTACAGTTAGGTTGTTTGTTAGTGAGTTGGGCCTGTACAGTTAGGTTGTTTGTTAGTGAGTTGGGCCTGTACAGTTAGTCAGGTTGTTAGTGAGTTAGGCCTGTGCTGTTAGTCAGGTTGTTTGTTAGTGAGTTGGGCCTGTACAGTTAGTTGGGTTGTTAGTGAGTTGGGCCTGTACAGTTAGTCAGGTTGTTTGTTAGTGAGTTGGGCCTGTACAGCTAGGTTGTCTGTTAGTGAGTAAGGCCTGTGCCATTAGTCAGGTTGTTTGTTAGTGAGTTGGGCCTGTACAGTTAGGTTGTTAGTGAGTAAGGCCCGTAGAGTTACAGTCAGGTTTAACTGTTTATGCATGGCATGTGCAGTCATGTTATTAACCGTACAAGTCATAGTTTAACTGATTTATCAGGTATATCAGCAAAGGTCGGGATCATATAAGCATTGGTTTAACTGTTTATCAGGTACATCAGCAAGGTCAGATATATACAGTCATTAGTTTAACTGTTTATCAGGTACATCAGCAAGGTCAGGCATATACAGTCATTAGTTTAACTTTTATCAGGTACATCAGCAAGGTCAGACATATACAGTCATTAGTTTAACTGTTTATCAGGTGCATATCAGCAAGGTCAGGCATATACAGTCATTAGTTTAACTTTATCAGGTACATCAGCAAGGTCAGACATATACAGTCATTAGTTTAACTGTTTATCAGGTATATCAGCAAGGTCAGACATATACAGTCATTAGTTTAACTTTATCAGGTACATCAGCAAGGTCAGACATATACAGTCATTGGTTTAACTGTTTATCAGTGCATCAGCAAGGTCAGACATATACAGTCATTAGTTTAACTTTTATCAGGTACATCAGCAAGGTCAGGCATATACAGTCATTAGTTTAACTGTTTATCAGGTACATCAGCAAGGTCAGACATATACAGTCATTGGTTTAACTGTTTATCAGGTACATCAGCAAGGTCAGACATATACAGCCATTAGTTTAACTGTTTATCAGGTCCTCAGCAAGGTCAGCATATACAGTCATTGTTTAACTTTATCAGGTACATCAGCAAGGTCAGGCATATACAGTCATTGGTTTAACTGTTTATCAGGTACATCAGCAAGGTCAGACATATACAGTCATTAGTTTAACTTTATCAGGTACATCAGCAAGGTCGGCATATACAGTCATTAGTTTAACTGTTTATCAGGTACATCAGCAAGGTCAGCATATACAGTCATTGTTTAACTGTTATCAGGTCTCAGCAGGTCGCATATCAGTCATTAGTTTAACTTATCAGGTCATCAGCAAGGTCGCATATACAGTCATTAGTTTAACTTTATCAGGTGCATCAGCAAGGTCAGGCATATACAGTCATTAGTTTAACTTTATCAGGTACATCAGCAAGGTCAGACATATACAGTCATTAGTTTAACTGTTTATCAGGTGCATCAGCAAGGTCAGGCATATACAGTCATTGGTTTAACTGTTTATCAGGTACATCAGCAAGGTCAGACATATACAGTCATTAGTTTAACTTTATCAGGTACATCAGCAAGGTCTGGCATATACAGTCATTAGTTTAACTGTTTATCAGGTGCATCAGCAAGGTCAGGCATATACAGTCATTGGTTTAACTGTTTATCAGGTACATCAGCAAGGTCAGGCATATACAGTCATTAGTTTAACTTTATCAGGTGCATCAGCAATGTCAGACATATACAGTCACTGATTCAATTATCTGTCAGCAAGATCATCAGCAATACTTTATGACCATAAATAAGTCTTTCCTACAATCCCTTGTGTCATTAATTTGTGTAGTTGTTCTTTGTTCTGTGTTCTGTGTTTGTTTGTTCTTTTTCTGTTCTTTTTCCCAACTGACTGGTGGGCCATATCTAATGCTCCTTCCAGCCCACCCACCCCCCACCCCCCACCCACCACTACCCCTCCTTCACCCCCCAACCCCACCCTTGCACCCACCCCCACCCCAACCCTACAGCTTGTTGATGTATGTTCTATGTTTGTTGTGTGTAGTCATCTTTTTGTGTATGTCACTTTGAGCCTTGTCCACATTCTGAAGGGATTCAGTACACTGTAACATGTATTGTTGTTACAAACCCTTGCCACATACAAAGGTAGAATTGTGTCTGCATCAGGCCTATCAGCAAGATCAGCAGCAGTGTTCAGTGAACACAGAGAGGTCCCAGTCACAAACCCCTGTGGTGACCATCCCCACATCGGGACTCAGCAGTCGCCAGTCAACACAAGACAGCGTGACCATCATTGCCGTCACACCTCCACATTCCAGGTGAGAGTGTGCCCCTTCTTGTACACACCCTATATCTCTCTTTCTGTCCCTCTCCTTCTCTCTCTCTCTCTCTCTCTCTCTCTCTCTCTCTCTCTCTCTCTCTCTCTCTCTCTCTCTCACCTTCTATTGCCGCCCCCCCCATCTGCCAGCCTGTGTGTCTTTTTTTCCAGATGATGATTGCTTTTATATAGCGCTATTCTCTGCTCTCAAGCAGACTCACTGCACTCACATGTGATTCTACATGAGTGACTAGCTTTTTATAGCGTCTTTTTGAATATCCACTGTGCTGGCATGGCTGGTGTCCCATGAAACTGCTGCCATCTCAGTGCAAGTTCTGTGTACATCATACAACTATGCACCATGTCACTTCATGCAAAGCCACATCTGTAAGGTATATGCATGTTTAGCTGTAACCTGCCACCTGCACTTTTGGCAGAATGACCAGGATCTTTTACGTGCTACTGCGGTAACACGGGGGGTGGAACAGATACTGAAATAAGAGTCAACACAAAAAGTTGGCCCTGGAGAAGAAAATTCTCGCACTGCTCCTGCAGGGATTCAAACCCCTGACCTTTCAGTCACGAGTCTGGCATTCTAACCACTGAGCTATCCCTGCTCCCCAGATGCCCTCTGAACTTCTTTGGATCCACTTTTCTCACCAGCTTGCCATAACTTCTTTGGATCCACTTTTCTCATCAGCTTGCCATAACTTCTTTGGATCCACCTTTCTCATCAGCTTGCCATAACTTCTTTGGATCCACCTTTCTCATCAGCTTGCCATAACTTCTTTGGATCCACCTTTCTTGTGAGCTTGCCATAACTTCTTTGGATCCACCTTTTTCATCAGCTTGCCATAACTTCTTTGGATAACTTCTTTGGACCCACCTTTCTCATCAGCTTGCCATAACTTCTTTGGATCCACCTTTCTCACCAGCTTGACATAACTTCTTTGGTTCCACCTTTGTCATCAATTCAGCTAGACATCTGATTTGCAGACAGGATTTTCCTTGAATGGTCTGACCTGCTGGTTTTTCAATTCAGTCAAGACAAAATGAGACCAAAGCCGGTTCTGATTCACTTTCTGGAGCTCATGGTTGGACTGAATCCAAGGTGGCCACCTCCACATGACAGCAAGCACATTGGCTATTTCCCTGGCTGTTTGCTTTTCAAATCACTGTGCTTCTCACTCTCTGCATCACCCAGGAAAGGGCATGTACTTACTAGCTTTTCTTCTTCCCCACTTCTACAATTTTGGAAGAAATGCACAGCCACCTGTGTCAGAGTCGTACTCAACGCTAGAAGACCTGCGGGTACTGCACCGCGTTGTGTTGTGGCTCCAACATGGCCGACATAGGTTAGCCAGAACCCAACACCTTGCAACTTCCACTGGCCGATGTCTCACAAACTGACGCTTCTGCTCATCAATAAACCCAAACCAGGCCCTAGACGGCCTACATTTCCTCATGCCATCTGCACAACAGTCAATCAGAAAGCTGTCCCCTGTGATGCATGCAGCCACTGGACTCACGGGTCATGGGCAAATATGAGGACAGCATCGCAGGACAAATTAGGAAACAGTAATAAACAGCGGACACATCCTCACCCAAAGCTCCAATGACTCCTGCTGACTCCGAGGAATGCGATGCGACGCATGCCCAACATCAGTTGACAGAGCATAAAGAAGAAAGACAGAGGCCTAGAGGCCCTCACTGATTCCACAGACCCAGGCATCGTCCTGGGAACTGAGTCATGGCTGAAGCAACAGATAAGGTCAGCAGAGTTTCTCCCATCATCGGCTTTGCTGTTTGTTCAGCCCCTTCCCTCCAGTCCTTCCAGAGTTGACGAGGCCGTGGTCTTCACCATCTGCAGCCAGTCCCCGCCTCTCTCTGAGCGTCACGATATTGTCTGTAGTTTTGACATCAGACCATCCACCTTTTGTTGTTTTGATAACACCCAAGGCACTGACCTTGACCACCTCTCCATGAGCTACATTATCGTGTATGTAGTTTTGACATCAGACCATCCACCTTTTGTTGTTTTGATAACACCCAAGGCACTGACCATGACCACCTTTTGAATACACATCACTGAAGGACTTGCAGTGCTCTGACAGAGACCATTCCTTGACAGGAAGAAGAAGCTTCCTGAATTTGCTGCCGTCTTTGTTACCTGTGTCACTGATCTGAACATAGCCCAGAAACGCCTGTGAGTGCTCATGACAAATCTTCATTTCTGAGTCTGAACATCAAAAAGGGGTCCACGAATGTTCATGTTAGGATGTGTGCATCAACTTCAGTGCTGAGGGAACAACAGGTTGTTGTTGTTGCTCGCTTTTATACAGTGCTGTTCTCCACTTTTGAGCAGACTCATTGTGCTCTTGTCACACGTGATTCTAAATGAGCGACGGCCGCTTTTCTTTATGGCACATTTTTAATATCCATCGAAGCTATGTACTTACAGTGCTGCTTGGTTGTTACATGGCTGGTGCCACATGAAACTGCTGCCATCTCAGCATGTTTCATGCACACCATATAATCATGTGCTGTGTAGTATCTTTTCATGCAAAACCATATACGTAGGGTGCATGCATGTTCAACTGTATGCTGCCACCTGCACCTTTGGCAAAATGACCAGAATCTTTTGTGCTACTGTGATACCAAAATATGAGTCAGCACAGAAAGTTGACCCTGCAGAAGAGAATTCTTCCACCGCTCCTGTGGGGACCTGAACACACAACCTTTTGATCTCACATCTGGCACTCTAACCATGGAACTATCCCTGCTTCCTGGTTGGCTGGTGTTTTCATGTGACAGTTGTGTCATTTGTCTCTTGTAGTGTGGTTGTTGTGTCATTTGTCTCTTGTAATGTGGTGGTTGTGTCATTTGTCTCTTGTAATGTGGTGGTTGTGTCATTTGTCTCTTGTAATGTGGCTGTTGTGTCATTATTTTGTCTCTTGTAATGTGGCTGTTGTGTCATTATTTTGTCTCTTGTAATGTGGCTGTTGTGTCATTTGTCTCTTGTAATGTGGCTGTTGTGTCATTATTTTGTCTCTTGTAATGTGGCTGTTGTGTCATTATTTTGTCTCTTGTAATGTGGCTGTTGTGTCATTTGTCTCTTGTAATGTGGCTGTTGTGTCATTTGTCTCTTGTAATGTGGCTGTTGTGTCATTTGTCTCTTGTAATGTGGCTGTTGTGTCATTATTTTGTCTCTTGTAATGTGGCTGTTGTGTCATTTGTCTCTTGTAATGTGGCTGTTGTGTCATTATTTTGTCTCTTGTAATGTGGCTGTTGTGTCATTATTTTGTCTCTTGTAATGTGGCTGTTGTGTCATTTGTCTCTTGTAATGTGGTTGTTGCGTCATTTGTCTCTTGTAATGTGGCTGTTGTGTCATTCATCTCTTGTAATGTGACTGTTGTGTCACATGACTTGTGTCTTGTAACTGTCATGTCATGTGACTACCATGTCATGTGATTGTTGTGCCTTGCATGCCATGCAACTGTTGCATCTTGTATTGTCATTTCATGTAACTGCTGTGCCATGTGACTGCTGTGCCATGTGCCATGTGACTGCAGTGTCATGTGACTGCAGTGTCATGTGACTGCTGTGCCATGTGGCTTGTGTCGTGTGACTGTAGTGTCATGTGACTGCAGTGTCATGTGACTGCTGTGCCATGTGCCATGTGACTGTAGTGTCATGTGACTGCAGTGTCATGTGACTGCTGTGCCATGTGCCATGTGACTGTAGTGTCATGTGACTGCAGTGTCATGTGACTGCTGTGCCATGTGCCATGTGACTGTAGTGTCATGTGACTGCAGTGTCGTGTTGTGTGTGTGTCTGCAGGCAGGGCCAGAGACCTGGCTCAGTGCAGAGGGAACAGTCAGCTGGTATCGTCAGAGCTTCCACGTTCACCAAGCCGCCACCAGGGTGAGTGTTGGTCACCCAGTCTTAGCCTCCACCAGGGGGTGTGTTGGTCACCTAGTTTTAGCCTCCACCAGGGTGAGTGTTGGTCATCCAGTCTTAGCCTCCACCAGGGTGAGTGTTGGTCACCTAGTTTTAGCCTCCACCAGGGTGTGTGCTGATTCATCTCATTGAGTTTTTCTTGCCTTGCTTGATTTGAAATGCTGATGGTCATCATGGTATGGTCCATGCCTATGGAAGACCTCATATCTGACCAGGCTTTTATAGGCATGCAGATAATTGAGGTCTTATACACATGGACAATGTGAAGGGCTCATATGTGGGAAAGGTTTTATAGGCATGCAGATAATTGAGGTTTTATACACATGGACAATGTGAAGGGCTGGACTGTGGGCAAGGTGTTTATCACCGGTACCCCTCTAGACAGTGGGCAGGGTGTTTATCACCTGTATGGATAGTGGGCAAGGTGTTTATCACCTGTATGGATAGTGGGCAGGGTGTTTATCACCTGTATGGATAGTGGGCAAGGTGTTTATCACCTGTATGGATAGTGGGCAGGGTGTTTATCACCTGTATGGATAGTGGGCAGGGTGTTTATCACCTGTATGGATAGTGGGCAGGGTGTTTATCACCTGTATGGATAGTGGGCAAGGTGTTTATCACCTGTATGGATAGTGGGCAGGGTGTTTATCACCTGTATGGATAGTGGGCAGGGTGTTTATCACCTGTATGGATAGTGGGCAAGGTGTTTATCACCTGTGTGTACCCCTAAGAAAGGCAGGGTGTTTTATGTATGTGCAGTATCAGTGTATGTTGATCTGCATGCAGTATCAGTGTATGTTGATCTGCATGCAGTATCAGTGTATGTTGATCTGCATGCAGGATCAGTGTATGTTGATCTGCATGCAGGATCAGTGTATGTTGATCTGCATGCAGGATCAGTGTATGTTGATCTGCATGCAGGATCAGTGTATGTTGATCTGCATGCAGGATCAGTGTATGTTGATCTGCATGCAGGATCAGTGTATGTTGATCTGCATGCAGTATCAGTGTATGTTGATCTGCATGCAGTATCAGTGTATGTTCATGAGTGCAGCACCCCTCAGGCGGACCGGGGGGGGGGGGGGGGGGGGGGGGGGGAGGGGGGGGGGAGCTGCAGTACCGATGTATGTTGATGTGTGTGCAGCACCCCTCAGGGTGACAGGGTGTGTGTGAGAGAGCTGCAGTACCAGTGTATGTTGATGTGTGTGCAGCACCCCTCAGGGTGACAGGGTGTGTGTGAGAGAGCTGCAGTACCAGTGTATGTTGATGTGTGCAGCACCCCTCAGGGTGACAGGGGGTGTGTGGGAGAGCTGCAGTACCGATGTATGTTGAAGTGTATGTTGATGTGTGCAGCACCCCTCAGGGTGACAGGGTGTGTGTGGGAGAGCTGCAGTACCAATGTATGTTGATGTGTGCAGCACCCCTCAGGGTGACAGGGTGTGTGTGGGAGAGCTGCAGTACCAGTGTATGTTGATGTGTGCAGCACCCCTCAGGGTGACAGGGTGTGTGTGGGAGAGCTGCAGTACCAGTGTATGTTGATGTGTGTGCAGCACCCCTCAGGGTGACAGGGTGTGTGTGGGAGAGCTGCAGTACCAATGTCAGGAGTACCACACCCTTCTGCAGGCCGCCAATGTGGAGCGGGACAGACTGTCAGAGCTTGTGGAGGTGACACAGAGAAGGTTGGTTTCACAACACAGGCTTCTCTTGTGTTGCTTGCTGTGCAGTGCTTGGGAGGGAGTGTAAGTTCAGTTCAGTTCAGGATGCTACCTGTGCAGCACTCAGAAAAGCCCGTATCTGCTCCACCTGTCTCTCAGAATTTTCCACCAATGTTGCCTTTGAAATAGTTCCAACGTTTGATTGACAGTGTCCCATTTGTGTCCTTCCAAGGGAGACTGCTGAGTGCTCCATGTTTCAGTGCCTCTCTCCCCTAGGTCACTGATGTGTGGTTTTTGTTGTTGTTGTTGACGTTGTTGTTCTCTTCATTTGGGTTTCTTGCTCACAGGCAACGTGACTGATGTTTCTGCTTTCATGTCCCAGCTGAAATCCTTTAATCTCTGTCATGTCCCAGCTGAAATCCTTTAATCTCTGTCATGTCCCAGCTGAAATCCTTTAATCTCTGTCATGTCCTAGCTGAAATCCTTTCATCTCTGCCATATCACAGCTGAAATCCTTTAATCTCTGTCATGTCCCAGCTGAAATCCTTTCATCTCTGTCATGTCCCAGCTGAAATCCTTTAATCTCTGTCATGTCCCAGCTGAAATCCTTTAATCTCTGTCATGTCCCAGCTGAAATCCTTTAATTTCTGCCATGTCCAGTACAATAAGATAAATTCCCTCTTGCCCCCCTTGATGTTCTGCTGAATATGTTGAACTCCTTGTGTGTGTGTGTGTGTGTGTGTGTGTGTGTGTGTGTGTGTGTGAGTGTGTGTGTGTGTGTGTGGTGTGTGTGTGTGTGTGTGTGTGTGTGTGTGTGTGTGCCTTTACACAGAGAGAGAGATTAAGAAATGGGATACTGGATTCAGTTGGGGGTAGCTGTATTGTGAAAAGAGGAACAGTTTAAATTTTGTTTTGAAATGTGAAAGAATTGATCAGGGAGAGAATTCCAAATTTGAAGTCCAAAATGGGTGCTTGAAAGCGATGTGAACTGCTTTTAGAGCTTGCACAGTGCAAGTGACTTCTTCTTGGTGTCTGAGAATTTTGTTTAAGGTCATTCTTTCAGGTCCAGACCATTTCTCACACTATTAGTCCCAGATACACAGTGAACTGAGTGTGCTGATTGTTGTAGGTTCAAGACAAGGACACAGACACAGAGTGAACTGACTGTTGTAGGTTCAAGACAAGGACACAGACGCAGAGTGAACTGACTGTTGTAGGTTCAAGTCAAGGACACAGAGTGAACTGACTGTTGTAGGAATGAGTGAACAACTGCTGGAGAGGTTGACAAAATAGAACAGCTCTAGAGAAATGTGCTCGCCTATACGATGATACATAAAGAATAATTAAAAACACAAGCGTTTTCAACACGTGGTCTTTGTCTGGTGTAGAAGAGAGATAGAAAATAATAAAAGAAGGAAATAAAGAAGAAGATAAACAAGAAGTTGAAGTAAAACAATGTGATTGTTGTAGGTTCAAGACAGATGAGACAGTGAGACAGTGAATGAACTGTGTACTGAAAATCTGAGGCACAAATAATACAGGAAGTGTCTTTTGCTGTAGATCTATGAACACTGACAGAGACACAGTTGCATGATAAACCATTTGTTGTGCATTGATGAGAGAGCGAGAGAGAGAGAGGGAGAGAGAGAGAGTGTATTTGTGTATGTGTATGAGTGTGTGTGTGTAGGTGTGTGCATGTGTGTGTGTGTGTGTGTAATAAGGAAAATGTTTGTGCTGTGTGTTGCAGACTAAAGTCAGAGACACAGACGGTGAGTGAGCTGCAGGCAGAACTGCTGGCTGTGCGACGTCAGAATGTTGAACTGGAAAAGCAGCTTGGTCGCCAGGGGCTGGAGAAGACAGGTGTGTTGACATCTCAGCTTTTGTCTGCAGTACAGGCAGGCCGTACAGGTGATAGCTACTCACAGTACAGCATTGTGTAGTTTTTGTCTGCAGTACAGGCAGGCCGTACAGGTGATAGCTACTCACAGTACAGCATTGTGTAGTTTTTGTCTGCAGTACAGGCAGGCCGTACAGGTGATAGCTACGCACAGTACAGCATTGTGTAGTTTTTGTCTGCAGTACAGGCAGGCCGTACAGGTGATAGCTACGCACAGTACAGCATTGTGTAGTTTTTGTCTGCAGTACAGGCAGGCCGTACAGGTGATAGCTACTCACAGTACAGCATTGTGTAGTTTTTGTCTGCAGTACAGGCAGGCCGTACAGGTGATAGCTACGCACAGTACAGCATTGTGTAGTTTTTGTCTGCAGTACAGGCAGGCCGTACAGGTGATAGCTACTCACAGTACAGCATTGTGTAGTTTTTGTCTGCAGTACAGGCAGGCCGTACAGGTGATAGCTACGCACAGTACAGCATTGTGTAGTTTTTGTCTGCAGTACAGGCAGGCCGTACAGGTGATAGCTACTCACAGTACAGCATTGTGTAGTTTTTGTCTGCAGTACAGGCAGGCCGTACAGGTGATAGCTACGCACAGTACAGCATTGTGTAGTTGTGCACAGTACAGTGTTGTGTCAATCTTATGCATGCTGAAGAGGGGTGGTTGGGGGGGGGGGGGGGGGGGGGGGGTAATGCATAGCTGTCCTGAGGGATCTGGATCAGATGCCATGCAATGTACAGTACAGTGTGTAATGATGTTGATCAGATACCAGTGGTACTTGTATTGAAGTGATGTTTCTGGTGTGTACACTGAAGTGATGTGTGTATGGTGTGTGTTGTGATGTGGAACAGATGTCTGTGTTGTGTTCATTGAAGCGGTGTATGTGTGGATGGTTGGTGTGATGTTGAACAGATGTGTGCATTGAAGTGGTGTGTGTGGTGTGGAACAGACACCAGTGGTGTGTGTGTTCAGACAGGTGGCACATCATTCACCTATACTTTGACATTGTCAGCATCCACCTTCCACATCATCCTTTGTTTTCCTGCCTATAATGTGTTGCTTGTGATCCAACTTGTTTCACCTACAGTGCATGTTGACAGTCTGTAGAAAGGCTGAGTTACAACCCCCCCCCGCCCCCCCCCACACACACACACAAATGTATGACTATGCACAAAGTGTGTGATCCTTGGTCAACGGACAGGTCAGTGCAGCAGCAGATGCCTGTGCTGTGTTTGTGGTGTGTGTAGTGATGTGGATCAGATGCCCTTGCTGTGTGTAGTGATGTGGATCAGATGCCCTTGCTGTGTGTAATGATGTGGATCAGATGCCCTTGCTGTGTGCAATGAAGCGGTGTGTGTAGTGATGTGGATCAGATGCCCTTGCTGTGTGCAATGAAGCGGTGTGTGGTGTGTGTAGTGATGTGGATCAGATGCCCTTGCTGTGTGCAATGAAGCGGTGTGTGGTGTGTGTAGTGATGTGGATCAGATGCCCTTGCTGTGTGCAATGAAGCGGTGTGTGTGGTGTGTGTAGTGATGTGGATCAGATGCCCTTGCTGTGTGCAATGAAGCGGTGTGTGTGGTGTGTGTAGTGATGTGGATCAGATGCCCTTGCTGTGTGCAATGAAGCGGTGTATGTATGGTGCAGGCACTGGCAGGAAGAAAGGCTCATCACGGACAGGTTTGCCCGTGGCAGGGCAGGAGGTGCTAACAGAGGATGGCGAGTCGTGCGGAGCAGCAGCCTCTGGTGTCGTGGATCTGCAGGAAATGATCACAACGTTGGTTCTCGCTTTGTCTGGCCTTTGTTTTCTTTGTTCTTTTTTACTCATCATGGTGTACAGAGTCTTTGTATGTCCTTTGTTTTCTTTTTTACTGTTCATGGTGTACAGAGTCTTTGTCTGTCCTTTGCTATCTTTTTCCGTTTTTTACTCTTCATGATGTGCAGATTTTGTGTCTGTCCTTTGCTCTCTTTTTCATTCTTCATGGTGTACAAATTCTTTGTCTGCCCTTTGCTCTTTTTTTACTCTTCATGGTGTACAGATTCTTTGTCTGTCCTTTGTAATATTTTTCTGTTTTTCACTCTTTATGGTGTAGAAATTCTTTGTACTTTGCTATCTTTTTCAGTTTTTTACTATTCGTGGTGTACAAATTCGAGCTGACTCAAGTTGTTTTACACTAAATTGCCAAGACTTAAGTCTTGTAATGAGACAAGGATGTAGTTTTCATGTTTATATTGCTAATCCGGCACACTGCATGACAGCATGCACAGGTGTGGGAAAATGGTTGCACATGCTACCTTTTTGCACCCATTATTTGCATGGACCTCAGGGTTTAGCTGAGGACTGCTAACGAACATGCCATGGTACACTATGGGTTACACTGAACCTCAGGGTTTAGCTGAGGACTGCTAACGAACATGCCATGGTACACTATGGGTTACACTGAACCTCAGGGTTTAGCTGAGGACTGCTAACGAACATGCCATGGTACACTATGGGTTACACTGAACCTCAGGGTTTAGCTGAGGACTGCTAACAAACAGATTCAGATCTCATTGTAAGGGGGGTGTTTCAGGGTGGAGATTCAGATCTCATTGTAAGGGGTGTTTCAGGGTGGAGATTCAGATCTCATTGTAAGGGGGGTGTTTCAGGGTGGAGATTCAGATCTCATTGTAAGGGGTGTGTTTCAGGGTGGAGATTCAGAAGGATGAAATCGAGGCACTGAAGGCAGCACTGCAGAGAACACTGCAGGCCAAGGAGGAAGACCTGAACCTCTACAGTCAGACCATCGATGAAACCAAACAAGTCTTCTTACAAGCTCTCCGACAACTGAAACAGACCAAACTTCAGACGTGATGTCCGGCAGTGAGGCTGGCACCGTGCTCACTGACCCATGCCATCTGCTCAGTGATGTGTGAACTCTGCTTAGTGGTGTATGTCCTCAGCTCAGCAGTGTGTTTACTGTGGCCAGTGAGGCATGTCTTGTCTGTGGCCAGTGAGGCATGTCTTGTCTGTGGCCAGTGAGGCATGTCTTGTCTGTGGTGGCCAGGAGGAAGCAGTTGTCACAGCTCCTCTGGTGTACATGCCATGTCTTTTTGCACTCCTACCTTAGTCTGTCACAACTACCAAGTGGTCAAAGCAGTGCTGATTCAGGACAGACAACCAACCAGCTCTTTCACACGACACTGGCTTGAGCATCTCTACGGAGGACGGTCACTCTAGTGAATGTGATAACTGTGACAAAGGACAGTCATTCTTGCGAATGTGATTATAACAGTCACTGTAGTGAATGTGATGACTGTGACAGTCACTGTAGTGAATGTGATGACTGTGACAGTCACTGTAGTGAATGTGATGACTGTGACAGTCACTGTAGTGAATGTGGTGACTGTGACAGTCACTGTAGAGAATGTGGTGACTGTGACAGTCACTGTAGTGAATGTGATGACTGTGACAAAGGACAGCCACTGTAGTGAATGTGATGAATGTGACAAAGGACTGTCACTGTAGTAAATGTGATGACTGTGACAGGGGACTGTCACTGTAGTAAATGTGATGTGACAGTCACTGTAGTAAATGTGATGACTGTGACAGGGGACAGTCACTGTAGTAAATGTATTGACTGTGACAGTCACTGTAGTGAATGTGATGACTGTGACAGTCACTGTAGTAAATGTGATGACTGTGACAGTCACTGTAGTGAATGTGATGACTGTGACAGTCACTGTAGTAAATCTGTTGACTGTGACAGTCACTGCAGTGAATGTGATGACTGTGACAGTCACTGTAGTAAATGTGATGACTGTGACAGGGGACAGTCACTGTAGTAAATGTGTTGACTGTGACAGTCACTGTATTGAATGTGATGACTGTGACAGTCACTGTAGTAAATGTGATGACTGTGACAGTCACTGTAGTGAATGTGATGACTGTGACAGGGGACAGTCACTGTAGTAAATGTGATGACTGTGACAGTCACTGTAGTGAATGTGATGACTGTGACAGTCACTGTAGTGAATGTGATGACTGTGACAGGGGACTGTCACTGTAGTAAATGTGATGACTGTGACAGTCACTGTAGTAAATGTCATGACTGTGACAGGGGACAGTCACTGTAGTAAATGTGATGACTGACAGGGGACAGTCACTGGTGGATGTGATGACTGTGACAGGGGACTGTCACTCTAGTGAAGGTGATGACTGTGACAGTCACTGGTGGATGTGATGACTCTGACGGGACTGTCACTCTAGTGAAGGTGATGACTGTGACAGGATTGTCACTCTAGTGAAGGTGATGACCGTGGCAGTCATTGTAGTGAATGTGGTGACAGTAATGGGGGGCATTCATTCTAGTGAATGTGATGACTGTGACAGAGGACAGTCACTCGAGTATCTATGATGACACTAGCAAATGTGATGACTCACACTGTGACAGCTACAGAAAACAGTTGCTCTAGCGAATGTGACAACTGGACAGTCACTGGAGCGTCTGTAATGACTGACAACTACAGAGGACAGTTACTCAAGTGTGGATGAGAGTGACAGGTACCAGGGACAGTTAGTCGGTGGGGGAGGGGGGAATATGACTGTGATAACTACAGAGAACAGTCACTGGAGCGTCTGTAATGACTGACAACTACGGAGGACAGTTACTCAAGTGTGGATGAGAGTGACAGGTACCAGGGACAGTTAGTTGGCGGGGGAGGGGGGAATATGACTGTGATAACTACAATGAACATAGTCATTTGGGTGTCGGACAACTACAGAGAACAGTCACTAGAGTGTCTGTGACAACTACAGAGAACAGTCACTGGAGTGCCTGACATCTACAGAGGACAATGACTCCAGTATATGTGACAACTACAGAGGACAGTCACTTGAGTGCCTGTGACATCTACAGAGGACAATGACTCCAGTATATGTGACAACTACAGAGGACAGTCACTGGAGTGCCTGTGACATCTACAGAGGACAGTCACTAGAGTGTCTGTGACATCTACAGAGGACAATGACTCCAGTACATGTGACAACTACAGAGGACAGTCACTGGAGTGCCTGTGACATCTACAGAGGACAGTCACTAGAGTGTCTGTGACATCTACAGAGGACAGTCACTGGTGTGCCTGTGACAACTACAGAGGAGTCACTAGAGTGCCTGTGACATCTACAGAGGACAGTCACTGGTGTGCCTGTGACAACTACAGAGGACAGTCACTGGTGTGCCTGTGACAACTACAGAGGACAGTCACTGGTGTGCCTGTGACAACTACAGAGGACAGTCACTGGTGTGCCTGTGACAACTACAGAGGACAGTCACTGACGTGTCTGTGACAGCTACAGAGGACAGTCACTGGCATGCCTGACAGCTACAGAGGACAGTCACTGAAGTGCCTGTGGTGATTGTGATTCTCTGACCTGCCTTTCTTCCCCTGGGGATGCATGGTCAAATGTGAAAGATGGTGGTGACGGGCATTTCCCAACCATTTAGTGAAAGATGGTGGTGATGGGCATTTCCCAACCATTTAGTGAAAGATGGTGGTCACAGGCATTTCCCAACCATTCCTCTCGGATCTAAAACTAATCATGTTCAGCATCTGGGCCCTGATTATCTAATGTTCATTAAAGTGAGAAAGTGGTTCAGATTCAAAATGAAAAAGTGAATCATGTTCATCTTTGTGTGTCTGAATTTGTATGGCTGTTGTCAAACTGATCAATGAGCATCTTACTTTTCTTGAAATAAACTTTACTTTCATCTGTTGGGTCCGGTCTGAAGTATCAGTGATCTGACTATGACTTGAAAATCAAAGTAACCCCATAGTAACCCCGTAACCCTGACCAGATTGTCGTCTAGACTGCAGCCAGGTTCATGACTGGGAAAGACTGGTGCACTCTGAAGGGGTGTATCACACAACAGTGGGAGGGGACACATTCATGAACGGGCAAGACAGATAAAGACTGCTTGTAAGAGAAAAGACTGGACGCCGACTGGTTACTGAAGAATGGGACAAAAGGGAGGGCATTACAGTTGGGGAGAGGTGATGGGGGTGGGGTATTACTACTGGTTAGAGGAGGGCAGAAGACAGTACTGCTGGTTACAGAAGGGGGGCAAGAGGGAGTGCATTAGTGCTGGTTACGGGACATTAGTACTGGTTACAGGTTGGACGAGAGAGGGCATTACCCCTGCGGTCGACTTCACAATGATCACTGGTGTTGGGCTCTTTTCAAAGCCCAACAATGTGTGCTTTGAGTTGTCACTTGCTGTATCACAATGGTGCTATATTCATTACGTAGTCACCTTTCCATCATCTTTCATTTACCATGTTGCTTTTTGAAGGATTTCACTGTGTACTAAACTTACATAACGGTACCCTAGCAGTCTGTGTGTATGTTCAGTGTCCATTCTGACTCTCATGCAGCTATGTCAAATGTTCACATCTAAAGCAGTCAGTTTAATTGCTGTAAATGTCCAAATCATCTCGGAAGCAGTCATTTTAGTTAAATGTCCAGTTTGCCTCCGAAGCAGTCATTTTTACTCAGATGTCAAAGTTTGCCTCCTAAGTAGTCATTTTACTTGAATAAATGTTCAGTTTGCCTCTAATGCGTCTGATGTACACAACCAGTTTGTCTCTGAAGCAGTCATTTTACTTGCATGTCCAATTTGACTCAAGCAGATCACGTTTTATGTGGAGGTCTTTTATGCCCCCCCCCCCCCCCCCCAACAACAAAGTGTGCATGTGTGTGTGTGTGGGTGGGGGGAGGGGGGGGGGGGTACTTGAATCGTCTTGTTTCCATAGCCATCTGTCCATGGGTCAGGGCTTTATCCAGAAGAGATCTGATGAATCAATCAACCTTTTGTTTTCAAACTTGGTGTGGTGGTGCATCGGATCATCTTGAGCCAGGGTGTCATGCGAAAAAATTGGGATGCTATCTTCAAGGTCAAAGTTAGGATTCCCAAACATCACTGTTTCTATTTCTTCTGAACTAATGATTCTTTTGTAAATAGACCTAGTTTCATGGTAGATCATCTTAAGCCAAAGTGTGCAATGAAAATATTGTTGTGACAGCAGTAGTTCAAAATTTGAGTTGTTTGTCCAGTTCATTTCTTTTTGAACTGATGAACGTTTTGGACCCAAATTTGTTATGGTGATTGACACCATATGCTTAACGTCATATGACAAAATTGTCTTGGCACGTAAAAGGCCATGGTCACAGTTAGGGCACGTATAATCAAAACATATAATCAAAATGTATAATCAAAACGTTTAATCGGCAGGTATAATCGGCAGGTATAATCAAAACACGACATCTTCTGAGTGGCTGATCCTTTCGCAGCCAGTTTGGTTTCACATCATCATAAGCCAGAATGTCTTGTAAAAAGATTGTTTTACTGTCTTACAGGTAACAGTGAAAGTTCAGAAGATGGTTTTACTGTCTTGTTTTACCCCTTGTTGTGAGGGGTATGGGTGAGTTGGTAACTTAGTTATCCCCATTGACCATCGTTTGGGGTGGGGGTGAAAGTGGGCATGCCCTTTAGTTTGTATGCTAGTACCCAAAACAAAGGCACATCAAATCTCAAATTGCTTCGGTTGAAAGGTACAGGCGTTTCTGAAGAAAAATAACTAAAGAGGAAGGGTACAATAAAACCCAACTTATTTAATGTTTAAATGTTATTGATTTTACTTCTTTTATAAACAGTCCAGATTGTGCAAATGTAAGTTTTATGTAAGCATGTTATGTGTAGTTTTGAGGGGCACCATACCTTGTCTACCAACCGTTATGGTGAAACACAGACACACATAATGTAAACACTTCACACTTGCACACACACATAATGCAAACATTTCACACTTGCATGAACACACCCACATAATGCAAACACCTCACACTTGCACACACACATGGAGAGATGCCACCTTTACTGCTGGACAAGTACAAAAGCCAGAACGGGAGGGAGCTGTAGACAGTGGAGTCACTAGCCAGCCTAACCAGGGGTGACAACTGTCTTCATTAGCCAGCCTAACCAGGGGTGACAACTGTTTACTAGCCAGTCTAACCAAGGGTAACAACTGTCTTCATTAGCCAGCCTAACCAGGAAGGACAACTGTCTTCACTAGCCAGCCTAACCAGGGATGACAGCTGTCTTCATTAGATAGCCTAACCAGGGGTGACAACTGTCTTCACTAGCCAGCCTAACCAGGGGTGACAACTGACAGCCAGCCTAACCAGGGGTGACAGTTGTCTTCATTAGCCAGCCTAACCAGGGGTGACAGCTGTCTTCATTAGCCTGCCTAACCAGGGGTGACAGCTGTCTTCATTAGCCTGCCTAACCAGGGGTGACAGTTGTCTTCATTAGCCAGCCTAACCAGGGGTGACAGCTGTCTTCATTAGCCTGCCTAACCAGGGATGACAGTTGTCTTCACTAGCCAGCCTAACCAGGGGCGACAGCTGTCTTTACTAGCCAGCCTAACCAGGGGTGACAGTTGTCTTCATTAGCCAGTCTAAACAGTTGTCACAAAAACCTGTCTAATCAGGGGCAACAACTGTCTTCACTAGGCAGTCTAAACAGGGGTGACAATTCTCTTCACTAGCCAGTCTGATCAAGGGTGACAGCTGTCTTCACTAGCCAGTGTAACTCTAAGCAGCAGTCAGTTCTCTTCACTAGCCAGTGTAACACTAAGCAGCAGTCAGTTCTCTTCACTAGCCAGTCTAAGCAGCAGTCACAGTTCTCTTCACTAGCCAGTGTAACTCTAAGCAGCAGTCAGTTCTCTTCACTAGCCAGTGTAACACTAAGCAGCAGTCAGTTCTCTTCACTAGCCAGTCTAAGCAGCAGTCACAGTTCTCTTCACTAGCCAGTGTAACTCTAAGCAGCAGTCACAGTTCTCTTCACTAGCCAGTGTAACTCTAAGCAGCAGTCAGTTCTCTTCACTAGCCAGTGTAACCTAAGCAGCAGTCAGTTCTCTTCACTAGCCAGTCTAACAAAGCAGTCACAGTTCTCTTCACTAGCCAGTGTAACTCTAAGCAGCAGTCACAGTTCTCTTCACTAGCCAGTGTAACTCTAAGCAGCAGTCACAGTTCTCTTCACTAGCCAGTCTAAGCAGCAGTCACAGTTCTCTTCACTAGCCAGTGACTCTAAGCAGCAGTCACAGTTCTCTTCACTAGCCAGTGTAACTCTAAGCAGCAGTCAGTTCTCTTCACTAGCCAGTGTAACTCTAAGCAGCAGTCACAGTTCTCTTCACTAGCCAGTCTAAGCAGGTCAGTTCTCTTCACTAGCCAGTCTAAGCAGTCAGTTCTCTTCACTAGCCAGTCTAAGCAGCAGTCAGTTCTCTTCACTTGCCAGTCTAAGCAGCAGTCACAGTTCTCTTCACTAGCCAGTGTAACAGGGCATCACTTCTCTTCACTAGCAGTTAAGTAAGGCAACAGTTCTCTTCACTAGCCAGTCTAACAGCAATCAGCAGTCTTCACTAGCCAGGTCCTAAGCAGCAGCCCCAAATTTACTTCACTAGCCAGTGTAACTAAGCAGCAGTACAGTTCTCGTTCACTGCCAGTCTAAGCAGCAGTCACATTTCTCTTCACTAGCCAGTCTAAGCAGCAGTCACAGTTCTCTTCACTAGCCAGTGTAACTCTAAGCAGCAGTCAGTTCTCTTCACTAGCCAGTGTAACTCTAAGCAGCAGTCACAGTTCTCTTCACTAGCCAGTGTAACTCTAAGCAGCAGTCACAGTTCTCTTCACTAGCCAGTGTAACTCTAAGCAGCAGTCAGTTCTCTTCACTAGCCAGTGTAACACTAAGCAGCAGTCAGTTCTCTTCACTTGCCAGTCTAAGTAGCAGTCACAGTTCTCTTCACTAGCCAGTGTAACTCTAAGCAGCAGTCACAGTTCTCTTCACTAGCCAGTGTAACTCTAAGCAGCAGTCACAGTTCTCTTCACTAGCCAGTCTAAGCAGCAGTCACAGTTCTCTTCACTAGCCAGTGTAACTCTAAGCAGCAGTCAGTTCTCTTCACTAGCCAGTGTAACTCTAAGCAGCAGTCAGTTCTCTTCACTAGCCAGTGTAACTCTAAGCAGCAGTCAGTTCTCTTCTCTACCCAGTCTAAGCAGTCGGTTCTCTTCACTACACAGTCTAAGCAGTCAGTTCTCTTCACTAGCCAGTCTAAGCAGCAATCAGTTCTCTTCACTTGCCAGTCTAAGCAGCAGTCACAGTTCTCTTCACTAGCCAGTCTAAGCAGGGGTCACACTTCTTTTCTTTCATTTAAGTAAGGCAACAGTTTTGTGGACAACACAATCAGACTACTACAGAGTCCTACACATCCCCACAAGTAGCTCAAACCTGAATGAAGTATGATAATAATGATCCCCAAACATTTCAGAAAGGTTGGCATCTCTACCACTACCAGTAAAATTAGAACAAAATTCATGCAAGCTTTCGAGTCTTCCTTAATTCACTGTTGTCTTTTTTTAATGAAAACACGTGCAACTTCACACTTTAACATTCTCATTGACAACCAATTGGAAAGAGTGAAAATAAAATTAACCAAATAAGCACATCTCCACAGTCTCAACTCTCTCTTTTCAATATATGTGCTTTCAAAAGTACTTGCTCTTGTTTGAAAACTTGGAGGATGGTGGGGGGGGGGGGGGTGCAATGAGAGGTCCCCTCACCCCCCCGCCCACCCACCCATACAACAGCAAGCATTTGAACAGTCTGGGGGCTGGATGAACATGAAGCACAGTGATAGTCACAAAGGTGTTGTCTAGGGGCATGATGGTGATGCTGGTGGTGGTGGTGGCGGAGACACGCATCCAAAGTTGACATGGAGATGGTGGATCACGACTTCATGGGCTCACTTCCATCTGGGTTTTTCCCCTGCTTTTCCAACTCTGCTCTGAAACACAAAGTTGATACACCACATACCTTACTTTTATATTTCCTCTTATACCGAATGAATTGCTGGAATTAGTGATCTCTCTACACATTTTTCAAACTGGCATGACATCTGTAAGGTGGCACAAACTGGCATGATGTCTATAACTTGTATAAGGTAGCAAAAATGATTCATGGAAACCGGTCAGAGAATCACTATAACCAAATACATGGCTGTCTGTACAACTA
The DNA here is from genome assembly GCA_018857735.1 of Alviniconcha marisindica. Taxonomy (NCBI): domain Eukaryota; kingdom Metazoa; phylum Mollusca; class Gastropoda; family Provannidae; genus Alviniconcha; species Alviniconcha marisindica. The sequence goes on along the minus strand of JABMCL010001026.1, from coordinate 1,254,006 downwards.
TAGCTGTACTAACAAACACCCAGCTCTCTACCCAGCCTACAACACACACACACACTACATTTTCTTATTCTTATTGCCTTAACTGTTATTTAGTTTTACCAGTTCTAAACACACACACACACACACACACACACATACCACATGCACTCTCTCACTGTGCTACTTGTGTTGTTTGTGTGTATGTGTGTGTGTTTAGAACTTGTAAAACAAAATAATAGTTAAGAGTAAGTTAATGCAAACTCTGATCTGTGCCATACAGATTATCACATGGAATCTCCACTCCCACAACAAAAAGATCAAATGTCTTAATATTATAATAAGTTAAGTTATGGTGGTTCCTATAAAAAATAAATGATTATGTTACAAAACTGTGACAGTTCCCTTGGCTGATTAAACTGGGTGCTTCCAGTTCCACCTTCATGATTCAGTACATGACACCACACAGCAATACAAACCTGAGCTGCTTAGAAAAGTCATCCTCAACATTATCATCATCCCAGTTATCTTCCCACACATTGACATCTGCTGCATCCTCCTCTTCCTGGGCCCAGTCTGCACACAGTGACAATTAATGAATTATCTTTACACACTGACAATTAATGAATTATCTTTACACACTGACAATTAATGATCTTTACACTGACAATTAATGAATTACCTTTACAATGAAAATTAATTAATTATCTTTACACAGTGACAATTAATGAATTATCTTTATACAGTGACAATTAATGAATTATCTTTACACAGTGACAATTACCATCACACACGGACAATACTGTCATCATATATTCACAATTACTATCGCACACTGACAGTTACCTTCACACCCTGCACTAACAAATACCTTCACACATTGACGATACTGTCATCACATACTGACAATTACCATCACACATTGACAATACCTTCACATACAATTACTTTCACACAGTGACAATTACCTTCACATGCTGACAATTACCATCACAGAATCACACAGTGACAATACCATCATTGCACCATCACTCTGAGTTTACCATCACTCTGAGTTTGACACTACCATAACCAACCACACAGGGACAATTACCATCACACAGTGACAATGCCACCATCACACAGTGACAATATACCATCACACTGACAATACCATCTTTACACAGACCTGTTTACCCCTCTTTTCACTTGTCAGTACTCTGGGCAGAAGTTGTCAGTAATCCAAGGTGTCTGTCAGTAATACACACACTCCATTTTTGACTCTTATAATTTTTATTCATATCTCACACTATGTTTTAGACAATTGTATTCACAGTTAATTTTTACTCAGACCAAGATTGTAACAAATGAAGGTACAATAGCCTCTCAAGTTCAAGTGCAATAGCATTTTGTTTAAACTATTATTAGAAACACCAATAGCTCCATGGATTGTGGTGATTACAAGTCTTGACTACAAACAAGTCGCACATCATGGCTTCAGCTATAATGATGTCCTGCTGGCCCTCACCTCGCTTTGCTTCCAGAAACTTTAAACAAGACGGCTGGTATTTCTTCAAAAGATTCATAATCTTTGTGGCGAATGGACTTCATGTGCCTCTTGCAATTGTTTCCACCACCATGTGTGCAAGTGAAGCCGACGTTGAACGAACAGATCGCCTTTTCGCAAACGGAATAAACATGACCACCTCTCATGGTACTCTGGGCGATAATGTTGGATCGCCTTAATTTTTTGGGGGTAGTCAATCCCGAAACTTCAACACATCTTTTACTCATCTTCCCAAAGCACACTTCAAAGATGGCGGCAGAAGCAGAGTTTTAACAGTGAGCATGTGCAGACGGCTATTCCACGGGAAGTAATTTCCTGTCTTGGTTTTGGCCCTTTGACAGTTTCGATCCTGTGCCTGTGGTTTTACTCCAGCTTAAAATGCGGGAAAGGAAAAATCGGACAGTGACCGTAATTTTTGACCCAGCCAGCGTAACAGCGGAATTTGAGGTCTGAATCCGTAGGAATTATGACAAAACCGTAGGGGTAAACAGGTCTGTTTACATCAATACATGTCTTTGTGTCTCATATTTATTAGCAGAGTTTCAGTAGTCCAACCGACTGAAAACAAAAGAATACATCAGCTGAACAGTGGCTTTCATCATCACATGACAGACAAGATCTTCTTCTGGTCACAAAACACACTGAATGACTGGCATGGCCAAAATGCTTCCCCGCTGACAGAATACTGTCACTGTGTGTCAGTGTCCCAAGACTTTTAACATCGTCTTTGAGGGAATTTGTCTAGTTGAAATTCTGCCTCTCACACCTACTGCAGAATTGTGTGCAAACTCGACAGATAACAACATTACTTTTGGTATCCTCTTGCTTGGGACCCACCACGGCAATCAACATTTTTCATCAGTGCCCAGTTAGATCTCAGACTTTTGCTGGTACTGGCATGTTCCTGGTTGGTTTATTTACCTTCTTCAGTACGTGGCCTATGGTCAGCTAGCTCACACACACACACACACACACACACACACACACACACACAAAGTCAGAGTTTTCCGCATTGTCTTTCACATGATGCTGAGCTGCATTCTCAGATTGCATTTTTTTTTTTACATTTTCCTTGGTTTTTAATTGCCATAGCTTGTTTAATGAGGCCGCTTACCTAGCACTGTAGCAGCACTTTGTCGGCTTCGTTCGCAATCCGTGACACCAACTCGAATCAACCATTAGTAAAATTAACACTTTGGTGGCAAACACACTGGCATCTCCTGAGAGTGAGACCCACCTTTTGAGAATTGAGAATGGATCATATACTGATATAGTAAACACTTGGGATTTGATCATTTGAGCAACTGCATGAGAGGGGTTTATTTTGGGCTTAAAAAGAAACAGGATAAGTAAGCAACTGTAGAGACTAGGAGTAGGACTAGTAGTAGTAGTATTACTTTTGGTAAAATCCCAAGAGACGGTTGGAAATTCCTGGACAGTTTTAAGTTATTTTGGGTCACAAATATCATCACAATCATTAAATGAGGTCCATATCTACCAATTACAGCTGAAATGCGCAACTAAAGGTGATTTTTTTCCATATATTTTTGTCTTTGATTGTTTCGAGTTGGTGTCACGGATTGCAAATGGCGAACGAAGCTGACGAAGTGCTGCTATAGTGCTAGGTAAGCGGCCTCATTAAACAAGCTACGACAATTAAAACCCAAGGAAAATGTACAAAAAAATTTGCAATCTGAGAATGTTGAGTCGTGATTATGATTGTCTTGCCAAAATCAGTATTAAGGAAGCGTTCACGTTGTTACTGGGAAACAAGGTCAAACATCGAAGGGCAACATGCACCGACTGGAACCGACAATCAAAGACAAAAATATATGAAAAACACACACCTTTTGTTGTGGATTTTGGCTGTAATCAGTAGATATGGACCTCATTTAATGATTGTGATGATATTTGTGACCCAAAATAACTTTTAAAACGGTCCAGGAATTACTGACCGTCTCCTTGGATTTTACCATACTTTTTTTTCTTTTCTAGTAGGAGTTGGACTGTTCTTTTTTCTTTTAAGAGCCAGGCGTCCTTGGTGTTCATACTTGGTTGCTGTTGTTGTTTTGTTTGTTTTGCTTTTTGTTTTATGTGAAAAGCATGGGTCGGATGGGGCTTATATATTGGCTACATATCCAGCCCTCCATATATCTGTTTTGAAGGCTGTGGGGGTGTCGGAAGAGAATGCAAGTCTGGCCAAGGGCCATTTAAAAAACTAAATGAGACCAACAGCAACCGACTGGCACTGTTTTAAAAACAAAGGCAACACTGCGGAAATTTATGAAAGACGGGATGAAGCTCACAAGCTCTCCCGAGCGCGTACAACAAATCACTACAAATGTTTAAAGACTGGTGAAATGAACTGAACGTCATGTAATTGGCATGTGTAATGCTGATAGTGATAGCACGAGGAATATAATTACTGTATTCAGAACTGCTTGGTCACGAGCACGTCAGCCTCCCAGCATTCAGACCTCAAAGACTCTTTAGGTGGTGGATTTGGCTAATGATGGCCGACAACCAGAAAATGCCACTGCATCAATAACATTCACTTACCCTCCGCAGGGAATTCTTCGAATTCGTCGTCTTCTTCGAGAAGACCTAGGTCTGGCTTCGGTTGTTCGGACATCTTGCTTTATGCGGGTGAGCTAATTTGTTTCTGTTGCAAGAGAGCTTCACATGGGGGTTGTCTCCCCTATTTCACTCTCGTTCACTAGACGGATGGGTTATCTATCATGCGCAACTAGGTTGAAGCATCAACAAAACTAAGGGGGTAATTATTAGCGTTCCAAAGATGTCACACGAACGCGAATGCAATCACTGCAGTAAAGAAGGAAGAAGGCCAGACTCACAAGGTCGGGCCGCTTTGCTTGACTGAGCCGCCTCAGTCAGTCGGTGCATCACGCGGGCCGCTCGCTCAGCGGCGTGACACCTTTTTGGTAAATCTAGATCATCTAGACCATTTGGTAAATCTAGATCATCTAGACCATTAATTTGGTAAATCTAGATCATCTACACCATTAATTTGGTAAACTGATCTAGATCATCTAGACCATTTGGTAAATCTAGATCATCTAGACCGATTAATTTGGTAAATCTAGATCATCTAGACCATTAATTTGGTAAACTGATCTAGATCATCTAGACGGCCATTGTAAATCTAGATCATCTAGACCATTCAGTGGTAAATCTAGATCATCTAGACCATTCAGTGGTAAATCTAGATCATCAGTCTAGACCATTAATTTGGTAAATCTAAATCTAGATCCAGCGGGAAACCTCCATCTTCTGCGGCACCGAGACAGCTGTATACTGTGCATACAATCTGTCAACACCGGCTAAGTCGTACGACGAACGTAGTCTTAGACAACTCAGTTCAACACGCTGGAACACACTTCCACTAGATACAAGTGGAGACTGACTCACTCATGTGTGTAGTTGAGACTTACACTTACCCGGCGTAGCCGTTTCTCAGTCAGTCTCAGACCAGTCTCGAGTCAGTTCCATCTTTCCCTTTGGTACCAGCCTTTAATTTCCAGTGCCCTCGCTATTTAGCAGCAGCAAGCCCGTTTCTGATGTCAGTGACGAGAAAAAGTTGCAGTCGGAAGTACGCCACTTTTGGGGCCGATTCTGTGTCAGTAATTTCAGTGTTCAGACACTGTTGCACTGTGTAGGCGACGCATAGTAAAACAATTTGGGGAAATGTTGCAGCCGGACTTCTGCGATCGTGTGAACCCACTTCAGGCAGCTGCTGCCTTCAGATCAGCACTTAATACTCACTTTTTCCCCGAACATGATACTGACTGCTCTGTGTGTCAATGTGTGTGTGCCGGGTGTGTGTGTGTGTGTGTGTGTGTGTGTGTGTGTGTGTGTGTGTGTGCGCGCGCGCGCGCGCCTGTGTGGCGTGTCACGTGTGTGCGTGTCAGTCACGACAGTGTGTGTGTGTGTGTGTGTGTGTGTGTGTGTGGTGTGTGTGTGTGTACTGTATTTAGCCCCCCCTCCCCCCTACCCACCCCCGGCCATGTACTGTCGTATTTACCCCCCTCCGCCCCGCCCCCTGCCGCCTTTGACCGTGGCATGTGATGCCATTTAGATTAGCAGTTTTTATTTTCAAGTGTTTCGGCTTTGAGTTTGTTAGGGCGCAGGTGAGCGCATCACAAATGAACGTTTTTCAGATTAGTATTATTGTGTGCTTTGTAGTCAACTCGTCCTGGTTCAGTGACTGGGTGTAAAAGAAAACCAAGTTCCTTCTTTCCTATCTCAAGATGTATTTACTGACTCGCATGCCAAGTGATCAGGTCTTGCCAGTCGATCAGGTCTTAGAAGTGTCGTTGTGCTCGTGTGACGGGCCGTCTGTCAAGCGGCACTCACTGGGCCTCACTCCCCTCGTCAAGTTGTTTCACGCTGCAAGACTTGCGTCACGGCTGCTGACCATACTAACACCTGCTGAACTGCGCAGTAATCAGATAGGAATCAGTGTTACCATTTGAATCACAGTGAGCCGGTTTGGCCCAGCGGTAAGGCATTAGGCTGGTAAGCAGAGGGACTTCGGTTCGAATCTGCTTGGGCTCTCCTTTCTCTTCAAAAGTTGTGGTCTGTGGACACTGTCTTGTGACTTTGTCCCTCACAATTATGAAACATTAAAATGGCTCTCACCATCGCTGCCCACCTTAACGCAGAAGTCATTGACAACTCGGTGTCCCAGATGGCCACCCTATGGCTAAGTGCAGAGTTAGAAGGGCGGAACGTTTTCACAGTTGACTGTTTTGGATAGTGCATGACGGCAGCTGCAATGGAGAGAAAGCCTGCTGAGATAAAGCCGAAACCACTGAAGCATATAAAATATAAAAATACATGAACTTTCCCCTTAGAGTCCTCTCTCTCTCTCCTTTACTCTTTTTTCCTCCAGCACTCAGAGACATCTGTTCAGGGTTTGCGACCCAAACTGGATGCATGCTAATGTAGCGACGACCGGCGCGGATGAAAGGGAGTGTATGGAGAAGCGGACACGCGTGAGGCGCTGGAAGAATGCCGCTTTGTTTGACAATCTTAGGCCGCTAGCCGCTGCCATTTGGCCGTTCCTGGGACTGACTGTACCTCTGACTGTACCTCTGACTGTACCTCTGACTGTACCTGAGCCACCTCTGACCCACCGCCTTTGTGCCTTGTTGCTCATGGCAACAAGAAATGTGTTTACGCAAGAAGAACCGCGAAGTGTTTTTTGATACTTTTTATATAGGGGAAAACAACAACAACAACAACAAAAATCCAAACAGACAGAACACAGGATAATGGAATCACCTCCCTTCGATTGTACACAGATTTAATAATAATAAGTAAGTAAGATATTTGTTACAATAAAGCGCCATTCTCTATCACGAGTTAAACTCATTGCGCTGGAGAAACTACTTGACAGAAACTACTTTTACATACATTTCAACAAACAGACCCTGAAGTATAGTATTCTACCATGAACATAATCAGCTGTGTTTTTGCTGCTTAACGTCCACAGAGGCGAGAAGGCCTGTTAGTGACGGGGAAGAGTGGGAAAGGGGGATAGAAAAGTGAAACCTGGAAACAGGCGCCAACCCGGAAGACCGAGGCTGCCGTGGACCGCCGCCAGAACAACAGAATGTTAAGGCAGTGTCCGTCCGCCATTGCGCAGCGACCACCGCACCACATCCCAACTGCTATGCAGAACAGTGTCACAAAGACAATGTCCGTAGCTCCGCCGTTGGGAAACAACTGAAGCAAAAGAAGTCCAACTCTCTCTCTTTCTCTTGATCTCTTCTGGGCTAGCTTCTTCTGAGTCCAGCTCACCTCCCTGCTCTTGATCTCTTCTGGGCTAGCTTCTTCTGAGTCCAGCTCACCTCCCTGCTCTTGATCTCTTCTGGGCTAGCTTCTTCTGAGTCCAGCTCACCTCCCTGCTCTTGATCTCTTCTGGGCTAGCTTCTTCCTGAGTCCAGCTCACCTCCCTGCTCTTGATCTCTTCTGGGCTAGCTTCTTCCTGAGTCCAGCTCACCTCCCTGCTCTTGATCTCTCTGGCTAGCTTCTCCGAGCCAAAGCACCTCCTGCTCTGAATCTCCTGACTCTCCCCAAAACACCTAGCAACAATAACTATTCACACTACACAACCCCCCCCCCCCCCCCACCACACACACACACACATAAGGAAACACAAGCACGTGCGCTAATCAGCCTCCATCGCCCACTCATGAAATACGCACTGTCAGCAATTAGTGAATTATTGTCTAGCTAAATACGCAACAACCGTGTGATAATTAGCCTATTCACATCAAGCTCCCCACCCACATAAATGATTGCACAGCTACAGTCTATGGCACAAACACCAAGCACTGGTTTACGAGATCCTTTTGCTGCCGGAAAGCTCCCCACCCCACATAAATGATTGCACAGCTACAGTCTATGGCACAAACACCAAGCACTGGTTTACGAGATCCTTTTGCTGCCGGAAAGCTCCCCACCCCACATAAATGATTGCACAGCTACAGTCTATGGCACAAACACCAAGCACTGGTTTACGAGATCCTTTTGCTGCCGGAAAGCTCCCCACCCCACATAAATGATTGCACAGCTACAGTCTATGGCACAAACACCAAGCACTGGTTTACGAGATCCTTTTGCTGCCGGAAGGCGACGCTCGGAGTGTGTAATAAAATAAAATATAAAAAAAAACCGCCCGACCATACACTGACAGTGATGGTTATAAATAAAGTCTAGTGTAATCATCCGGACTCTGGGAACAGTGTCCAAACTCTCATTGCGGCCAGCCAGTAAGAGCCGCTAAACCATTGTGCAGCCCCCCCCCCCCCCCCCCCCCCCCTTGTCATTATGCCAGAAACCTGGATGCCGCAACGTGTCCACCAGAAAGAATCCAACAGCCGGTCGTCAGACCGCCGGCACCGCGTTGCTCAACAAACGTGACTGCACGGTTTGCCTCGGTCACGGCTCAACGGGCAGGCAGGTTATAAAATAAAAAAAGGCAGTGGTCACTGGACCTTGGAGCCCAATAATTTGGCTCTCACGGCGACCACAGGCACCAGAAGTAAGCGTAGAGAGACCCTGCCGGTGTAAACGGGCACATCGGGTGTCTGTGAGTCAGTCCTCAACACATTAGAACTTCTGTGACGCGAGCCTCTTGTGATGCTTGTTTTTTTCCTTTAGCGCGATGGTACGATAGTAGGGACATTTCTGCACTGCAGACACATTGTGTCTCTTTAGTTCAGTCCCTGACTGCTGGTGTTTCATCAATTCATACACACGGAATTGGTGTGCACAAGATTGCTCTTCAGGGCGTGAAGTAATGTTTACACACGCGCGCGCGTGTGCGCGCGTGCGTGCGGGCGGCACAAACACGCGCACTGACATGCGTCGCACGCACGCACGCACGCACGCACGCACACACACACACACACATACACACTGTACGCAACTGTTCGAGTGAATGTGTGTGAAGCACGATCTCAGTACGTGCATCATTGTAGGTACAATTGTATTTGACACTTGCGCTGAAGTCTCATGGTATGGTACTGTGCCTCCATCACAATTACCGCGATGACCACTCAAGTATTAAAACATGTAACAATTAGCTTAGAACATTATTGTGCGTCAGCAAATGATTCACACACCCAGAATCATTTTACGTAGCACACATTCATTTTACATAGCACACATTGACTAATAACAAACACCCGGGTAACCCGTGAGCACAGTTATTAGCTCTATAGTTTGTATTTGTTGTTGCGTTCCACACAATGTCTTTCTTGAAATATTAACATTCTTATCTCCTTTGGCACATGACCGAACGGTTTGGGGCTGTCTTTCTATGGCACAGTGAGTTTGGCCGGAATATGCACCAGACTGACGGTGCAGCGCCCAAACACGCAAGTTGACGAACCAGCCACACCAGCCACAGTGAACCAGACACACTGTGAACTAGCCACACCAGCCACAGTGAACCAGACACACTGTGAACTAGCCACACCAGCCACAGTGAACCAGACACACTGTGAACCAGCCACACCAGACAGTGAACCAGCCACGCCAGATATACAACGAACCAGACACACAATGAACCAGACACACAAAGAACCAGCCACGCCAGACACAATGAACCAGATACACGGTGAACCAGCCACACCAGACACACACTGACGAGTCAGCCAGGTCAAACACCGACAATGAAGCAACCACAACACACAATAAACCAGTAAGCCACGTCAAACACCGACAACAAAGCAACCACATCACACAATGAACCAGTGAGCCACATCAAACACCGACAACGAAGCAACCACATCACGCAATGAACCAGTAAGTCACGTCAAACACACCGACAACGAAGCAACCACAACACACAATGAACCAGTGAGCCACGTCAAACACACCGACAACGAAGCAACCACATCACACAATGAACCAGTGAGCCACGTCAAACACACCGACAACGAAGCAACCACATCACACAATGAACCAGTGAGCCACGTCAAACACACCGACAACGAAGCAACCACAGCACGCAATGAACCAGTGAATCACGTCAAATATACCGACAACGAAGCAACCACATCACACAATGAACCAGTGAGCCACGTCAAACACACCGACAACGAGGCAACCACATCACACAATGAACCAGTGAGCCACGTCAAACACATCGACAACGAAGCAACCACATCATGCAATGAACCAGTGAGCCACGTCAAACACACCGACAACGAAGCAACCACATCACGCAATGAACCAGTGAGCCACGTCAAACACACCGAGAACGATGCAACCACATCACACAACGAACCAGTGAGCCACGTCAAACACGCGATGAACAGCGACATCCAAACATACAATGAACTAGACTCGTGAAAACATTTTATTCACCAATTACCAAACGTGAATTTATTCAGGCAGGTTAAGTCACTGTAATATAACTGAACCCTATTGTTTATTATTAGACTGGCGCTCGGAAGGTCGTCGGTTGGAGTCCGGACAGAAGCGACAGGAACATTTCTTATCGAGGTCAACTTTCTCTGCTGACTCCTACTGGGGTGTATCCGTCCCACCCAGTGTTATTGGATGCCTCTGTGTGTGTGTGTGTGTGTGTGTGTGTGTGTGTGTGTGTGTGTGTGTGTGTGTGTGTGTTGTGGTGTGTGTGTGTGTGTGTGTGTGTGTGTGTGTGTGGGTATGGTGTGTGTGTGTGTGTGTGTGTGTGTGTGTGTGTGTGTGTGTGTGTGTGTGTGGTGTGTGTGTGTGTGTGTGTGGTGTGTGTGTGTGTGTGTGTGTGTGTGTGTGTGTGTGTGTGTGTGTGTTGTGTGTGTTTGTGGTGTGCGTGTGTGTGTGTGTGTGTGTGTGTGTGTGTGTGTGTGTGAATTTTGTCGCTTTACAAATACTTTAATTATTATTAGCGCAAGTAGTTAGTAAAAGATCTTGGTCATTCTGCAAAAGGTGCAGGTGGCACGTCAGTTACAGCTAAACACGCATGCACAACACAGAAAATGGCGTGGCTTCGAACAAGATTGTAAACTGTTGCATGGTTGTATTGTGTACACGGAACGTGAGCCGAGATGGCAGCAGTTTGACGTGGCACCGGCCATGTAACAACCCAAAAGTACTGTAAGTACACCACTTGGGGTGGGTATTCAAACCACGCTGGTCAAAGGCGACAGTCGCTCCATTGGGAGTCGCGTGCCACTAGATCGCCCCAGGCAGTCTGCTCGGAAGCAAGGAATAGCGGCGTATAAAGAAGAAACAAATCAATCTACTGTTTATTTATTTCGTATGCCTGTGCAGTGGTTGTTGCCACACAGAAAGCGAAAGAAAGTCAACAATGTGTCAGCTTATGTCCGTGGGTCTGAAGACAGAACCCATGACAGACGAGTGGGGCGCCTGTAACACCCGACTGTGTCGTTCAGTCTCAGGCCGGAAACTCGTCTGTAGTGGAACACTTTGTTTTTTCCCCCGGCAGCGTGACGACATGCCGATAAACTGTCGCGCCTCCGTTCTCGTCGGTCTGTGTGGACGCAACGAGTGGGAGTGAGGGCGAGGCGGCCACAGAGGACGAGACGACAAACAACTGCAGGTGAGTTCCTCTCGCTCTTTCTTCTGTGGGGGCAAAAACTGCGTCGCGGTCACAGCCTGAGCTCGGCGGCTAGTTAGTTCCCTGGCCGTTGGTTTAACCGTGCGTGCCGTTTTGTGCGGTAGGCTATCTGTGTGCTGCTACAGTGTATTACTCAGATATGTGTTCCACTCAGTTCACATGGTATAACTATGGACACCCGCACCTGTCAACAACTCCGTCACGCTCGAGGCAGCGTGCTTTCTCCCACTGACTGACTGGGGCTAAACTCTATCGCTTTACTTTCTTCTACGCCCTGCTCCCACAGAGACTGGGCCATTATTTAGTCCCGATGGCAGTGAATCGCGTACCCCCCCCCCCCTCCACTCCGCTCTTCTTGTGCACATCATGGCGTGTGCATGTGTTTGTATGCGTGTCACTGTGTGTCTGTCTGTGTCACTGTGTCTCAGAGAGAGAGAGGAGAGAGAGAGAGAGAGAGAGAGAGAGAGAGAGAGAGCAAACAAAAATAAAGAGAAAATCACAAAAACGAACTATACAGTTTTCTGCACATAATGGCCGGACCTTTTCCGCATCGACGACAAACCCCATGCCACTTCTACCCCCAGAAGGCCTGCAATCAGAACGGTGTTTTCATCCCAACCCCAGCATGGCCAAAGTCACAATAATGTTTTCATCCCAACCCCAGCATGGCCAAAGTCACAATAATGTTTTCATCCCAACCCCAGCATGCCAAAGTCACAATAATGTTTTCATCCCAACCCCAGCATGGCCAAAGTCACAGTGATGTTTTCATCCCAAACCCAGCATGGCCAAAGTCACAATGATGTTTTCATCCCAACCCCAGCATGGCCAAAGTCACAGTAATGTTTTCATCCCAACCCCAGCATGGCCAAAGTCACAATAATGTTTTCATCCCAACCCCAGCATGGCCAAAGTCACAATGATGTTTCCATCCCAACCCCAGCATGACCAAAGTCACAGTAATGTTTTCATCCCAACCCCAGCATGGCCAAAGTCACAATAATGTTTTCATCCCAACCCCAGCTTGGCCAAAGTCACAGTAATGTTTTCATCCCCACCCCAGCATGGCCAAAGTCACAGTGATGTTTTCATCCCAATCCCAGCGTGGCCAATGTCATAATAATGTTAATTTACTTCAAAGTCCACCATTGCTAGACGCAGAAATATTTCTGTCCTGTTTCCAGTAATTATGGTCCTAATCAGAATGACAGAATGACGGCAGCACGGACAGAATCAAAATGGTCTTTTAATCCCAAGTGCACGATGGGCAGTGTCAGAATAACAGTTTTAATTCTACCTGCAACATGGACAGTTACAACGATAGTTTAGTCCTGAGGACGACATGGAAAGAATCAGAATGGTGTTTTAGTCCCGTCTCCATCATGGACAGATTCAGAATATGATGTAATTATTTTAGTCCCGACTTCAGAATGGACAGAACCAGAATGGTGTTTTAGTGATTTGGCTCTGACTCCCACATGGACAGAACCAGAATGGTGTTTTAGTGCTTTGGCCCTGACTCCCACATGGACAGAACCAGAATGGTGTTTTAGTGCTTTGGCCCTGACTCCCACATGGACAGAACCAGAATGGTGTTTTAGTGCTTTGGCCCTGACTCCCACATGGACAGAAACAGAATGGTGTTTTAGTGCTTTGGCCCTGACTCCCACATGGACAGAAGCAGAATGGTGTTTTAGTGCTTTGGCCCTGACTCCCACATGGACAGAAGCAGAATGGTGTTTTAGTGCTTTGGCCCTGACTCCCACATGGACAGAACCAGAATGGTGTTTTAGTGCTTTGGCCCTGACTCCCACATGGACAGAAACAGAATGGTGTTTTAGTGCTTTGGCCCTGACTCCCACATGGACAGAAGCAGAATGGTGTTTTAGTGCTTTGGCCCTGACTCCCACATGGACAGAACCAGAATGGTGTTTTAGTGCTTTGGCCCTGACTCCCACATGGACAGAACCAGAATGGTGTTTTAGTGCTATCAGCCATTTTACAGAGCTGTGTGGAATCAGCCTTTCCAGATACACACGCTTAGAGTTGGGAGGGAGGGGGTGGGGGAGAGACATTGAATCTGGCAGTAATATTCTGGACATTTCGAAATTTAGAAAAAAAGAAGATGCTCAACACAGAACGCCCAAAGCGCGTAGCTGCTCTAACGTTGAAAGAACAAACACACACCACGGTTCTTTTCCATGACATCTTCAGAGACACTGATGTATTGCACAGCTCCGGCTAGCTCCATATAGCATGGTATATTGCACAGCTCCGGTGAAGCTCCATATAGCATGGTATATTTCACAGCTCCGGCGAAGCTCCATATAGCATGGTATATTGCAAGAGTTTTGCTGTTGGAGAGAGTCAGTGAATTCGAACTCTTAAAACATTTTTAGGATTACAGTTTAGTTCAGTCAAAACCTGTCTAGAAATTAGTTCTTGCTAAGTTACTCATAAAAGAAGAAACAAAGAAAAAAAGACATCTTTTATATGCATATATGACGCATGAATGAATAACGCTTTATTCATGAAGTTTATACATGGAGCATTAAAACTTCACAAAAAACTTGCGTTTCAGTTTAAGCCAGATGCATTCAGCGAGGTCATTTTCGAGGCCTGGACGCTACGAAAGATGTATATATATGCATGCAGACACTAACTTGTTATCTTTCTCCTGGGGATGCTGCGCCACAGCACCGGTATATCATTGCCGTGTCAGATGTTTCAGACGTGCCTCACGCTCTTGTAGCTTAATTATCACGGAGTCGTGTTTTCTGATTGCCGTGTCAGATGTTTCAGACGTGTCTCACGCTCTTGTAGCTTAATTATCACGGAGTCGTGTTTTCCGTATTTTACGTAGCCACCACGCAATGCTTTGTACGTCATATGTCGCTGTCTGGGAAAACGTTACTGCGCTGCTCTCGTCCTTGCCGCTGCCCAGCAAAGTTACCGCTGCCACGCCTCGCGCTCTGACAACAGAAGGGAGTCGTTGCTGCCAACCCCCACCGCCGTAACCACCGCACCGCGTCTTCCAACAAAGTAATCACTTGCTGTGCAGATGAAAACGGTTGGGAGCCTGGCGTGGTTCCAGCCACCGCTGCAGTTGCTGCTGTTGCTGGTGGTGGTTGTGGCCGAAGGAAAAAGCCGCCCGCAGAGGACAGCGTGGCCGAGGAAGAAAGTGTGGACAGAGGTGGCTGCTCTGATTCACTCCCACCGACACCTGGCAGGTAAGATCGCCACCTTTCCTCCGTGTGGGATTTTGGAAGTCCTGCAATAAAATGTTAAATGCTGGTGATGGTTCCCCCCCCCCCCCCGATCGTCCCCCTCACCCAACCAACATGACCTCCCATGCCCGCTCTTTGTTTATCGCCATGACTCCTCTCTTTGTTTCCGCCCCCCCTCCCTCCCTGTCCCTCTCTCTCTTTTTCTGCCGCGCTATCTCTCTGTGTGTGCCTCTCCCTTTCCCTATCTCACTCTCCTTGCCTCTCTGTGTGCCTTTCTTTCTCTCTTCATCTGTCTCTCTCTCTATGCACCCTCTCCTCCCCCCCCCCCCCCTGGGTGGGGGCATCATTGTCTGTCTTCTGTGTTCTGCCTGTCTCTTCGCCCCCCCCCCCCCCCCCCCCCGGTCTTCCCCCTCCCCTCCCCCTCTCTTTCCGCTCTCCTCTGTTCCCCCCCCCCCCCTCTTCCCCCTCCCCTTCCCCTCTCTCTTCCCCTCCTCTGTCCCCCTCTCCCCTCCCTTCCCCCTCTCTCTTTCCCTCCCTCGTCTCCCCCCCCCCCCCCCCCCGTCTTCCCCCTCCCCTCCCCCCTCTCTCTTTCCCGCTCTTCTGTCCCCCCCCTCCCCCGTTTTCCCCCTCCCCTCCCCCCTCTCTCTTTCCCCTCTCCTGTCCCCCCCCCCCCCCCGTCTTCCCCATCCCTCCCCCCCTCTCTCTTCCCGCTCTCCTCTGTCCCCCCCCCCCTCCCGTCTTCCCCTCCCCTCCCCCCCTCTCTCTTCCCGCTCTCCTCTGCCCCCCCCCCCCGTCTTCCCCCTCCCCCCTCTCTCTTTCCCGCTCTCCTCGTCCCCCCCCCCCCCCGTCTTTCCCCTCCCTCCCCCCCTCCTTTCCCGCTCTCCTCTGTTCCCCCCTCCCCCCCTCTCTCTTTCCCGCTCTCCTCTGTCTCTTCCCCCCCCCCCCCCCACCCCCGTCTGCGATGACGATGGTTGTGTCTGTCCGCAGACAAGGACCATGACGTCAGAGGAGTGACCGAGGAGGCGGCCGGGGCCCGGTGGATGCGCAGGGTGAACCAGGAGTTTAGGGAATGGAACAACCGCCTGGCTCTCGCCGAGTACAACTTCGTCACTAACATCACCGACGACACACAGGAAAAGGTGCTCGCACGCACGCACGAACACACCTGACCCCCCTTCCTGCCCCTCGCACTTGCACCCCCTTCCCCTCTCCCCTCTCTCTCTCTCTCTCTCTCTCACACACACACACACACACACACACACTGATGAATGATATGATCATGTGTTCTGAATTTTTAGCCTGTTACTCCGCATGCGTTCAGTACTTGAAACATCAGTTGCTGTATCCACACATGAATGCTGGACACCCCGGTGAACACGCCCACGCGTAACCAGTTGTTTCAACTGCACCCAGATGCTGGACGGCTTGAAGCAGTTCAAAAGGTGGATGTACTGGGCTCAGGCAGACGGACGGAAGTTTGAATTTGAGCACTTCCGGCCAGGCCTCCGACGTCAGTTCCGGTTCTTCACACAGTCCACGGAGCCGACAGATCCCCAAAAATCAGCGTCAGTTTCCTTGATTGATTGATTGACTGCTGTGTGCTTAATTTATTGATGATTTCCAAGATGGTTCATTGAGTGAATGATTGCTATTGGTTGATCGAGTAACTGACTACAGCTGGGTCATTTATCATCTGGTTGGCCGGTTGAAATATTTATTTACTGACTGATATTTGTTGATAGCCATAACTCCATCAACGGAAATTACTTTCACACCCCCCCCCCCCCCACACACACACACACACACCCACACACACACTCACACACACACACACACACACACACACACACACACACACACACACACACACACACATTCACACATGCCGCGCGCACCCACACACGTACGCACACGCATGCACGCGCCTATATGTATATATATTTTTATATTTTTTATTTTTACCGATAGCAAAATTGATGAACTACAATCGACGATGGAAACCGCTTACAACACCGCCAAGGTATGTCTGAGTGACGCTGGTACGCGAGAGAAGCGTAACCATGGAGACGGCCAGTGTCTGCCTCTGGAGCCGGACCTGCAGGACGTGATGGCAAACTCACGTGACCCGGAAGAGCTGAAGCGTGTGTGGGAAGGGTGGCGTGACGTGGCGGGGCGGCCGCAGAGGCAGCGCTACGAGCGCTTTGTGCAGCTCCACAACGAAGGCGCACGTCAAAACGGTAACCACAACAGTCTGACAGCAAACAGCACCTGACACTGACAGCAAACAGCACCAGACACTGACAGCAAACAGCACCAGACACTGACAGCAAACAGCACCAGACACTGACAGCAAACAGCACCAGACACTGACAGCAAACATCAACTGACACTGACAGCAATCAGCACCAGACACTGACAGCAAACATTAACTGACACTGACAGCAATCAGCACCAGACACTGACAGCAAACAGCACCAGACACTGACAGCAAACATTAACTGACACTGACAGCAATCAGCACCAGACACTGACAGCAAACAGCACCAGACACTGACAGCAAACATCAACTGACACTGACAGCAAACAGCACCAGACACTGACAGCAAACAGCACCAGACACTGACAGCAAACAGCACCTGACACTGACAGCAAACAGCACCAGACACTGACAGCAAACATCAACTGACACTGACAGCAATCAGCACCAGACACTGACAGCAAACAGCACCGACACTGGAACACTGACATGACAAACAGCACCAGACACTGACAGCAAACATCAACTGACACTGACAGCAATCAGCACCAGACACTGACAGCAAACGTCAACTGACACTGACAGCAAACTCACCAGACACTGACAGCAAACAGCACCGACACTGACAGCAAACATCAACGACACTGACAGCAAACATCAGACACTGACAGCAAACATCACCAGACACTGACAGCAAACGATCAACACACGACACTGACAGCAAACACACCAGACACTGACAGCAAACATCACCAGACACTGACAGCAAACAACACCAGACTCTCACAGCAAACATCACCAGACACTGACAGCAAACATCACCAGACACTGACAGCAAACAACACCAGACTCTCACAGCAAACATCACCAGACACTGACAGCAAACAACACCAGACTCTCACAGCAAACATCACCAGACACTGACAGCAAACATCAACAGACACTGACAGCAAACAACACCAGACTCTCACAGCAAACATCACCAGACACTGACAGCAAACATCACCAGACACTGACAGCAAACAACACCAGACTCTCACAGCAAACCAACAGACACTGACAGCAAACAACACCAGACTCTCACAGCAAACAGCACCAGACACTGACAGCAAACATCACCAGACACTGACAGCAAACATCAACAGACACTGACAGCAAACAACACCAGACTCTCACAGCAAACAGCACCAGACACTGACAGCAAACATCAACTGACACCGACAGCAAACAGCACCAGACACTGACAGCAAACATCAACTGACACCGACAGCAAACAGCACCAGACACTGACAGCAAACAACGTTTCTAACCGATGCTAGTTTCAAAAACAAACTTCGTGTCACTTCTGTCAGCCCCGTCTACTTTTCGGATCCACGCAAGATGCACACGCCCTCTGGGTAACTTCGGTCTTCAGCAGAGCAGCTGCACCAGTGTGTTACATGTGTCGACACTAAGTCGTACAATCAGGGCTCTTTCTCCCACAGTATTCAGCAGAGCAGCGCATCCAGTGTGTTACATGTGTCACACTAAGTCGTACAATGAGGGCTCTTTCTCCCACAGTATTCATCAGAGCAGCTGCACCAGTGTGTTACATGTGTCACACTAAGTCGTACAATGAGGGCTCTTTCTCCCACAGTATTCATCAGAGCAGCTGCACCAGTGTGTTACATGTGTCGACACTAAGTCGTACAATGAGGGCTCTTTCTCCCACAGTATTCCAGCACTCTGGGGGGCACTTCCAAAAGACATCTCCGTCTTCCTTTAGATCAGTATTCAAAACTCACCTTTCCCCAGATTAGCACTGTGTGTGTGTGTGCGTGTGCGTGTGTGTGTGTGTGTGTGTGTGATGAGCAGGTTATTAATTGCTGGACTCAAAGCGCCTGTAGCACCGGTGTCTTTTGTATTAGTTGTAAATGTTGCAAATAATTGATTGTAAAGAGCTACGAGTTATGAGAAACGGCGCTTTATAAATAAAAATAATAATATTGTTGTTGTTGTTATCATCATTAGTGGATATGACGCAGATGTCCCCCATCAAACAGTGTCAGTGGCCAGATGTTTCGTCTCAAATTTGCTAGCTCGGTTGCATTGTGTGTGCGCTTTATTGAACAGAAGCGCTTATAAATCAAATCAGACACAAACGGAGACGAAGGAACGATGTTTAATTAATAATTAACGAGATACAGCTGTACAGAGCTTATCCGAGGCACAAAGCATTCACTGTGTCCTCCGCTGGCGCAGAAGCAACGAAGGGGAGAAAGGTCAGTGTGAAAGGACGATTAAATGGACCGTGTACACAGCAGTGGCCTGCTGTCCCTCTGAGCTGACGACCTTCTGGACGCACAGGTTTCTCCGACTTTGGCGAGGGGTGGCGAGAGGCGTTATTTCCCGACAACACAGACGTGGAAAAGATGGCGGCCACCTTGTGGGCGGAGTTGCGTCCCATGTATCTACAGCTCCATGCCTACGTCAGACGGCGCCTAAAAGAGCGCTATGGTGACGACGTCATAGGCACTGACGGAACACTGCCGGCACATCTGCTGGGTGAGTCTCTATACATCGCTGTCGGCACATCTGCTGGGTGAGTCTCTATACATCGCTGTCGGCACATCTGCTGGGTGAGTCTAGTCTCTATACATCGCTGTCTGCACATCTGCTGGGTGAGTCTCTATACATCGCTGTCGGCACATCTGCTGGGTGAGTCTAATCTCTATACATCGCTGTCGGCACATCTGCTGGGTGAGTCTAATCTCTATACATCGCTGTCGACACATCTGTTTTACACTGAATCCATGTCTATCTTAGACATGTGTCTACTGACTTCCTGTCTGTCCCATCCATGTGTCTACTGACTTCCTGTCTATCCCATCCATGTGTCTACTGACTTCCTGTCTATCCCATCCATGTGTCTACTGACTTCCTGTCTATCCCATCCATGTGTCTACTGACTTCCTGTCTATCCCATCCATGTGTCGCACCGACTCCCTAACTATATAACTATCCCATGTGTCACACTGACCCCCAGTCTCACTATCCTATACATGTGTCACACTGACGACCCCTGTCTTACTATCCTATACGTGTGTCACACTGACGACCCCTGTCTTACTATCCTATACGTGTGTCACACTGACGACCCCTGTCTTACTATCCTATACGTGTGTCACACTGACCTCCAGTCTCACTATCCTATACATGTGTCACACTTACGACCCCTGTCTTACTATCCTATACGTGTGTCACACTGACCCCCAGTCTTACTATCCTATACATGTGTCACACTGACCCCTGTCTGACTATTCCATACATGTCTCACTGACCTCTGACTATCCCATGCACGTGTCACACTGACCCTCTGTCTGACTATCCCATACATGTGTCCCACTGACCCCCAGTCTGACTATCCCATACATGTGTCCCACTGACCCCCTGTCTGACTATCCTATACACGTGTCCCACTGACCTCTGTGACACACCGATTCCCTGTTCACCACAGGCAACATGTGGGCCCAGGAGTGGATTGACATCTACCCGCTGGTGACTCCCCACCCACAGGCGGCGCAGTCCGACGACGGTATGGAGGAGATTCTAAAGAGCGAATATAACGTCACAGGGCTATTCCGGCTCTCGGAGAAGTTCTTCGCTTCCATTGGCCTCTTCAACATGACGGACACGTTCTGGGCCAAGTCCATGCTGGTCAAGCCGCCGGACCGAGACGTTCAGTGTCACGCGTCAGCCACAGACATGTTCAGCGAGGGCGACTTCCGGTAAGCTCCGCACCGCATAGCGAGGCCAGGGTAAACCAAACAGCGAGGGCGACTTCCGGTAAACTGAACGCCATATAGTGAAGCCAGGGTAAACCAAACAGCGAGGGCGACTTCCGGTAAACTGAACGCCATATAGTGAGGCCAGGTTAAACCAAACAGCGAGGGCGACTTCCGGTAAACTGAACGCCATATAGTGAGGCCAGGGTAAACCAAACAGCGAGGGCGACTTCCGGTAAGCTCAACACCGCATAGCGAAGCCAGGGTAAACCAAACAGCGAGGGCGACTTCCGGTAAACTGAACGCCATATAGTGAGGCCAGGTTAAACCAAACGGCGCTGTAACCACTTCGATGGATGTTCAAAACGCGCTATGTAAAACTAGTCGCTCATTCAAAGTCACATATACGACTTGACGCTCATTCAAAGTCACATATACAACTAGTTGCTCATTCAGTCACGTATACGACTAGTCGCTCATTCGAAGTCACATATACGACTAGACGCTCATTCAAAGTCACATATACGACTAGACGCTCATTCAAAGTCACATATACGACTAGTCGCTCATTCAAAGTCACATATACGACTAGACGCTCATTGAAAGTCACATATACGACCAGACGCTCATTGAAAGTCACATATACGACTAGACGCTCATTCAAAGTCACATATACGACTAGACGCTCATTCAAAGTCACATATACGACCAGACGCTCATTCAAAGTCACATATACGACTAGACGCTCATTCAAAGTCACATATACGACCAGACGCTCATTCAAAGTCACATATACGACCAGACGCTCATTCAAAGTCACATATACGACTAGATGCTCATTCAAAGTCACATATACGACTAGACGCTCATTCAAAGTCACATATACGACTAGAGCGTAGTGGGTCTGCTGGGAAGCAAAGAATAATGCTATATTTAGCTGCCGCTGCGAAGCGCCTATGGCTCATCTCGAGATGAGGTGCCCGAAAAGAAAATAAGAAAACAATCTGTAAACCACAGGCCAGGTGCTCTAAACTGTAAATGAGGTTCTGTAAACTGTAAGTGAGGTTCTGTAAGTGAGGTTCTGTAAACTGTAAGTGAGGTTCTGTAAGTAAGGTTCCGTAAACTGTGAGGTTCTGTAAACTCTAACTGAGGTTCTGTAAACTGTAAGTGAGGTTCTGTATGTGAGGTTCTATAAACTGTAAGTGAGGTTCTGTAAACTGTAAGTGAGGTTCTGTATGTGAGGTTCTGTAAACTGTAAGTGAAGTTCTGTAAACTTCGCACGAAGGTAAGCTCAGTACAAATGTTGCAGCTTATACAACTTCTGATAACAATAACCCGATTTTAATACCACAACGATGCAGTAAATGTCAAACTGAAACTTGTAACATGCGTGACTGAGTTGACAGTTTGTATGGATAAGATCAAGCACGACACGCTTCGTAACTTTGTCCTGTTGTCACAAGAACGGTAATTTTGTTGCTTTTCTTTTTGGTAGATTGTTTAAGGCAGGTCTTTCACACTTTGCATGATATTATTCAAGAGTTTCACCCTACCATGTCAGTCTCAGATACCTTGAACTATTTTAGGCGCATATTGACGTTAGAAATGTCAAAGACAAAGTTGTATTTCCTCGGGCTCGTGAAGTTCTGATTCGAGTGAGATCAACTGTTTGTTACACTGAGAGTGTGCAACGCTTTTTCTTTTTGAGTTTATCAGTGTGCGATAGTTAATTACTGGTCAGAAAGTAGTGAAAAAGAACGGGATAATCCTGCATGTTGATTACCTATTTTGGTGACAAGTGACTGTTGAAGCGCAGTTGATTACGACTTTGTGGACATGTCGAGGCGGAAGTCGTTCAATTTAATGAAAATTAGCCCGTTTGTCTGTGTCAGTGAGAAAAAAAACAAGAAAACAGAGGCACATGACCCGGTGAATGCACTGAAGATGGGGCTGATGTCTCACAGTGCGCATGCACTCAGCTACTGCTGGACGTGAAACCGTTGTTACTGTAGACTGGAAGGTTTTCTTGTCTTTCCGCTCTCACAGCTGAAGGTTTTCTTGTCTTTCCGCTCTCACAGCTGAAGGTTTTCTTGTCTTTCCACTCTCACAGCTGAAGGTTTTGTCTTTCCACTCTCACAGCTGAAGGTTTTGTCTTTCCACTCTCACAGCTGAAGGTTTTGTCTTTCCACATTCACAGCTGAAGGTTTTGTCTTTCCACTCTCACAGCTGAAGGTTTTGTCTTTCCACATTCACAGCTGAAGGTTTTCTTGTCTTTCCACATTCACAGTTGAAGGTTTTGTCTTTCCACATTCACAGCTGAAGGTTTTGTCTTTCCACTCTCACAGCTGAAGGTTTTGTCTTTCCACTCTCACAGCTGAAGGTTTTGTCTTTCCACATTCACAGCTGAAGGTTTTGTCTTTCCACTCTCACAGCTGAAGGTTTTGTCTTTCCACTCTCACAGCTGAAGGTTTTGTCTTTCCACTCTCACAGCTGAAGGTTTTGTCTTTCCACATTCACAGCTGAAGGTTTTGTCTTTCCACTTCACAGCTGAAGGTTTGTCTTTCCTTCACAGCTGAAGGTTTTGTCTTTCCGCTTCACAGCTAGGTTTTGTCTTTCCACTTCACAGCTGAAGGTTTTCTTGTCTTTCCACATTCACAGCTGAAGGTTTTGTCTTTCCACTTCACAGCTGAAGGTTTTGTCTTTCCACTCTCACAGCTGAAGGTTTTGTCTTTCCACTTCACAGCTGAAGGTTTTGTCTTTCCACTTCACAGCTGAAGGTTTTGTCTTTCCACTTCACAGCTGAAGGTTTTGTCTTTCCACTTCACAGCTGAAGGTTTTGTCTTTCCACTCTCACAGCTGAAGGTTTTGTCTTTCCACTCTCACAGCTGAAGGTTTTGTCTTTCCACTCTCACAGTGGGAAAGGGTTTTTTCTTTCCACTCTCACAGCTTTAAGGTTTTTTTTCTTTCCACTCTCACAGTGGAAGGTTTTCTTGTCTTTCCACACTCACAGCTGAAGGTTTTGTCTTTCCACTTTTCACAGTGGAAGGTTTTCTTGTCTTTCCACACTCACAGCTGAAGGTTTTGTCTTTCCACTCTCACAGTGGGAAAGGGTTTCTTGTCTTTCCACTCTCACAGCTGAAGGTTTTGTCTTTCCACTCTCACAGCTGAAGGTTTTGTCTTTCCACTTCACAGCTGAAGGTTTTGTCTTTCCACTCTCACAGCTGAAGGTTTTGTCTTTCCACTCTCACAGCTGAAGGTTTTGTCTTTCCACTCTCACAGCTGAAGGGTTTTCCTTGTCTTTCCACTCTCACAGTTGAAGGTTTTCTTGTCTTTCCACTCTCACAGCTGAAGGTTTTGTCTTTCCACTCTCACAGTGAAGGTTTTGTCTTTCCACTCTCACAGTGGAAGGTTTTCTTGTCTTTCCCCAGGCTCTCACAGCTGAAGGTTTTCTTGTCTTTCCGCATTCACAGCTGAAGGTTTTGTCGTTCCACTCTCACAGTGGAAGGTTTTGTCTTTCCACTCTCACAGTTGAAGGTTTTCTTGTCTTTCCACTCTCACAGTTGAAGGTTTTATTGTCTTTCCGCATTCACAGCTGAAGGTTTTGTCTTTCCACTCTCACAGTTGAAGGTTTTCTTGTCTTTCCGCATTCACAGCTGAAGGTTTTGTCTTTCCACTCTCACAGCTGAAGGTTTTGTCTTCCACTTTAAGTGAAGTTTTGTCTTTCCACTCTCACAGTGAAGGTTTTCTTGTCTTTCCACACTCACAGCTGAAGGTTTTGTCTTTCCACTCTCACAGTGGGAAGGTTTTTTGTCTTTCCACTCTCACAAGTTGGGAAGGTTTTGTTTTCCACTCTCAAGTGGAAGGTTTTGTCTTTCCACTCTCACAGTGGAAGGTTTTCTTGTTTTTCCACACTCACAGCTGAAGGTTTTGTCGTCATTCCACATTCACAGCTGAAGGTTTTGTCGTCATTCCACGTTCAAAGTTGAAGGTTTTGTTGTCATTCCACTCTCAAAGTTGACGGTTTTGTCGTCATACCACTCTCAAAGTTGAAGGTTTTGTCGTCATTCCAGCCTCAAAGTTGAAGGTTTTGTTGTCATTCCACTCTCAAAGTTGAAGGTTTTGTCGTCATTCCACCCTCAAAATTGAAGGCTTTGTCGTCATTCCACTCTCAAAACTAAATCCATACCAGGATGAATTACTGTACGTACCTACACAACTACTGAGTGTTTCTTGTTTCGCGACAAACCACGAAGAAAACCGATTGTACGTAAAGCAGTAAAATGCTAAAAAAGAAAGAAAAAGAAACACTGGCTGTATACATTTCGATTCGTGTTTCTTATTTCTCAGTAAACCACTCAAGCCAATTGTGTAAGCTATATATATATATGATATGATATGATATGGTTATCAGATTTACTTAGGCTAAAAGCCTTTATCTGGTCTTTACCAGCCAAAGCTATTCTATCCTAACTTTCAAACACTGAGGTCACTGCGTAACAGTGCTTCAGAAACCTTACTGGGGGCGCTAGCTTGGATGTGGTTTAAATAGTAATGTTTTGGACATGATAATAAGATCCACTGAACTTGCACTTTCATACTGGTTCCGGGGACTCTGACTAGTCTCAGAGTTACAGGAGTCCAGTTGTGGGACATAGCACAGTAGTTTGGGCAATATTCCACAATGTGGGATTAGTGGAATAGTGTACAGTTGATCGTATTATCCTCTCTCTGTTTCTGTCTCTCTCTGACGCACACAACGCGCGTGCCCGAGAGAGAGAGAGAGAGGGAGAGGGGGGGAGAGGGAGAGAGAGAGAGGGAGAGGGAGAGACAGAGAGGGGGGAGAGGGAGAGAGAGGGGGAGAGAGAGGGGGGGGGGGTGAAGTGTAGGAGACGCATGATGTTTAGGCCTGGAAGACCTTAAAACAGAGTAAGATTAGAGAGAAGAAAACACCAAGGAGATAAACAACAACCCCAAAACCCGACTCCCTTTGTAAAGAACCTACCGCCTGCAGGCATAGTTATTCGCCGCTGAAGTCCAACCAGAGTGCCGAGCAGAGAGCAGAGGGGTTATCAAAACTCTGATCCTGCATGGTGATTGTTGAACACAACAACAAATAATTATGCTAATTATATATAGTCTATATCTGTTGCTGTTCTTCTTCTCGTTGTCCAGAGGACGGCGTGAGCTTGGAATACCTGGCGACAGTTGACCACGGCATGTCACGTAATGATGGAGATTTATTTGTGACAGGATGAAGACGTGCAGGCACCTGATCATGTAGTGCCTGGCGGCGGTTCGTCGTTAATACTGATGGAGACTGATTTGTAACAGGATCAAGATGTGCAGTGAGGTGACCATGGGTTACCTGGAGACTGATTTGTAACAGGATCACGATGTGCAGTGAGGTGACCATGGGTTACCTGGAGACTGATTTGTAACAGGATCACGATGTGCAGCGAGGTGACCATGGGTTACCTGGAGACTGATTTGTAACAGGATCACGATGTGCGAGTGGAGGTGACCATGGGTTACCTGGAGACTGATTTGTAACAGGATCACGATGTGCAGTGAGGTGACCATGGGTTACCTGGAGACTGATTTGTAACAGGATCACGATGTGGAGTGGGGTGACCATGGGTTACCTGGAGACTGATTTGTAACAGGATCACGATGTGCAGTGAGATGACCATGGGTTACCTGGAGACTGATTTGTAACAGGATCACGATGTGCAGTGGGTGACCATGGGTTACCTGGAGACTGATTTGTAACAGGATCACGATGTGCAGCGAGGTGACCATGGGTTACCTGGAGACTGATTTGTAACAGGATCAAGATGTGCAGTGAGATGACCGTGGATTACCTGGAGTCTGATTTGTAATAGGATCAAGATGTGCAGCGAGGTGACCATGGATTACCTGGAGACCATCCACCACGAGATGGGTCACGTAGAGTACTTCATGGCCTACTCCAGCCAACCCACCATCTTCCGCGACGGAGCTAACTGCGCTTTCCACGAAGCTATCGGGGACACGGTGGCCCTGTCGGTCCTCTCCCGGACTCACCTCAACCTGCTGGGGCTGCTCAACAGCAGTGACGTCACTGACTCCAGTGAGTCGCGCCGCGCTCCCGCTTTCCTCTGCTGCTTGTCGTGTGCATCTTTCTCTCCCCCCTCCCTCCCCCCTCCCTCTGCTGCTTGTCGTGTGCATCTTTCTCTCCCCCCTCCCTCCCCCCTCCCTCTGCTGCTTGTCGTGTGAAATTTTCTCTCCCCCTCCCTCCCCCCTCTGCTGCTTGTCGTGTGCATCTTTCTCTCCCCCTCCCTCCCCCCCCCCTTGCTGCTTGTCGTGTGCATCTTTCCTCCCCCCTCCCTCCCCCCTCTCTGCTTTGTGTGCATCTTTCTCTCCCCCCTCCCTCCCCCCTCCCTCTGCTGCTTGTCGTGTGCATCTTTCTTTTCCCCCCTCCCTCCCCCCCCCTCCCCCATGTTTTGTCTTTGCATCTTTCCCCCCCCCCTCCCTCCCCCTCTCCCCCTCTTCTGCTTGTCGTGTGCATTTTTCTCTCCCCCTCCCTCTGCTGCTTGTCGTGTGCATCTTTCTCTCCCCCCCCCCCCCCTCTTCTGCTTGTGTGCACCCTTTCCCCTCCCTCCCCTCCCTCCTCTTCTTTCTTTCTCTCCCCCTCCTCCCCCCCTCCCCCCTCTGTGCTTGTCGTGTGCATCTTTCTCTCCCCCCTCCCCCTCCCTCCCCCTGCTTGTCGTGTGCATCTTTCTCCCCCCCTCCTCCCCCCCTCTGCTGCTTGTCGTGTGCATCTTTCTCTCCCCCCTCCCTCCCCCCTCCCTCCCCCTTTTCTGCTTGTCGTGTGCATCTTTCTCTCCCCCCTCCCTCCCCCCTCCCTCTGCTGCTTGTCGTGTGCATCTTTCTCTCCCCCCTCCCTCCCCCTCCCTCTGCTGCTTGTCGTGTGCATCTTTCTCTCCCCCCTCCCCCCCCCCCCTCTGCTGCTTGTCGTGTGCATC
This sequence comes from Alviniconcha marisindica, assembly GCA_018857735.1. Taxonomy (NCBI): domain Eukaryota; kingdom Metazoa; phylum Mollusca; class Gastropoda; family Provannidae; genus Alviniconcha; species Alviniconcha marisindica. The sequence goes on along the minus strand of JABMCL010001026.1, from coordinate 1,226,115 downwards.
TTCTTCCTCCCCCCCTCCCCCCCCCTCTTCTGCTTGTCGTGTGCATCTTTCCTCCCCCCTCCCTCCCCCCCTCCCCCCCCTTCCTGCTTGTCGTGTGCATCTTTCTCTCCCCCTTTCCCCCCCCCTCGCTGCTTGTCGTGTGCATCTTTCTCTCCCCCTCCCCCCCTCCTCTGCTGCTTGTCGTGTGCATCTTTCTCTCCCCCCCCCCCCTCCCCCCTCTTTCTGCTTGTCGTGTGCATCTTTCTCTCCCCCCCCCCTTTCCCCCCTCCCCCCCCCCCTCTTCTGCTTGTCGTGTGCATCTTTCTCTCCCCCCTCCCTCCCCCCTCTGCGTCGTGTCATCTTCTCTCCCCCTCCCCCCTCCCTCTGCTGCTGTCGTGTGCATCTTTCTCCCCCCCCCTCCCTCCCTCCTCTTCTGCTTTTTCGTGTGCATCTTCTCTCCCCCCTCCCCCCCCCCTCCCTCCCCCCTCTTCTGCTTGTCGTGTGCATTTTTCCCTCTCCCCCCCCTCCCCCCCTCTGCTGCTTGTCGTGTGCATCTTTCTCTCCCCCCTCCCCCCTCCCTCTGCTGCTTGTCGTGTGCATCTTTCTGTCCCCCCTCCCTCCCCCCTCTTGCTGCTTTTTCGTGTGCATCTTTCTCTCCCCCCCTCCCTCTGCTGCTTGTCGTGTGCATCTTTCTCTCCCCCCTCCCCCCCCCCTCTGCTGCTTGTCGTGTGCATCTTTCTCTCCCCCCCCCTCCCCCCTCTGCTGTTTGTCGTGGCACTCCCCCCCTCCCTCCCCCCTCCTCTGCTGCTTGTCGTGTATCTTCTCTCCCCCCTCCCTCCCCCCTTTTCTGCTTGTCGTGTGCATCTTTCTCTCCCCCCTCCCTCCCCCCTCTGCTGCTTGTCGTGTGCATCTTTCTCTCCCCCCCTCCCTCCCCCCTCCCTCTGCTGCTTGTCGTGTCCCATCTTTCTCTCCCCCTCCCTCCCCCCTCTTCTGCTTGCTGCATCTTTCTTTCCCCCTCCCCTCCTCTGCTGCTTGTCGTTCATCTTTCTCTCCCCCCTCCCTCCCCCCTCTTCTGCTTGTCGTTCCCTCTCTTCTCTCCCCCCCTCCCCCCTCCCTCTGCTGCTTGTCGTGTCATCTTTCTCTCCCCCCTCCCCCTCCCTCTCTGCTTGCTTGTCTTTCCCTCCCCCCCCCCCCTCCTCTTCGTGTGCATCTTTCTCCCCCCCCCCTCCCCCCTCCCTCTGCTGCTTGTCGTGTGCATCTTTCTCTCCCCCCCCCCTCCCCCCTCTCCCTGCTTGTCGTGTGCATCTTTCTCTCCCCCTCCTCCCCCCCCGGGATCTTTCTCTCCCCCCTCCCTCCCCCTCCCTCTTGCTTGTCGTGTGCTTCTTTCTCTCCCCCCTCCCTCCCCCCTCTGCTGCTTGTCGTGTGCATCTTTCTCTCCCCCCTCCCTCCCCCCTCCCTCGCTGCTTGTCGTGTGCATCTTTCTCTCCCCCCTCCCTCCCCCCTCCTCGCTGCTTGTCGTGTGCATCTTTCTCTCCCCCCTCCTCCCCCCTCCTCTGCTGCTTGTCGTGTGCATCTTTCTCTCCCCCCTCCCTCCCCCCCCCCTCTGCTGCTTGTCGTGTGCATCTTTCTCTCCCCCCTCCCCCCCCTCCCTCTGCTGCTTGTCGTGTGCATCTTTCTCTCCCCCCTCCCTCCCCCCTCTGCTGCTTGTCGTGTGCATCTTTCTCTCCCCCCTCCCTCCCCCCTCCCTCTGCTGCTTGTCGTGTGCATCTTTCTCTCCCCCCTCCCTCCCCCCTCTGCTGCTTGTCGTGTGCATCTTTCTCTCCCCCCTCCCTCCCCCCTCCCTCTGCTGCTTGTCGTGTGCATCTTTCTCTCCCCCCTCCCCCCCCCTCCCTCGCTCTTTCCATCTTTCTCTCCCCCCCCCTCCCCCTCCCTCTGTGCTGTCATATTTTTTCTGGTCTCCCCCCCCCCCCCCACTCCCCTGTGCTTCCTGTACCACTTGTCAGGTACCTTTTTCTCTTCTCCCCCCCCCCCCCCCCCAGCTTTTATCTGCTGCTTGAATGCTTGTCGCGAGCTTCGGTGGTATGCCTGCTTCTTTCCGCCATCGCTCCTGATTCTTTTTTTCTCGTCTTTTTCTTTCTTTCACGTGTGAACAGAGCGCATCAACGACCTGATGAAGATGGCATTGCGCAAGATTGCATTCCTTCCCTTCGGTTTGCTGGTGGACATGTGGCGGTGGAGAGTGTTCAGCAACCAGACGACACCTCAGCATTACAATCGGGACTGGTGGACACTCAGGTATGTGACGCACGAAGGCAGGTGTTGGAAAACCGAGGTACAGCTTTATGCCGTCCCTCCTTTGTTATGCTTTAGCTTGTGAGGAAACCGTGGCGGCCATTGTTCGGGTTTTTCCGATTGTTAATTCTGACGTTCTGATTGGCTGAAGTGCAGGGTTGATTGTCAGTGAGGCCCCTCTGTAAAGCTGCGCGCCCCTTACTTCCGGCGTGGGCCTCTCTGCGTCCACAACTGTGTCCACAGCAAAGACCGTGTGGCTGCACATTGGCTCTAGCTGTACAGTCTGTGTCCACAGTAAAAACCGTGTGGCTGCACATTGGCTCTAGCTGTACAGTCTGTGTCTACAGCAAAGACCGTATAGCTATACTGTGTCATTTGCTTTAGCTGTACAGTCTGTGTCTACAGCAAAGACCATACAGTCTGTGTCTACAGCAAAGACCGTATAGCTATACTGTGTCATTTGCTTTAGCTGTACAGTCTGTGTCCACAGCAAAGACCATACAGTCTGTGTCTACAGCAAAGACCGTATAGCTATACTGTGTCATTTGCTTTAGCTGTACAGTCTGTGTCCACAGCAAAGACCATACAGTCTGTGTCTACAGCAAAGACCGTATAGCTATACTGTGTCATTTGCTTTAGCTGTACAGTCTGTGTCCACAGCAAAGACCATACAGTCTGTGTCCACAGCAAAGACCGTACAGACAGTGTCTACAGAAAGACCGTATAGCTACACTGTGACATTTGCTTTAGCTGTACAGTCTGTGTCCACAGCAAAGACCATACAGTCTGTGTCCACAGCAAAGACCGTACAGACTGTGTCTACAGAAAGACCGCATAGCTGCACTGTGACATTTGCTTTAGCTGTCCGGTCTGTGTCCACAGCAAAGACCATACAGTCTGTGTCCACAGGCTACACTGCATTTGCTTTAGCTGTCCGGTCTGTGTCCACAGGCTACACTACATTTGCTTTAGCTGTCCGGTCTGTGTCCACAGGCTACACTACATTTGCTTTAGCTGTCCGGTCTGTGTCCACAGGCTACACTGCATTTGCTTTAGCTGTCCGGTCTGTGTCCACAGGCTACACTGCATTTGCTTTAGCTGTCCGGTCTGTGTCCACAGGCTACACTGCATTTGCTTTAGCTGTCCGGTCTGTGTCCACAGGCTACACTGCATTTGCTTTAGCTGTCCGGTCTGTGTCCACAGACTACATTTGCTTTAGCTGTCCGGTCTGTGTCCACAGACTACACTACATTTGCTTTAGCTGTCCGGTCTGTGTCCACAGACTACACTGCATTTGCTTTAGCTGTCCGGTCTGTGTCCACAGACTACACTGCATTTGCTTTAGCTGTCCGGTCTGTGTCCACAGGCTACACTACATTTGCTTTAGCTGTCCGGTCTGTGTCCACAGACTACACTGCATTTGCTTTAGCTGTCCGGTCTGTGTCCACAGGCTACACTGCATTTGCTTTAGCTGTCCGGTCTGTGTCCACAGGCTACACTACATTTGCTTTAGCTGTCCGGTCTGTGTCCACAGGCTACACTACATTTGCTTTAGCTGTCCGGTCTGTGTCCACAGGCTACACTACATTTGCTTTAGCTGTCCGGTCTGTGTCCACAGGCTACACTACATTTGCTTTAGCTGTCCGGTCTGTGTCCACAGGCTACACTGCATTTGCTTTAGCTGTCCGGTCTGTGTCCACAGGCTGCAGCTGCAGGGGTTGCGGTCCCCGCTGCCGCGGTCCGAGGAGGACTTTGACCCCGCCGCCAAGTTCCACGTGCCGTCCAACTCGCCCTACATGTGGTCAGTGACAGCTACAGCAGCCTGCTCTCCTCGTCCCCACTCTCGCTGTCTCCATCCTGCCTTCGCCTCCACACAGACACGTGCTTGTGTAGAATTAGTGCCGCACTTCCAACTTCTTTGCGATACACGTAGAACGTACCGTCCCGCAGCACACCCCCCCCCCCCACTCCCCCCTCCTCCCAGCCCACGCTCTCACGAGACCGGGGGTGGGAGGTGGGGGTGGAGACAAAGAGGGAGGCAGGGAGGGAGAGATTAGCGTTGTTTGTATCTAGATCATTATCTACTGTTTACACAGTGACTAATATCGCTGCGGTGTTATCGCCTTAGAAAGGAACCAGGAGCAGTGGGATGAGGTCTGGAGTGGGGCTTGGTAGGGAGTGAGATAGGGTGGGGATTGGCATGAGGTGGGGTGGGGACTGGCATGAAGTGGGGTGGGGATTGGCATGAGGCAGGGTGGGGACTGGCATGAGGTGGGGTGGGGACTGGCATGAGGCAGGGTGGGGACTGGCATGAGGTGGGGTGGGGACTGGCATGAGGTGGGGTGGGGACTGGCATGAGGCAGGGTGGGGACTGGCATGAGGCAGGGTGGGGAATGGAATGAGGTGGGGTGGGGTGGGGATTGGCATAAGGTGGGGTGGGGACTGGAATGAGGTGGGGTGGGGACTGGAATGAGGTGGGGTGGGGTGATGTGGACACTTTGGTTCTTGTTGCTTCTGGACAAGACAAAGGCAACGTGATGTACTGAACGTCTGTGTTGACGTACAGACACCGCTATGACCAGTGGCTGGGCCCTTCGCTGCACACTTACTGTCCACTTGAGTTGGTGACTGTCCAGCCGAGCTGGTGACTCTCCAGTTGAGTTACGTAGGGGACTTTCCAGTTGAGTTGTGGTGCAAACTTTGAAGGAAGGGCAATTTCTTGTGCTTTCTGTGTATGTTTAAAACAGTTGTGTTTTACACTCACTCTTTGATAGCTTGCCGGGTATGCAAAATACTGAAGAGAGAGTCGGCGTGCTGTTTTTGTGTGTGACAGTATGGGTGGTACTTTGTATGTTTGACAGCTACTTCGTCAGTTTCGTGGTGCAGTTCCAGTTCTACAAAGCGCTGTGTGAGGCGAGCGGACACAAGGGGGCGCTGCACCTTTGTGACTTTGACAGCTCACAGGAGGCGGGGTCTCTCTTCAAGTAAGTCAGTCTTGAGTGACATTTTGACAGCTGACAGCAGGCGGGGTCTCTCTTCAAGTAAGTCTTGAGTGACATTTTGACAGCTGACAGCAGGCGTGGTCTCTCTTCAAGTAAGTCTTGAGTGACATTTTGACAGCTGACAGCAGGCGGGGTCTCTCTTCAAGTAAGTCTTGAGTGACATTTTGACAGCTGACAGCAGGCGTGGTCTCTCTTCAAGTAAGTCTTGAGTGACATTTTGACAGCTGACAGCAGGCGGGGTCTCTCTTCAAGTAAGTCTTGAGTGACTTTTTGACAGCTCACAGCAGGCGGGGCCTATCTGCAGGTAAGTCATGAGTCACAATTGTGCCATAGTTCAGGAGCTGTGTGAGAGTCGAGGTGGCCGTCCTGGGCTGTCCGTCCTAACGAGCCTTCTGGTTTCCGTGGACGTAAAGCTATATTGAACCATGCTTCGGCATTGGTCTCAGCTTGTCCCTAATATGTCAGCCGACATTTGAGGACATTAAGCATCACTTCATCATCATCATCTGAGAGGAGGCGGGGTCTATCTTCAGGTAAGTCATGAGTGACAGTTTTGTCAGCTTACAGGAGGCGGGCCCTATCTTTAGGTAGGCCTTTGAGTGACAGTCTTGACAGCCCACAATGTAGACAGCTTGACAAAACAGGAATTAAGGCTTGTTCACACCTCTACATTTTATGTGCGGCCAAGAAATATGGAGTGGCCTGCTTTAGAGTGTGTGTGTGTGTGTGTGTGTGTGTGTGTGTGTGTGTGTGTGTGTGTGTGTGTGTTGAGAAGGCTCAATATACACCAGCATCGGTAAAATATCTGGTAGAGGTAATCTGCATCGATTAAAGCCATATCGGTATTTGCACTAAGTTGAAAAGATACCTTTATTAGTTCCAATAAAACAGAAACCTGTATTAGTTCCAATAAAACAACAAAACAAAGTTCACACACACACACACACACACACACACACACACACACACACACACACACACACACGCACGCACGCACAGATGCCTTGTATTTACTTGCATGCCAGCTGAGAGGTACTGTGTTTCTGTGACGTCTTTCGAGCAGTACTCAACTCCCTTGCTTGTTGACAAAACACAGGTTATTTTCTAGCCAGTAGTTTGCAGCATTAGCCAAAGTTCCCTTCATCTGTCCAGACGTTTGCTGTCGGCGGGCTCGAGCCGTCCCTGGCCGGAAGTGCTGGAGGAGCTGACCGGATCTCGCCACGTCTCGGCGCAGCCAATCAAAGACTACTTCCGCCCGCTGTTACAATGGCTGCAACGAGACAACGAAATTCACAATGAAAAACTGGGCTGGGACGGAGCAACCATTAACTGGAAAGAGGAGTGATAACGGATAGAAAAGAACAAAGGGGACGGAGGGGGGGGGGGGGGGGGGGGGGGGGTAAGATGCATGAAGATTAGAGTTAACGTAGGCGATTCAGGTCTTTGTTGTTGCATTTGTGCTAGGTATATCGAACGCTAATTAATCCCTTGTGTGTAGATTCTGGAGTTTCTGGCCTTGTTTTTATCGTTTGGTTCTGGTAAATAAACACCGCATCTTGAGGACTGTTTGTCATTTTCTGATTTTTTTCCGTGTTGTTTGATTGACCTGATTATATGTGGCTACAACTCTTCCCGCTCTCTACGATCTTCATCAGACATATGCATGCTCAAACTCCAACTTAAAACTCATTGTTCGTACTCTTCTTCCCCCACTCCTTCCTGTGTCTTCACATGTGGGACAACCTCTCCCCGCCCCTTCCTGTGTCTTCACATGTGGGACAACCTCCTACACCCTTCCTGTGTCTTCACATGTGGGACAACCTCCCACCCCCTTCAATGTCTTCACATGTGGGACAACCCCCCCCCCCCCGCCTTCCTGTGTCTTCACATGTGGGACAACCTCCCACCCCCTTCCTGTGTCTTCACATGTGGGACAACCTCCCACCCCCTTCCTGTGTCTTCACATGTGGGACAACCTCCCCCCCACCCCCTTCCTGTGTCTTCACATGTGGGACAACCTCCCACCCCCTTCCTGTGTCTTCACATGTGGGACAACCTCCCCCCCACCCCCTTCCTGTGTCTTCACATGTGGGACAACCTCCCACCCCCTTCCTGTGTCTTCACATGTGGGACAACCTCCCCCCCCCACCCCCTTCCTGTGTCTTCACATGTGGGACAACCTCCCCCCCCTTCCTGTGTCTTCACATGTGGGACAACCTCCCCCCCCACCCCCTTCCTGTGTCTTCACATGTGGGACAACCTCCCTCCCACCCCCTTCCTGTGTCTTCACATGTGGGACAACCTCCCCCCCCCCCCCTTCCTGTGTCTTCACATGTGGGAAAACCTCCCCCCCCCCTTCCTGTGTCTTCACATGTGGGACAACCTCCCCCCCACCCCCTTCCTGTGTCTTCACATGTGGGACAACCTCCCCCCACCCCCTTCCTGTGCCTTCACATGTGGGACAACCTCCCCTCCCACCCCCTTCCTGTGTCTTCACATGTGGGACAACCTCCCCCCCCCTTCCTATGTCTTCACATGTGGGACAACCTCCCTCCCACCCCCTCCTATGTCTTCACATGTGGGAAAACCTCCCGTCCCCCCTTCCTGTGTCTTCACATGTGGGACAACCTCCCCCCCCCCCCACCCCCTTCCTGTGTCTTCACATGTGGGAAAACCTCTCCCCCCCTCCTTGCTCATACAACCTCCCCCCCCTTCCTGTGCCTTCACATGTGGGACAACTCCCCCCCCCCTCCTGATGTCTTCACATGTGGGACAATCCTCCTCCCCCCGCCCTGAATTTCTAGTGGACTCCTCTTCCTCGCCATTCTACCTCTCTTCCTTCAAAATCAAGCTCAAAACAGTTCTTTCCCTGAATACTTCAGCACAGCAACTGGATCCTTCGACCCGAAAAGTGTATTTGCACAAAAGGTGTGTGTGTGAGCGCGCGCGGTTTGTTTTAGGAGTGTTTTGTGTGTATGCGGCCACTATGTCTATGAGTGCGTTTGTTGCAATTGTGTTTTAGCGAGTGTAGTGTACTGTCTCTTGTATTTACCAGTGTAGTGTATTGTCTCTCTTGTGTTTACCAGTGTAGTGTACTAGCTGTCTGTCGTGTTTACCAGTGTAGTATACTGTCTGTCGTGTTTACCAGTGTAGTATACTGTCTGTCGTGTTTACCAGTGCTTTCGCGCTTAGGTCTTTTGTTTTGGTTAAGGACATTAGAAATCGTCACCTAGTTATCCTTAATTCCTTCTCATCGTCATCATTATGACCTCCAATGACAGTTTCATGTTCGTACCGATTTTGGTGCCCTTGATCGAATTGTACGGTCACAGCAATATCAGAAAGACTGAACTGAAAGCAGGCGACTTTTGTCAGCAAGTCTTCCAAACAGTGTGTGAATGTTACACGCAGACAGACAGATCATGAGCCACGACCAGCAATGGACAAGACAGTGTTGCAACAGTCACTGGGACAGTGTGGCATCAAGGATGGCCGTTAACCTAAAAACAACAACCAAGGACTCACCTAAAACCTATCCTGCCTTTCCTCAGTTTACACCGAGGACACTCCAGAGGACAATTATCCTGTCTTCCTCAATTTACAATTTAAACTAAAGGACACAATCTGACACCTACCCTGCATTTCCTCAGTTTACACTGAGTGTTTCACCTGACGCCTAGTCTTTCGTCAATTGACACTGAGTGTTTCACCTGACGCCTAGTCTTTCGTCAATTTACACTGAGTGTTTCACCTGACACCTAGTCTTTCGTCAATTTACACTGAGTGTTTCACCTGACGCCTAGTCTTTCGTCAATTTACACTGAGTGTTTCACCTGACACCTAGTCTTTCGTCAATTTACACTGAGTGTTTCACCTGACACCTAGCCTTTCGTCAATTTACACTGAGTGTTTCACCTGACACCTAAGCCTTTCGTCAATTTACACTGAGTGTTTCACTTGACACCTAGCCTTTCGTCAATTTACACTGAGTGTTTCACCTGACACCTAGCCTTTCGTCAATTTACACTGAGTGTTTCATCTGACACCTAGCCTTTCGCCAATTTACACTGAGGGTTTTACCTGACGCTTAGCCTTTCCTCAATTGACACTGAGCTTAGCCTTTCCTCAGTTTACACTGAAGAACACGCCTGACACAGAGCCTGCCCTTCCTGAATTTGCTGTGAGGGACACAGCTGTTGCACTGTGCCCACTGTGCCCACCGTGCCCACCCCAAGCGGGCACACAGTCGTAGTCGTCGTCCGGCAGCACTGAGGTCCCGGGGTGTCAGTAGCAGACGACGTGGCAGGTGCGCGTACTCTTGAGCAACAGTTTCCAGGTCATCCCAGGCCAAAACACATTGACATTCATCAGATTTCCAAACGTTTTCTCCGGTCAAAAGGTATCCATACTGTTCAACCTGGCATCTCTGCTCAAGATAAGATCTAATATTTTTAATATATTCCTAAACATAAAATATTCACATAAAGTGTAAAAAGGCGACGTATTCGAAGGAGAAAACACAAACATTTAAACAAATGTGCAATGATTTACACCTTGGACCAAACCGATCATGAACTGAACATTGTTCCTGTTGCTACTTCCCTTTGTGGTTGACTGGGCTCAAAGCACTAACTAACTAACTAACTGCTGCTACTGTCGTTGCCGAGATCCTTCCCCTCCCCCACCATCTTCCCTCCTCCCAGACTGCACCCGGTTCTTTGTGAGTCTGTCGCTCCCTTGAATACCCAGTCCTTGTCCCTCTAGGCCCCGCCTCCCGCCCACACTCCCCCCCCCCCCCCCATCCACCACGACACATCCAACCACACAACTTCATCCGGAACCTGTGTCTTCTCCGCTCCCTTCCCTCGTTTTGCTTTAGTAACGGGGTCTGAGTCAGTGAGCCGGGGTCTGAGCCAGTGAGCCGGGGTCTGAGCCAGTGAGTCGGGGTCTGAGCCAGTGAGTCGGGGTCTGAGCCAGTGAGTCGGGGTCTGAGCCAGTGAGTCGGGGTCTGAGCCAGTGAGTCGGGGTCTGAGTCAGTGAGTGGCAACGGACAAACTGACCCTTGGACCAGTCAGCGAGGCTCGCGGGCCGGGTCACAGCCAATGAAATCGTGCACAAGAAAGGAGCGGACCTACTATTTTAATCACAACCTCTGACCAGCTTATCGCCATAAGAGAACAAACAAACCTTGGGCAGTTAGAACTGTCGTTCGCGTACCTGCCTTGAACGGTAGCGCTCCCTAGCGAGGTGGGCAAGTTCCCGCCAAAGGCAAACCTCCCAGGGCGTTGCAGACGACACACCGCTAGCGCCCTCTATCGACGAGAAAGCGTTGCAGACGACACAGCGCTTGCGCCCCCTGCCGGGAAGAAAGAGCGCGCGCGTTGTCACGTCTGTCGGTGTTTGCGCTGGCCGTCGGCGTGCATTAGTATTTAAGTGTCCATCACACAGAGCGGAGCGCGGATTAAGCCGTAGACACCGCACGAGGAAGCCGGCACCGACACACAACGGACAAAAAAGAAACGCACGTGAAGAAGAGAAAGTGAGCGAAACGAGAGAGGATAGGCCGCGGTCGTAGGCTATTGTCTGCAGAAAGAACAGGAATGCCGCTTTGGAGCGGGGAACACACAGATGCACCTTTGATGAGTTAAGGTCAGACTGATTTGAAAGCTGCATCACTAGGGAACAAAGGCCGTCGTTGGCCGAGCCTCCTTCGGTGCCCTTCCCGGCAGCGGCCAACGGGTCTTGTGGCCTACACATGTTAGGCGTGTTTTGCTCTTCATGAAGTCTAGTCGTTAAAAAAAAAAGTTGGCATATTTTACCGTGTAAACGAATTTCATATACTGTGTTCTTATTGTCGTTCACGACTTTGTCTTCAAGCGCTATTTTACCCTAAACAACAGTATTGAAAAGTGTTCAAGAGCTGATCCAGAAAGGGTTGTCAGCGAACATGGACACCTCCAGAAGCCGATATTTTCTGTGCTGGATTGTTCTGTGGATAAATCTGAGGGTAAGTTTCACAATACTTTCTCAAAGATACTTGAGAACGAATGAAAAACAGAAGCCATTGACGTTCAAAACGATTTCTTTCTTTATTTCAGACGAACAGCTTTACTTCAGTCCCAGTTCACAATTTCTTTATTTCCGATGAACAGCTTTACCTCAGTCCCAGTTCACAATTTATTTCCGATGAACAGCTTTACCTCAGTCCCAGTTCACAATTTATTTCCGATGAACAGCTTTACCTCAGTCCCAGTTCACAATTTCTTTATTTCCGATGAACAGCTTTACCTCAGTCCCAGTTCACAATTTCTTTATTTCCGATGAACAGCTTTACCTCAGTCCCAGTTCACAATTTCTTTATTTCCGATGAACAGCTTTACCTCAGTCCCAGTTCACAATTTATTTCCGATGAACAGCTTTACCTCAGTCCCAGTTCACAATTTCTTTATTTCCGATGAACAGCTTTACCTCAGTCCCAGTTCACAATTTCTTTATTTCCGATGAACAGCTTTACCTCAGTCCCAGTTCACAATTTCTTTATTTCCGATGAACAGCTTTACCTCAGTCCCAGTTCACAATTTATTTCCGATGAACAGCTTTACCTCAGTCCCAGTTCACAATTTATTTCCGATGAACAGCTTTACCTCAGTCCCAGTTGACAGTTTGGTTCGCGGAAACCGGTCTGCAAGACTGTCCTGTTGACAAGGACACCAACGGTAGCTGTAGGATCTATGATGCCGCCGGAGAACACGCAGCGACTACACGACTCGCTCCCCTACTCCACATTCAAACCTCACGCCACTGACTGTAGGCTGAAGTAAAACGTTGCTTCATATTTATTTACTGACCGGCTAATAGATTGATTCGTTGACTGATTGACTCTTTAATGAGAGAGGGGAAACATAGTTTACTGTTGAAATCGTTAATGATTCGTGCATTTTGCGCCGTCAATCAAGGCGGCGTACGATAGCACCAAAAGTATCTGACATAATCAATTATGTCTGTGGAGCAACTCTCATTCATACTGATCCTTGTCGTTAATATAACTCAAATAGGCATCAGATTCTAAAATTGAGATTGTGATATCGCAAACAAATTGTTTGACTGGTGATGTTGGTTGATAAGCTGATGTGTTTACTCTGAAAGTATCGCGTCAGTGACGGAACAGACAAACTGAGTTGGACTGATCGCGTGAAGTGTACAGCATAAGCTGGTCTGCTGCTGACCAAAAGTGCTACCTTGCTCTGTCATCGTGCTATTTTGCACTGTCATGGTGCTGTTTTACGTTCTGTCATGGTGTTACCTTGCACTGTCGTGGTGTTACTTTGCACTGTCGTGATGCTACTTTGCACTGTCGTGGTGTTACCTTGTACTGTCGTGATGTTACTTTGCACTGTCGTGGTGTTACTTTGCACTGTCGTGTTTTTTGTTTACTTTGCACTGTCGTGATGTTACTTTGCACTGTCGTGGTGTTACTTTGCACTGTCGTGATGTTACTTTGCACTGTCGTGGTGTTACCTTGCACTTGTCGTGATGTTACTTTGCACTGTCGTGGTGTTACTTTGCACTGTCGTGGTGTTACTTTGCACTGTCATGGTTTTTGACTGACTGACACAACAGCGGAATTCGGGTGACGTTCTTTTGCTCATAGCCTTGTCTGGGAACGGACAAGAAGCAAACAGCGCTTTGGGGATGGGGACGGGGGTGGGAGGGGGGGTTTGGGGGGGTGGGGGTGGGGAGGGGGCTCAGGCGGTGTTCTGAACGACTCCAGGCTTGAAAGAATCGGAACGTCTGACAGCGCTGCATTTTCAGCAGTAGGGAATTAAATTTCTGCGTTCGCAGTACCCCACTGGAGGGGAAGTGGAGAGCGAATTAATTCAGAAAAAAAGACGTGGGATAAAGCGGAACGGTCGAAAGTAGTAAAGTAGGATTCACGGCAGCAGCAGAAGCATGCGGGGCTATATTCTGACCTGCTCCGGGTTAAGAGGGAACCTTTAATAGCGTTGCGGTCTTAGCAGATGAGGCCTTAGTTTCTGCGTCCACAGTTCTCCACTGCGGGGACGCTGGCGACATGATTCGGGGGGAAAAAGAAGGAATTAAATAAGCCGGGAAGGTAGAAATTACACAGGCAGCTGATGAAGCATAGGCCATGTTTTCACATCCGAACACGTTTTAAAGGCAGGGCCTTCTATATGTCGATAATCTTGGCAGAAAATACTTTAATTTCTGCGTCCGCAGTACCCGTTGTGGAAAATAGTGGAGAGAGGTTCCTTTGGTAGGTGTGGGTTTTCACCACAGGTGACCGTTCTGCATCCGCAGTAGCCCAGTGCGGGGCCGCCAGAACAAAGACACATACACAGTACATGGCCGAACGTTCTAGCTCCACAACCCCCAGCAACAACCGCATGACCTTTACCCTCTCTAGGGCCATAAATCGTGTAATCATCGCTACAGGACTTGTCATGCTGGTGACAAATCGTGTTGGAACAAGGTAATCAGTTCTTGGGTTTTAACATCCCCTCAACCGCATAGAATTACCTCAGGACGAATCACAGATTGACAGTTCTACACAAGTCAGTGTATATGTTTGATTTTTGTTTTGATTTTCATACATGTACATTAACCAACTCCCCCGCCTCCCATCATGTTCTTTGTAAAGCGCTCAAGGCCTTTTAAGAATTTGCGCTTTTGAAATATTATTAAATCACAAAGTATAATAATAATAATGTACATTTATCATGCGCTCTTCAACGCCCTGAGCGCTCACATGATACATATTAACCTACATATGATATTATATACACATGTAGAACATAGTCCTACCAAAACAATTTACATAAAGTAACGCACCACACACACACACACACACACACACACACACACACACACACAACACACACCAATGACTGTAACAGAAACTGGGTACTGATATTAGGATGAAAATACTGTGAGAAGAGGAAGGTTTTCAGTTTGGCTTTAAAAGATGACAGGGTTGAGCAGTGTCTAAGGTCTTGTGGGAGTGAATTCCAAATGTGGGGTCCAAAGCAAGAGAAGGTGCGGAAGCCATGAATCTTGCGTTTGTATTGTTGGGTTTCCAGCATGCGGGTGTCAGAAGAAGAGCGTAGTGTACGGGATGGAGTGTAGACATGCAGCAGTTCAGAAAGGTAAGCAGGACCAGAATCATTAATAGCACTGAAACACATACAAGCGACTTTATACTTAATATGTTCTGAAATGGGAAGCCAGTGCTGTTTTTCCAGGAGAAGTGTTGAGTGGTGGTGACGGGGTGCCAAGAGAACAAGTCTTGCGGCGAAGTTCTGAATTTTCTGGACAGGTTGGATGACAGAACTATGTGTACCCATGAGGAGACAGTTGCAGTAGTCAAGCCGTGAAAGGATATAGGAAGTAACAAGAGTCTTGGTTGCGTCTTCAGTGAGAAACCTGCGGATTGAACTAATGCGTTTAAGCTCGAAATAAGCAGTTTGACAGATTTTTATGACGTTCTTCTTCATGGACAGTTTTGAGTCAAGAATGAATCCAAGGTTCCTGGCAGAATCAGAGAAGGGGATGTTGTGAGAGCCAAGAGTAATCGAGTCAGGGAGGGAACGGTAGAAGGCTTCAAGGAAGACGAAAAGGGAAAGAGAAGAGCTTCTGTTTTGTCGTCGTTCAGTTTGAGCGATATGCCGTCATCCATGTTTTTATGTCGTCTGTGCATGCGTTGAGTTCTCTGGTGAGGTTGGTCACTTCACTGAGAGGAACGGATTTCTAGAGTTGTGTGTCTTCTGCGAAAAGCTGATGGTTTATAGAGTGGTTAGCTATGATATCGGAGAGAGGCGTAGTGTACAGGACGAAGAGAATGGGCCTCAGTACTGAGCCCTGAGGCACATCGTACATGAACTGTGATGGTGACGAAGACGAGTTATTGACTGAAGTGGACTGAAATCTGTCTGACAGGTATGAGTGAAACCATTGGAGTGCAGTAGACTGAATGCCAAAAACAGAGTTCAGGCGGGAGAGGAGAATTTGGTGGTCAATAGTGTCAAAAGCGGCTGAAAGATCCAACAAAAGAAGAACAGAAATGTTGTCATTGTCCAGAGCGGAAAGAGTATCATTTACAATACGTAACAAAACGGTCTCAGTGCTGTGTCCTGCTCGATAGGCTGACTGAAAGGGATTGCTGAGGTTGTTTTCTTGGAGATGGAGAGAAGTTTGTGGAGAACGACTTTTTCAAGATTTTGGACAGAAATGGAAGGTTAGAAATGGGACGGTAGTTTTTCAAAAGATTTTTGTCAAGTGATGGCTTTTTCAACAGAGGTTTGACGATGGCTGTCTTCAGATCACGTGGTACAATGCCAGTGGTAAGAGATGTGTTGATGATGTTCGTGATGGTCGGCAAGAGGATGTCAAGGTTCTCATAAAGAAGCGTGGTGGGAACGGGATCAAGTTCACAAGACTTAGCAGATGCACTGTTGATTATTTTTACGACAAATTCATCAGTGACAGACTCAAAAGTTAGCAAGGGATTTCCAGCGAAAGAGGTATCAGGGCAAACAGTTGGGTTTGGAGGAGGAAAATTGTTTCTGATGGTGCGGATTTTCTCAGTGAAGTAATCAGAAAAGACATTCGGAAAGTCGTCAGAGTCAAATGTTGAAGGAAGAGGTGAAGATCTGCTTTTACCGAGGATGGTGCTGAAGTTTTGAAAGAGCTGTGTACAGGTTGTGCTAGACTGAATCTTAGCAGAGTAGTAGGCTTGTTTGGCTTTATCTACAAGGTTTGTTACTTTCTGTTTAATGGAGTCGTATATCTGTTTGTGGACGGTGAGCTTAGATTTGAGCCATCATCTCTCCGCCTGCCGACGCTCCCGTTTCAGCTCACAGAACTGCTCCGCAATACTGCTGAACCAGGGCGTCGGCTTCCTTGTACGGACTGTGCAACAGCAGAGAGGGGCGTGCTTGTCAAGGACAGAACAGAGATGGTTATTGTAGTCACTGATAGAACTGACTTGTGTCAATCTTTTTGAGACATCGGTACGAAAAAGTTTCAGATTTTTGTACGGGTACAGATACATCAAGTTTGCACAAGATGGCTGTGTGGTCAGATGTTAGTCCATGGTGTAGTTTTGTAGAAATGAGGATGTTATCACTTTGCTTGGAAAACACTAAGTCGAGCAGATGGCCTTGGTTGTGAGTAGGTTCAGAAACGGACTGGGTTAGGTTAAACATGTCTATGATATCGTGTAGTTTTCTGGAGTTGTTGTTTTCTACGTTTTCAAAATGAAAGTTAAAGTCACCCATAAGGAGTGTTTTGCCAGGTAGACTGTCAGAGTGTTCAAGGAAGTCGGAAAACTGATCGAAAAACATGGAGTCAGAGAATTTGTTCTTTTTGCTGGGTGGAGGGCGGTAGATACAGAACAAGTTGGTTAGCTGCTTGTTGTATGTTAGAGTCAGCTGAGCGGTTTCAAAGCAGGGATGCTGAACGGGAAAGGACGAAGTGGTAGCGACATGCGGCTTAAGAGAGTCTAGTCCCTTATGACGAGTATAAGCTGAATTACAGTTCTGGACACAACACAATGCGGCTTAAGAGAGTCTAGTCCCTTATGACGAGTATAAGCTGAATTACAGTTCTGGACACAACACAGTGGACAATGGCATGGAAGAAAAAACGGTTAATATGGCCGATACATCTCAGTATTCACTCGTACAGTTCACCTAGCTGCCACTGACACGCTGGAACTCCCCAAAAATGCGCACTTCGTGGACTCAACGGAGGCGTGTATATTGCTGAAATCACAATCACGTGTCTGATTCACTCTTACTGTAAACAGGCTCACATATTTTGGAGCCTATTAAATGTGTACATTTTTTGTATTTCACGAGCACTGGAACCTGCATCAGTCGGTCGTGACGACGAGCAGGGTGCCCCATTTTATTCCGCGGGCCAACACGCACACACACACACACACACACACACACACACACACACACACACACACACACACACACAGAGTATCGCGCACACACTCACTCACACACTCACACACACACACACACACACACACACACACACACACACACACACACACGTACGCACGCACGCACGCACTCTCTCTCTCTCTCTCTCTCTCACATCCACTACACTACACACACACACACACACACACAAACTGCGCTAGCCAAAACTAGCACAGTTAAAAGACAGGGGATCATGTGGAAAGAAATGAGATCGGGTGGAAAAACAGCACATGCAAGAAATTCCTGGCAACGGGCGAAGCATGCATGGCTATGATCTGACCTCCTCCAGGCTTTAGAAGAGAGAACATTCGTCAGCTCTGAGTTCGCAACGGAGGGGGACCTCACACTGTCCGCAGTGCCGCACGTGTCGGGCGACAAATCGTATCACATGTAACACTACTCGCTAACCAAAATGCTAAAACAGAAAACAACCCACCCCACCCCCACCCCCAACAGAAAACAAACACACACACACACACGCACATGCACAAACAAACAAACAACAACACCAAAATCAAAACAAAAAAATACACAAACAAACGCGCGCACGCACGCGCGCAAACACACACACACAACCGCCTACACAGCCGTAAGCAGGACAAAGGGGAGACTCAAATCAAATCATCCAGTACAAAAATCCAGCTGATCGGCACAGCCGGGAACGAGGAAAGCGTTGTCCGAGCGAGAAACGGCCCATCGCTGCAGCTCAAGTCAATGGACCAGACAGCAATGCACCCAGCCAAGGTCAAGGTTTCGATTTCACCGGCGGATGTTTGGCACGTGCAATGCGAGCCGTGCCGAGATCGGTCCCCTGGAATCCTGCAGTTTGCGGACGACATAACGACTTGATTGTTTGGCCTCTTGACCTCACAGCGGGCTGTCCCCTCTGGCCTGTGCGATGTCCGGCCCCGGGGTCGATGAGGAATGGCGCCCCACACGCTGACCCTCCTCGCCGCTTCAACCGACACAGAACAGAAGCAAGCGCCGGCGAAGGCCGCGTCAACAGAAACAAAAACACCGGGAATTTTTAAGGTAGGGAAGGAAAGTTAAGTGGAACAGCACAGCGAGAAGTGGTTTACCTTTGACGGGAACAAGAAATGCGGACTAGAGGATTTTTTAACAACACAAGAGTTGCTGGACTTGTTGTCAACCGACCTTGAAGTTTGTCAAGACTGTGTCCATGGTGGCGTCAGGATAACAGAATAAGAGTGAGAAGAAGTTGTTGACAAATGGTCTGTTCAAACGGTAAACGTGTGGAACGTGGGCGGAAACGTCAGTCGCCACGTCTTACGGCCCGGCTGACCTGGACTGTGGATACCTCCTGGATCCATACAGAATGGAACGCCAGAAAGACGCTGGGAAGGAGAGCGTTGTTTCCAGGATCGATGTCAGCAATTTGGACTAGTATTAGAGCTGACGCGGGGGCCCAGTGGGTACAACGGAAACTATCAGTTGGACCTTTCTGTCGTCCCCTCCCCTCCCCCCACCGACCCTCTCTATGTCCTAACTTTGCTTTAACTGCTTTCCACCAGCAGTTAAGACCCGCTCTAGAAAAGAATGTTAGCGCATTAAAAAAAGAAGAAGTAAATGTCCAATTCTCTGTACGATTTGACAAAAGTGAAGCTGAGTGAACTGAGATGGCAGACGTTAGAAAGCCTATTTCCCGGCAGTAGGTGCGCCATGTAGAGCCAGTCTTACCTGCTCCAGATTTAAAACGAAAGAATATTGACCGTGACAGTTGCCGAGTCCGCGGTACACACACTAAAAGTGTAAGTAGAAAGAGGGCTAGCCGAGACTGGGTGTTGCGGTGCAGGGTATAAAGTAGTTACAACGTTACACATGTCAGCCAAGACTGGGTGTTGTGACGTATGAAGTAGTGACAATGATACTCGTGCGATAGCCAAGACTGGGTGTTGCGACAAAATCAGATAAAGTAGTAACGACGTTATTCGTTGGCAGCCAAGACTGGGTGTTGTCAGTAAAAGAGATAAAGTAGTAACAACGTTATACGTGAGTCAAGAAAGACTGGTTTTTGTTGTTGTTGTTGTGACGAAAGGAAATCAAATAGTAACAACGTTGTGTTGGTCAGCCAAGACTGGCTGTTGTGACGTAAGGAGATGAAGTAGTGGCAACATTACATGTGAGTCCGCCAAGACTGGCTGTTGTGACGTAAGGAGATGAAGTAGTGGCAACATTACATGTGAGTCCGCCAAGACTGGCTGTTGTGACGTAAGGAGATGAAGTAGTGGCAACATTACATGTGAGTCCGCCAAGACTGGCTGTTGTGACGTAAGGAGATGAAGTAATAACAACGCTATTCATAGGTTCAACCGAGACTGGGTGTTGCGGTGGAAGGGCTGAAGAACTAACAACACCAGAAGGTCAAGAGTAGGCGGCAAAGCAAATGGAATGTGTCACTTCGTGCACCGACAGTTATCTCCCTGTCGCTCATCACTAAGACGCCGTCGTCCTCTGCCTAACACCACTCTTACTGTTGTACCTCAATAAAAATCACTCTTACTGTTGTACCTCAATAGAAATCACTCTTACTTTTGTACTTCAGCAGAAATCACTCTTAGTGTTGTACCTCAATAGAAATCACTCTTACTTTTGTACCTCAATAAAAATCACTCTTACTGTTGTACCTCAATAGAAATCACTCTTACTGTTGTACCTTAATAAAAATCACTCTTACCGTTGTACCTCAATAGAAATCACTCTTACTGTTGTACCTCAATAGAAATCACTCTTACTTTTGTACCTCAGCAGAAATCACTCTTACTGTTGTACCTCAATAGAATCACTCTTACTGTTGTACCTCAACAGAAATCATTCTTACTGTTGTACCTCAATATAAATCACTCTTACTGTTGTACCTCAATAGAAATCACTCTATCTTTTGTACCTCAGCAGAAATCACTCTTACTGTTGTAACTCAATAGAAATCACTCTTACTGTTGTACCTCAACAGAAATCACTCTTACTGTTGTACCTCAATAGAAATCACTCTTACTGTTGTACCTCAACAGAAATCACTCTTACTGTTGTACCTCAACAGAAATCACTCTTACTGTTGTACCTCAATAGAAATCACTCTAACTTTTGTACCTCAGCAGAAATCACTCTAACTTTTATACCTCAGCAGAAATCATTCTTACTGTTGTACCTCAGCAGAAATCACTCTTACTGTTGTACCTCAGCAGAAATCACTCTTACTGTTTACCTATACAGACATCACTCTTACTGTTGTACCTCAACAGAAATCACTCTTACTGTTGTAGCTCAACAGATATCACTCTTACTGTTGTACCTCAATAGAAATCACTCTTACTGTTGTACCTCAATAGAAATCACTCTAACTTTTGTACCTCAGCAGAAATCATTCTTACTGTTGTACCTCAGCAGAAATCACTCTTACTGTTGTCCCTCAGCAGAAATCACTCTTACTGTTGTACCTCAACAGACATCACTCTTACTGTTGTAGCTCAACAGAAATCACTCTTACTGTTGTACCTCAATAGAAATCACTCTTACTGTTGTACCTCAGCAGAAATCACTCTTACTGTTGTACCTCAATAGAAATCACTCTAACTTTTGTACCTCAGCAGAAATCATTCTTACTGTTGTACCTCAGCAGAAATCACTCTTACTGTTGTCCCTCAGCAGAAATCACTCTTACTGTTGTAGCTCAACAGAAATCACTCTTACTGTTGTAGCTCAACAGAAATCACTCTTACTGTTGTACCTCAACAGAAATCACTCCTACTGTTTACATATACAGACATCACTCTTACAGTTGTAACTATAGAGACATCAATCTTACTGTTGTACTTATACAGACAGCACTGTTACTGTTATATACAGACGTCACTCTTACTGTTGTACCTAAAAAGAAAAGGTGGGGGGGGGGGGGGGGTCACTCTTACTAGCTGTTTACCTCATACAAATCACTCTTACTGTTGTACCGCTACATAAACCATTCGCACTGTCCTACCTCTGCTGACATCATTCGTATTGATGTACCTATACAAACGTCACTCTTACTGTTGTACATATATACAGACATCACTCTTACTGTTGTACTTCTATATAAACCATTCGCACTGTCCTACCTCTACTGACATCACTCTTACTGTTGTACCTATAGACACCACTCTTACTGTTGTACCTATAGACACCACTCTTACTGTTGTACCTCTGCTGACATCACTCGTACTGTTGTACCTATAGACACCACTCTTACTGTTGTACCTCTACTGACATCACTCGTACTGTTGTACCTAAACATACATCGCAATTACTGTTGCACCTTTGCAGAACTGTCCTTCCTCAACAGAAATCACTTTTACTATTGCACCTCACAGAAAAGACCTACCGTTGTACCTCTACAATCTACAGGCATTACTCCTACTGTCCTATCTCTACAGGCATTACTCTTACTGTTCTATCTTTACAGGCATTACTCTAACTGTCCCATCTCTACAGGCATTACTCTTACTGTCCTATCTCTACAGGCATTACTCTTACTGTTCTATCTTTACAGGCATTACTCTAACTGTCCCATCTCTACGGGAATCACTCTTACTGTCCTATCTCTACAGGCATTACTCTTACTGTTCTATCTTTACAGGCATTACTCTAACTGTCCCATCTCTACAGGCATTACTCTTACTGTCCTATCTCTACAGGCATTACTCTTACTGTCCTATCTCTATAGGCATCACTCTTACTTTCCTATCTCTACAGGCATTACTCTTATTGTCCTGTCTCTACGGGAATCACTCTTACTGTCCTATCTCTACGGGAATCACTCTTACTGTCCTATCTCTACAGGCATTACTCTTACTGTTCTATCTTTACAGGCATTACTCTAACTGTCCCATCTTTACAGGCATTACTCTAACTGTCCCATCTCTTCAGGCATTACTCTAACTGTCCCATCTCTACAGGCATTACTCTAACTGTCCTGTCTCTACAGGCATTACTCTTACTGTCCCATCTCTACGGGAATCACTCTTACTGTTGTACCTCTGAAATATAACTCTTGCTGTTATAACTCTAGAATATAACTCTTGCTGCTCTACCTCAGCAAACTTCTCTCTGACTGTCCCCTCTGCCCACATGACTTACTTTTCTACCTCTATAGACATCACTCTTATCATTCTGTCTCTACAGGCATCGCTCTTACTCTTCTTCCTGTGCAAACATCACTCTTACTTTTCTACCTCTACAAACATCACTCTTACTCGTATGCCTATACAAACATCACACGTACTGTTCTACCTCTACAAACATTTACTGTTCTGCTTCTACAGACATCACTCTTACTGTTCTACCTCTACAAACATCACCCTCACTGTTCTACCTCTACAAACATCACTCTTACTGTTCTACCTCTAGAGACATCACTCTTACTGTTCTACCTCTAGAGACATCACTCTTACTGTTCTACCTCTACAAACATCACCCTCACTGTTCTGAGTCTACAACCAGTGTGTTTCAGCTGCTCAGCCATTGTGAATCGTGCTCTGTCTCAGGCTGTGATGTGCGTATCTCACCTCATACGTTTGTCTTTTTAGATGGCATCGAAATCAGGAGTAATGTGTGTATCTGACCCCGTGTATACGTCTGTGTTGTGTTTCAGATGGTGTTCAGTTCAGGGGTGGTGCAGATTCGACTGGACAGGTTCACGGTAGACAGAGACAACATCGCTATGGATACATGTTGTCAAGCAAACACATGCAGATGCGGCATACGCATGCGCGCTTGTGTGTTTGACCGAAACGATACCCGCTGTGACGACTCGTCGCTACAGACCAGTGACCTCATTGGTAAGTCATCTTGCTTTGTCATTTGTTGCATCACAACATGCCGGTGACGTCAATGGTGAGTCATCTTGCTTTGTCATTTTTTGCATCAGAACATGCCAGTGACGTCAATGATGAATTATCTTGCTTTGTCATTTGTTGCATCACAACATGCCGGTGACATTAGTGGTGAGTCATCTTGCTTTGTCATTTGTTGCATCACAACATGCCGTTAACGTCAGTGGTGAGTCATCTTGCTTTGTCATTTGTTGTGGGGACCTGCCAGGGACGTCATGGGTGAGTCATCTTTCATTGTCACTCGTTGCGTCACAACATACCGGTGACGTCAGTGGTGAGTCATCTTGCTTTGTCATTTGTTGCATCACAACATGCCAGTGATGCAACAAATGACAAAGCAAGATGACTCACCACTGAATCATGGTGGTTTATCTATTGCTGAATCACAACGTGGCAATGACGTCAGGACCAATGTGTGATAGATGAGGCGAAAGGACCACTGTGTGGTGGATGATGCCTTAAGACCATTGTGTGGTGGATGAAGCCTCAAGATCATTGTGTGTTAGATGAGGTGAGGCGTGAGGACCAATGCATGGTAATGAGGCCTTAAGACCATTGTATGATGGATGAGGCCATGGGACCATTCTTGTGTGGTAGATGAAGCCTGAAGACCATTGCGCGTTGAATGAGGCGTGGGGACCAATGTGTCATAGATGAGGCCTTAAGACCAGTGTGTGATGGATGAGGCCATGGGACCATTGTTGTGTGGTAGATGAAGCCTGAAGACCATTGTGTAGTGGATGAGGCTTTATGACCAGTGTGCGCTGAATGAGGCGTGGGGACCGATGTGTGATAGATGAGGCCTGAAGACCATTGTGTGGTGGATGAGGTCTCCAGATTCCTCGCACCAGGATTTCCACTGCTGGTTCCCGCGCCATTTCTGTCTTTGGACCCTGTATATGGGATGGCATTCCCCTGCCTCTCCGACAGAAACCCTCTCTGGACTCCTTCAAATCAAACCCCAGATAGTTTTCCAAAGCAATAGACCTGCCATGTTTTCCGTTCCGCGTTGCAGTCTTCCTCCGCTTCAGTGCTTTTGTTTGTTGTCTGTATAAGCTGTGTGTAAATAAAGTTTTGTATAGTCAGTATACTCGTGTGTGCGGAAGCCTCTGTGAGTGTGTGTGTGTGTGTGTGGTGTGGTGTGGTGTGTGTGTGGTGTGTGTGTGTGGGTGGGTGGGTCGGTGGGTGCGTGTGTGTGTGTGTTATAAATACAGTAATTATAATTATCATTAACTGCTACAACTCCTTGGCCTTTCAGTGCATCTCTGATTTCAGTTTGTGTCACTTTTATGAAGTCTCCACATCTCTATCAACCTTCTCCATCTGTATGAAAACTCCACAGCTCCATCAACCCTCCACATCTCTATCAACTCTCCACATCTCTATCAACTCTCCGCTTCTCTATTAACCCTCCACAGCTCTATCACAACTGCACATCTGTATCACAACTGTACATCTCTATAAGCTCTCCACTTCTCTATCAAAACTCCATATCTCTATCAACCCTCCACATATATATCACAACTGCACATCGCTATCAACATTTCACTTCTCTATCAAAAATCCACATCTCTATCAAACCTCTACATGTCTATCAACTTTGCACATCTCTATCAACTCTCCACATCACTATCAAAACTCCACATCTCGATCAACTCTCCACATCTCTATCAGCTCTCCACACCTCATGAACTCTCCACATCTCATCGACTTTCCACATCTAATCAACTTTCCACGCCTCATCAACTCTCCACATCTCTATCAGCTCTCCACTCGCATCTATATCAATTCTCCACACTCTATCAACTCTCCACATCTCTAGCAACTCTCCACAGCTCGAGCAACTCTCCACACATCAACTGTCCACATCTCTAGCAACTGTCCACATCTCTAGCAACTGTCCACATCTCTAGCAACTCTCCACTCGCATCTATATCAATTTTCCACACTCTATCAATTCTCCCCATCTCTGTCAACTCTCTACATCTCTAGCAACTCTCCACACTTCATCAACTCTCCACATCTCTAGCATCTCTCCACATCCCTAGCAACTCTCCACATGTATGTCAACTCTTTTCATCTCATTAGTCCTTGGGATGAATTCTAGTCGTCATCTCAATCAGCTCGCCGCATCTTGACCTACTCTGCACATCTCTATCAACACCTCTATCAGCTAGTCACATCTATATCAACCCTCCACACCTCTATCAACTATTCACATCTGTGTCAACTCTCAACATCTCTATCAACTATTCACAGCTGTGTCAACTCTCAACATCTCAATCAACTATTCACAGCTGTGTCAACTCTCAACATCTCTATCAACTATTCACATCTGTATCAACTCTCAACATCTTTATATCAACTATTCACATCTCTATCAACTCTCCACATCTCTATCAACTATTCACATCTCTATCAACTCTCGTCGCAGCTCTCCACATCTCTATCAACTCTCCATATCTCTACCAACCATTCACATCTCTATCAACTCTCAATATCTCTACCAACCATTCACATCTCTATCAACTCTCCATCTCTACCAACCTATCACTCTCATATCTCGTCCAGCTCTTCACATCTCTATCAACTCTCATATCTCTACCAACCATTCACATATCTGTCAGCTCTCACAGTCTCTAAATTCAGTATTGCAGCTACTTCAGTGCGTAAGACAGTAGTTAAGCTGACGGTCAGTGTGCAAGACAGTAGCAAGCTACGGGCAGTGCGTAAGACAGTAGCAAGCTACGGGCAGTGTGCAAGACAGTACTACGGGCGGTGTGTAAGACAGTAGCAATAAGCTACGGGCAGTGTGTAAGACAGTACTACGGGCGGTGTGTAAGACAGTAGCAATAAGCTACGGGCAGTGTGTGAAACAGTAGCAAGCTACGGGCAGTGTGTGAAACAGTAGCAATCTACGGGCAGTGGGTGAAAGAAGCTACGGGCAGGGTGAAACAGTAGCAAGCTACGGGCAGTGTGTGAAACAGTAGCAAGCTACGGGCAGTGTGTGAAACAGTAGCAAGCTACGGGCAGTGGGTGAAACAGTAGCAAGCTACGGGCAGTGGGTGAAACAGTAGCAAGCTACGGGCAGTGGGTGAAACAGTAGCAAGCTACGGGCAGTGTGTGAAACAGTAGCAAGCTACGGGCAGTGGGTGAAACAGTAGCAAGCTACGGGCAGTGGGTGAAACAGTAGCAAGCTACGGGCAGTGGGTGAAACAGTAGCAAGCTACGGGCAGTGTGTGAAACAGTAGCAAGCTACGGGCAGTGGGTGAAACAGTAGCAAGCTACGGGCAGGGGTGAAACAGTAGCAAGCTACGGGCAGTGGGTGAAACAGTAGCAAGCTACGGGCAGTGGGTGAAACAGTAGCAAGCTACGGGCAGTGTGTGAAACAGTAGCAAGCTACGGGCAGGGGTGAAACAGTAGCAAGCTACGGGCAGTGTGTGAAACAGTAGCAAGCTACGGGCAGGGGTGAAACAGTAGCAAGCTACGGGCAGTGTGTGAAACAGTAGCAAGCTACACCCGCAGTGTACGAGGGTGGTGAGGCAGCTTGCAGACGATGGCAAGTTTTTTCCGCAGTGTGTGGTCTCTGTGGAACTGTCGAGGTTACGCTACAAATACCAAAGCGCTTAGCGACGCTCCGCCACTGCTTGCTTTTCTACCGCGGCTTTTCAACTTTTGTTTTGAGCCGGAAGTGTGACGCCCGCCCCCTGTGGATGCCTTTGTTGCTGTGCACAGGCCGACTGGCTGTAGACACAGCCCACAGACCGAGGGCAGGGCTTAGCGTGTGCGCTTCTGTCGCGGCCCTCTTCTTTCCGCTGGTCTTAGCGCCACATATACACAGGGCTGCCCCGCTGGTCTTAGCGTCACATATACACAGGGCTGCCCCGCTGGTCTTAGCGTCACATATACACAGGGCTGCCCCGCTGGTCTTAGCGTCACATATACACAGGGCTGCCCCGCTGGTCTTAGCGTCACATATACACAGGGCTGCCCCGCTGCTCTTAGCGTCACATATACACAGGGCTGCCCCGCTGGTCTTAGCGCCACATATGCACAGGGCTGCCCCGCTGGTCTTAGCGCCACATATGCACAGGGCTGCCCCGCTGGTCTTAGCGCCACATATACACAGGGCTGCCCCGCTGGTCTTAGCGTCACATATGCACAGGGCTGCCCCGCTGGTCTTAGCGCCACATATACACAGGGCTGCCCCGCTGTCTTAGCGTCACATATACACAGGGCTGCCCCGCTGGTCTTAACGCCACACATGCACAGGGCTGCCCCGCTGGTCTTAGCGCCACACATGCACAGGGCTGCCCCGCTGGTCTTAACGTCACATATGCACAGGGCTGCCCCGCTGCTCTTAGCGCCACATATACACAGGGCTGCCCCGCTGCTCTTAGCGTCACATATACACAGGGCTGCCCCGCTGGTCTTAGCGTCACATATACACAGGGCTGCCCCGCTGGTCTTAGCGCCACACATGCACAGGGCTGCCCCGCTGGTCTTAGCGCCACACATGCACAGGGCTGCCCCGCTGGTCTTAGCGCCACACATGCACAGGGCTGCCCCGCTGGTCTTAGCGCCACACATGCACAGGGCAGCCCCGCTGGTCTTAGCGCTTCTGTGTATGCCCCGCTGGTCTTAACGCCACACATGCACAGGGCTGCCCCGCTGGTCTTAGCGCCACACATGCACAGGGCTGCCCCGCTGGTCTTAACGTCACACATGCACAGGGCTGCCCCGCTGGTCTTAACGCCACACATGCACAGGGCAGCCCCGCTGGTCTTAGCGCCACACATGCACAGGGCAGCCCCGCCTGTCTTAGCGCCACACATGCACAGGGCTGCCCCGCTGGTCTTAGCGCCACACATGCACAGGGCAACCCCGCTGGTCTTAGCGCCACACATGCACAGGGCTGCCCCGCTGGTCTTAACGCCACACATGCACAGGGCTGCCCCGCTGGTCTTAACGCCACACATGCACAGGGCAGCCCCGCTGGTCTTAGCGCCACACATGCACAGGGCAGCCCCGCTGTCTTAGCGCCACACATGCACAGGGCTGCCCCGCTGGTCTTAGCGCCACACATGCACAGGGCAACCCCGCTGGTCTTAGCGCCACACATGCACAGGGCTGCCCCGCTGGTCTTAACGCCACACATGCACAGGGCTGCCCCGCTGGTCTTAGCGCCACACATGCACAGGGCTGCCCCGCTGGTCTTAACGCCACACATGCACAGGGCTGCCCCGCTGGTCTTAACGCCACACATGCACAGGGCTGCCCCGCTGGTCTTAGCGCCACACATGCACAGGGCTGCCCCGCTGGTCTTAACGCCACACATGCAAAAGGGCTGCCCCGCTGGTCTTAACGCCACACATGCACAGGGCTGCCCCGCTGGTCTTAACGCCACACATGCACAGGGCAGCCCCGCTGGTCTTAACGCCACACATGCACAGGGCTGCCCCGCTGGTCTTAACGCCACACATGCACAGGGCTGCACCCCAGGACACAGAGGGAGGAAGGGGGGCGGGGGGGTAATATAAATTGTTATCTATTTGATAACTCGATATAATGATGTGATTTGTTCCAGATTATCAACTCATTTAATACTGTTTTGAACCAAATAGATTTCCACTTTTGGACATTGATGAAAACTACTGTGTCATGATAAGCTTACAAATAATAACAAATGATGATGAAGTATCATAAACAAAGAAGATGAATAAAAAATGAGAGCAACAGACGGCAGATGTAAGCTAATGCGTTAAAACCAAACCAAACATGGTTAAGAAAGAATGCGTTCCATAGGACAAAGCAAAAACGATGTTTAAATGTTTACATACACGTCCTAATATACTATGTCAGTACACCTCTCCACATTACATTACGTCCCTGTACACTCTGTCAGTACACCTATCCCTACACCTTTACATTAGGTCACAATACATTATGTCAGTACACCTCTCCCGACACCATTACATTACGTCCCAATACACTGTCAGTACACCTCTCCACATTACGTTACGTCTCAGTACAATCTGTCAGCACCTACACCTCTCCCTACACCATTACATTACATCCCAATACACTCTGTCAGTACACCTCTTCACATTACATTACGTCCCAATACATTCTGTCAGTACACCTCTCCCTACACCATTACATTACGTCCCAATACATTCTGTCAGTACACCTCTCCACATTACTTTACGTCCCAATACACTCTGTCAGCACCTACACCTCTCCTACGCCATTACATTACGACCCAGTACAATCTGTCAGTACCCTTTTTCTTTTTTTTTGGATAAAATTTTCCATCTCGATGTACATTATGTGTGTATGCTTGTTCAGCGCTTTGAGCCGCAGGGTAGGCGCTTTACAAATTTCCATTATATTATTACACGATTCTATCAGTACAATAATTATGATGACACACTCAGTCAGTACACTTCCTAATCCACTTCTCTCTATACGCAATTCTAGTTTTACGATAATCGCGATGCCCCTCTTTGTACATGTCCTAATCGATTATGTCAGTACAGCTTCTGACAGTATACTTTCTGATTCACATAGACAGTACACTTTCTGTACACTCCAGCACCATTGTTCCCAATACACATAGTACACTTCCTCCAGATACACTATGACAGCACACTTCCTGATACACTATGACAGCACAGTTCCTCATACACTATGACAGCGCACTTCCTGATACACCTAATACACTTCCTGAGATACCTAGTACATATCCTGATAGACGATGACAGCGGTACGTTTCCTAACACACCTACTCCACTTCTGAGACACCTAATAC
Organism: Alviniconcha marisindica; assembly: GCA_018857735.1. Lineage (NCBI taxonomy): Eukaryota > Metazoa > Mollusca > Gastropoda > Provannidae > Alviniconcha > Alviniconcha marisindica. Next base: position 1,196,135 of record JABMCL010001026.1, on the reverse strand, counting down.
ACTTCCTGATGCACCTAGTACACTTCCTGATGCACCTAGTACACTTCCTGATGCACCCAGGACGCTTCCTGTTGCACCTAGTACACTTCCTGATACACCAAATATCTTTGCACTTCCTACTGCATTGCTCCTGCACTTCTTAATACACCACTCTGTCACACCACTCTATCACACCACTCTGCCACGCCACTCTGTCACACCACAGGTCGATGCTCCAGCATTAGAACGGGTAAACCCGGCACACTTCTTGATGTTCCACACTGACAGAAAACATGCTGGTCCACCACTGTGATAGTACACGTTTTAATGCACCACTATAATAATACACTTCCTCAAACATAAATCCAATAATACACTTCCTCATACACCACGCTGATAGTGCACTTGCCGGTACACACTCTGATACTACACTGGCTGATAAAACACAGGGATGGTACACTTCTGGATACATTACGTTGAGAGTACACACTGGCTGATAAAACACAGGGATGGTACACTTCTGGATACATTACGTTGAGAGTACACACTGGCTGATAAAACACAGGGATGGTACACTTCTGGATACATTACGTTGAGAGTACACACTGGCTGATAAAACACAGGGATGGTACACTTCTGGATACATTACGTTGAGAGTACACTTCCTGACATACCACTTGTACAATTTCTGATATACCACTCTTATGGTACATTTCCTGATACACATCGCTGAGCGTACACTTCCTGTACACCACTCTGACAATACACTTTATTATCCACACTCTGATAGTACACTTCCTGATTTACAACTCTGATAGTAAGCCTCTGGATATATACTCTGATGCTACACCGTCATATACACAGTTCTGATAGTTCACTGCCAGATACACCACTCTGACAGTACACTTCTGGAGACTCTACTCTGATACCAAACCGCCTAATACTCCACTCTGATAGTACACTTCCTGTTTTACCATTCTGATACTACACTGCCTGTTTTACCATTCTCATAGTATACTGCCAGATACACCACTCTGATAGTACACTTCCTAATACACCACTGTGGTAGTACACGTCCTGATGCACCACTCTTGTAATACTGTTCCTAATGCAGAACACTGGTAGTACACGTCCTGATATATCACCCTCAAGGTAAACTTTGTGATATATCTAGATATGCTACTCTGATGGTACACTTCCTAATATCTAGATATGCTACTCTGATGGTACACTTCCTAATACGCCACTCTCATAATGTTATTTTTGATACGCCACTCTCATAGTATTATTTTTAATACGACACTCTAATAGTACAGTGACTCGTAGACCATTTTGATAGTACACTTCCCGATGCGCTCTGTCAGTACACTTCCTGATACGCAGTACACTTCCTTATGCGCTCTGTCAGTACACTTCTGTCAGTACACTTCCTGATGCGCTCTGTCAGTACACTTCTGTCAGTACACTTCCTGATGCGCAGTACACTTCCTGATGCGCTCTGTCAGTATACTCCCTGATGCGCTCTGTCAGTATACTCCCTGATGCGCTTTGTCAGTATACTCCCTGATGCGTTCTGTCAGTACACTTCCTGATGCGCTCTGTAAGTACACTTCCTGATGCGCTCTGTCAGTACACTTCATAGTGCTTGAGGCCGTTAACTCACCAACTGATGAACAGAAAGAACACTTTCTAATATGTATAGCTAATAACGGCCACTGTAACACACGGTCCTGACAATATTCAACGACTGCCAGCACCCTTCAGCAACTGTAAACACCCTTCAGCAACTGTCAACACGCTTCAGCAGCTGCTAACGCCTTCAAACAGCCGCCATCACTTTCAGACAACTGCCAATGCTTTCAGACAACTGGCAAGACAAGTGCCAACGTCTTGAAACAACTGCCAACACTTTCAAACAACTTCCAACGCCCTTAGCAAACAAATTCCTTCCCAGTCAGTACACACTGCAGCTTTGTTATGTCTACAACGCGACATTGTCTGCAGTTTGAGCCTTTCTAACCTGCTTGTGAGTGCTTCAAATTTCTCTCCCTCTGCAGTAGCAAGCTTTGTCAGCTGAAACCGCGTTCTCGCGTGTCTAGGACAACTGCTTCGTTGACGGCTGATCGGGTGTCTGTATGACTGACGGCTGATCGGGTGTCTGTATGACTGACCGCTGATCGGGTGTCTGTATGACTTACCGCTGATCGGGTGTCTGTATGACTGACCGCTGATCGGGTGTCTGTATGACTGACCGCTGATCGGGTGTCTGTATGAATGACCGCTGATCGGGTGTCTGTATGAATGACTGCTGATCGGGTGTCTGTATGAGTGACCGCTGATCGGGTGTCTGTATGAATGACCGCTGATCGGGTGTCTGTATGAATGACCGCTGATCGGGTGTCTGTAGGACTGACCGCTGATCGGTTGTCTGTATGACTGACCGCTGATCGGTTGTCTGTATGACTTACCGCTGATCGGGTGTCTGTATGACTGACCGCTGACCGGGTGTCTGTATGACTGACCGCTGATCGGGTGTCTGTAATGACCCAGTGCGAGAGACTGCTGGTTCGGTGTTTTGCCGTTAGAAGTCGAATTTCTTCTTGCTTTGATGCCTTTCTGTTTGAAATGCGTGCCCGCCCCCCCCCCCCCCCCCCCCCCTCCCCACCACCACTTTTTGTGTTGGTCTTCGGTGTTGCTGCTGACGACCAGAGTTTTGCTCCATGGCTTCTATTGTTGTGGTTCTGCTGTCTCCTTGCCATTTCGCTTGTTTGCTGATGTCTCTTTTTTTCTCTCTTTTTTTCTTTTTTCTTTTCTGAATTCGTGTGGTGATGATTATTGTTTTTCTTGGTGGGTGGACGTCAGAGGTATACCCAGCGACAGAGGCTCCACTGTTGCCCGGTGAGGGGGCAGGGAAAAGACGCGACAGACGTCTGTAGGCGGCCGCAACAGCGGTGGCGAGGTGTCAGGGAGAGCAGAGGTGTGAGAGTGACGGGCACAAGTCATGGCCACCTGCAGATTAGCACTGCGCCGTTTGTTGAGGGAACGGATTCACAGGGCATTCCTTTCGCCCGCTTCTCCCTTCTCCGCTTCTGGTCACCACCTCTCTTCCTGTCCGCTTCCTCTTCACCACCTCTCTTCCTGTCCGCTTCCTCTTCACCATCTCTCTTCCTGTCCGCTTCCTCTTCACCACCTCTCTTCCTGTCCGCTCCTTGTCACCACCTCTCTTCCTGTCCGCTCCTTCACCACCTCTCTTCCTGTCCGCTCCTTTCACCACCTCTCTTCCTGTCCGCTCCTTGTCACCACCTCTCTTCCTGTCCGCTCCTTTCACCACCTCTCTTCCTGTCCGCTCCTTGTCACCACCTCTCTTCCTGTCCGCTTCCTCGTCACCACCTCTCTTCCTGTCCGCTCCTTGTCACCACCTCTCTTCCTGTCCGCTCCTTGTCACCACCTCTCTTCCTGTCCGCTCCTTGTCACCACCTCTCTTCCTGTCCGCTTCCTTGTCACCACCTCTCTTCCTGTCCGCTCCTCGTCACCACCTCTCTTCCTGTCCGCTCTCCTCTTCACCACCTCTCTTCCTGTCCGCTTCCTCGTCACACCTCTCTTCCTGTCCGCTCCTTGTCACACCTCTCTTCCTGTCCGCTTCTGTCACCACCTCTCTCCTGTCCGCTCCTCGTCACCACCTCTCTTCCTGTCCGCTCCTTGTCACCACCTCTCTTCCTGTCCGCTTCTCCCGTCACTACCTCTCTTCCGCCTCTGTCACCACCTCTCTTCCTGTCCGCTTCCCGTCACCACCTCTCTTCCTGTCCGCTTCCTCGTCACCACCTCTCTTCCTGTCTTCGTCCTACCCCTGTCCGCTCCTTGTCACCACCTCTCTTCCTGTCCGCTTCCCCGTCACCACCTCTCTTTCTGTCCGCTTCCCCGTCACCACCTCTCGTCCTGTCCGCTTCCTCGTCATTACCTCTCGTCCTGTCCGCCTCGTCATCACCACCTACCCGCTTCTGGTCACCACTTTTGTTCATGTCCGCTTCTGGTCACCACCTCTCTTCCTGTCCGCTTCCTTGTCACCACCTGTCCGCTTCTTGTCACCTCCTCTCGTCCTGTCCGCTTCCTCTTCACCACCTCTCTACCTGTCCGCTACTCGTCACCACCTCTCTTCCTGTCTGCCTCGTCGTCACCACCTGTCCGCTTCTTGTCACCACCTCTCGTCCTGTCCGCTTCCTCTTCACCACCTCTTTTCCGCTATACGTCAACTCTCTCTTCTGTCCGCTTTCTCAACTGTTCCTTGTTCGCTTTTTTCATTTTCCCCTTGTGCTTTGTAACCTTTTAACCCCGGCCCTGTTTCCTGACTCCGTCCGCGTTCTGTTGTGTTTGATTTCCTTCTTTTCTCTACCTGCCTGGTCTTTGAGGTCGTTTGACGGACACTCGGTCTGTGACTTGAACATTGAACAGTGTGCTGGTGGGTCGGGTGTCTCAGCTGCCCGCTGGATTCTCCAGCCCGTGTTGTCTGTTGGGCACTGGTCAGACTGTCCACCCCAGGGGTGGCCGTGTGGACACCTTCCTGCGCTGATCACGCCGTACACGTAGAGAGGGAGGCCTGCCCTGTCTTATGGCCTTGGGGTGTTTCTTACAGACGGGGGTGTCAGATGCCGTGTCGTAGAGAGGGAGGCCTACCCTGTCTTATGGCCTTGGGGTGTTTCTTACAGACGGGGGTGTCAGATGCCGTGTCGTAGAGAGGGAGGCCTACCCTGTCTTATGGCCTTGGGGTGTTTCTTACAGACGGGGGTGTCAGATGCCGTGTCGTAGAGAGGGAGGCCTACCCTGTCTTATGGCTTTGGGGTGTTACTTACAGAGGGAGGCGTCAGAAGCCGTGTCGACATTTGCATGACCCACAAACACGGCATAGCGCACTGGGTCGCCCCGGACTCTCGGGCCACGACCTCTTTTTCCTGTGGACTTTTTGCACAGAAATGTGTTTGATGGCAGCGACAGCTCGTCTTCTCAGTCCGCCTTTGGTTTCAGGTGCTTCGCGCGGCAAGATTGAGTCAATATTGAACAAGATGCGCTCCGTCGTCATCGCGCAATGTCGTGGAGGATGCCGACAACAGTCCTCAGTCCTCTCCTCCGACACAACACCTACTGCAGTAGGCACGTCAACACTCATCCACCAACGTTTCTGCTGCAGTACGCACGTGAAAGCTCATCCAGAAAACCGGTCTACTGCAGTAAACACTCGCTCATCCAAAAAACGGTCTACTGCAGTAAACACTCGCTCATCCAGAAAATCGGTCTACTGCAGTAAACACTCGCTCATCCAAAAAACCGGTCTACTGCAGTAAACACTCGCTCATTCAGCAAATCGGTCTACTGAAGTAAACACTCGCTTATCCAGAAAACCGGTCTACTGCAGTAAACACTCGCTCATCCAGAAAACCGGTCTACTGCAGTAAACACTCGCTCATCCAAAAAACTGGTCTACTGCAGTAAACACTCGCTCATCCAGAAAACCGGTCTACTGCAGTAAACACTCGCTCATCCAAAAAACTGGTCTACTGCAGTAAACACTCACTCATCCAGAAAATCGGTCTACTGCAGTAAACACTCGCTCATCCAGCAAACCGGTCTACTGCAGTAAACACTCGCTCATCGAGCAAACCGGTCTACTGCAGTAAACACTCGCTCATCCAGAAAACCGGTCTACTGCAGTAAACACTCGCCTATCCAGAAAACCGGTCTACTGCAGTAAACACTCGCTCATCCAGCAAACCGGTCTACTGCAGTAGGCACGTGTACCTCTCATCCAGCAACATTTCTGCTGCAGTACGCTCGTGATCGCTCATCCAGCAAAACGGTCTACTGCACTGAGCACATGAATGTCTTCTAGCAGCGTCTACCGCAGTACGCACGTGATCACTCATCCAGCAAAACGGTCTACTGCACTGGGCACATGAATGTCTTCTAGCAGCGTCTACCGCAGTACGCACGTGATCACTCATCCAGCAAAACGGTCTACTGCACTGGGCACATGAATGTCTTCTAGCAGCGTCTACCGCAGTACGCACGTGATCACTCATCCAGCAAAACGGTCTACTGCACTGGGCACATGAATGTCTTCTAGCAGCGTCTACCGCAGTACGCACGTGATCACTCATCCAGCAAAACGGTCTACTGCACTGGGCACATGAATGTCTTCTAGCAGCGTCTACCGCAGTACGCACGTGATCACTCATCCAGCAAAACGGTCTACTGCACTGGGCACATGAATGTCTTCTAGCAGCGTCTACCGCAGTACGCTCGTGATCACTCATCCAGCAAAACGGTCTACTGCACTGGGCACATGACACATTTTGACAAAGGTCTGCTAAATATAGCTTTCTCTTCACAGTAAATAAACTCTGCAAGTGACAACTAAACCTGTTATTAAATCATAATAGTGAGCGGTGAGCGCAGAACTTCTAGGGCCCACTAAACATGAAATGCATGCTTTTCTCTTGTTACACTTGCAACAATGAAACAAACTCTGAACTTTCTAAAAGTCATAGACTACACATGTGACAAAACTGTGTCACCATAATAGTCATAGACTACACATGGGACAAAACTCTGTCACTATATTAGTCATAAACTACACATGGGACAAAACTCTGTCACTATAATACTGTAAAATACCAAACATTATGACTGGTGTGTGAACGGATTGTGAAGTAAAACTGCTGTGTTAATTGTACGTGAATTAGTACGATATGTGTAACATGGTACCGTGTGAATTGTGTGTGAAATGGTTTTCGTGCTTTGTGTTGCAGAGTTCACCCCCACTGAGCAGTCCTTCAACATCAGACGAACAAGAACGCTGTTTAACCTCCGGACAGACGACAGATTAGACGTAAGTTCTCTTTCTCTTTCTGTTGCTCATCTGCAATATAATTATAAGATACGGCGATGCAGTCACAATGGCTGGGCAACTAGACAAAATGGTTCGGCAACAAATCACAGTGGTGCGGCAACAAGTCACACTTGCTCGGCAACAAGCCACAATGGTTCGGCAACAAGTCATCTTGGGTACTTTGACTCCATCAGTTTAGCAAGAAGTCAAATTGGCTTTTGATTATTCCTCAAGAAAAACGCTTGAAGAATAACGCCGGTCTGCTGTCCAAGAGCCACAAAGCCTTGTTGTTGTTTACTTAGCGTTGACGGCGGCAGCAGCAGCCTAGCCATGGCAGGCCAGTTCAACAGGTGTACAAAGCGGAGGCTAATTGGCGCGCTGTGTTGCAGATTTTAGAAGTGCGGATCCAGATGAAGTACGGACCAGTGGACTCCGTGGGGACGACGGTCAACGAATACATCATCGACATTTCCAGTAAGTAAATTAGTACGTCGTTATTAATGCTGTCTGTGGGGCGTCGATCACAGACGTGGTGTGTCAGTGACAGGTGTTGTGTGACAGTGGCAGGTTTGGTGTGTCAGTGACAGGTGTAGTGTGACAGTGGTAGGTTTGGTGTGTCAGTGACGGGCATGGGGCAATATTGATAGGTGTGGTGTGTCAGTGACAGGTGTGGTGTGTCAGTGACAGGTGTGTTGTGTTAATGACAGTTACTGGGTAACAATGACAGGTAAGGTGTGTCAGCGACGGATGTGGCGTGTCAGTGACTGATTTAGTATGTCAGTGACTGGTATGATATGACAGTGACCGGTGTGGTGTGTCTGTGATAGGTGTAGTGTGTCAGGGACAAGTGCTTTCTTTCAATGACGGGTACTGTGCGTCAATGACGGGTGTGGTGTGACAGTGACGGGTGTGATGTCACAATGACGGGTGTGATGTCACAATGACGGTGTGCTATGACAATGACATGTGTAGCGTGTCACTGACGGGTGTAGCGTGTCACTGACGGGTGTGATGTATCAATGACGGGTGTGATGTGTCGATGACGGGTGTGGTGTGTCGATGACGGATGTGATGTGACATTGACGGGTGTAGTGTGACAGTGACGGGTGTGGTGTCAGTCACAAGTGTAGTGTGTCAGTGACAGATATTGTGTGTCAATGACAGGTGTACCGGTGGGTCGCAGTACGCTGGACTCAGCATGGGTGGCGTTCAGCGGAGGGAGAGGTCTCAACCCGTCAGCACAGGACTTCCTCCGTATACAGGCCAAGGTACGTTGTACGTATGCAGGCCAAGGTACGTTGTACGTATACAGGCCAAGGTACGTTGTACGTATGCAGGCCAAGGTACGTTGTACGTATGCAGGCCAAGGTACGTTGTACGTATGCAGACCAAGGTACATTGTACGTATACAGGCCAAGGTACGTTGTACGTATGCAGGCCAAGGTACGTTGTACGTATGCAGGCCAAGGTACGTTGTACGTATGCAGGCCAAGGTACGTTGTGCGTATCCAGGCCAGGGTACGTTGTATGTATGCGGGCCAAGGTACGTTGTACGTATGCAGGCCAAGGTACGTTGTACGTATGCAGGGCAAGGTACGTTGTGCGTATCCAGGCCAGGGTACATTGCATATATGCAGGCCAAGGTACGTTGTACATATGCAGGCCAAGGTGCGTTGTACGTATGCAGGGTAAGGTACGTTGTATGTATGCAAGCCAAGGTACGTTGTATGTATGCAGGCCAAGCTACGTTGTACGTATGCAGGCCAAGCTACGTTGTACGTATGCAGGCCATGGTACAAATCTGCGTATACGTGCCAAAGTACATTTTGTTTAAACAGTCCGTCGTGCTTTTTTGCGTATGCCGATGAAGGTGCGTTTTTTCCGTATATTGGCCAATGTACCGCTTACTCATACAGGCCAAGGTACAATTTTGCCTGTATAGACGAAGGTACGTTTTCCGTATGCAATTCAAAATGAGGTTTTGCGTATATAGGCTAAGCTGCGTTTTTGCATATGGATGCCATGCGTATGTAGGCTTTGCGTATGTAGGCCATGGTATGTTTATCCTTGTGTAGGCCAAGGTATGTTTATCCTTAGGTAGGCCAAGGTATGTTTATCATTCTGTAGGTCAAGGTATGTTTATACTTAGGCAGGGCAAGGTACGTTTATTCTTATGCAGGCAGGGTACGTTTTTTTGCGCATACGGGCCAAGGTACGTCTCGCGTATGCTGGCCATGGTATGTTTTGTGTGTACAGACTAAGGCACATTCTTGCTTTGCGAGGTTTAGGTACGTGTTCTGCCCATAAGGCCAAAGTACGTTTCCTGAGTAAAAGTAAGCCAAAGTCTGTATTCTTAGTGACAATGGCGACTGTGTTTCTGCCTCCATGACCAGTCTCCCATCGCCCCATTCATCTGTTGCATGGTCTCTGTGACACTGTCGTCAGTAACGTGCTGGGTCTCTGTGACACTGTCGTCAGTAACATGCTGGGTCTCTGTGACACTGTCGTCAGTAACATGCTGGGTCTCTGTGACACTGTCGTCATAACGTGCTGGGTCTCTGTGACACTGTCGTCAGTAACATGCTGGGTCTCTGTGACACTGTCGTCAGTAACGTGCTTGCATCCCTGTGCACCTGCATGATCCATCGTGTGTGTGTGTGTGTGTGTGTGCGTGCGTGCGTGTGTGTGTGTGTGTGTGTGTGTGTGTGTGTGTGTGTGTGTGTGTGTGTGTGTGTGTGTGTATATCTATGTGTGTGTGTGTGTGCAGATCTTCTGTGCGGACGGTTTCTACGGCGAGCTGTGCCAGACAGAGTGCAGACGGGTGGCGGGGAGGTACACGTGTGACCCCATCACTGGCGCACGACGATGCGAGCGCTACTGGCTGCCACCCGACTGCGAACTGGGTAAGACCCCCCCCCCTCCCCCCACCCCATCTCTTTCTGCTAACAGCAGCCTTCTAACTTGTCGATCCTTCTTGATTCAGCAGTAGCTTAGCAAGGACTAGTTGTTAGTTTTTAACTGAACCTAAACTACAGTCCTTGTAACATAAAACGTTCGAGCTCTCTCTCTCTCTCTCTCTCTCTCTCTCTCTCTCTCTCTCTCTCTCTCTCTCTCTCTCTCTCTCTCTCTCTCTCTCTCTCTCTCTCCTCTCTCTCTCATACTGCAATGTTTGTGTGTTTATGTGCGTGCGTGTGTGTGTGTGTGTGTGTGTGTGTGTGTGTGTGTGTGTGTGTGTGTGTGTGTGGTGTGTGTGCGTGTGTGTGCGTGTGTGGGGTGTGTGTGTGTGTGTGTGTGTGTGTGTGTGTGTGTGTGTGTGTGGCTTGTACTGTGAGTTTCTGGAAGTGACAGCAGTTCCCGTGCCTTACTCAGTGAATCAATAAATACCGGTTGTGTCTTAAAAACAAAACAAAAAACAAATTAATAATGTGTTTCAGAGAATACCGTATGTTCAGTGCCGTGTCTTAATGATGCTTGTGTTACTGTGTGTGTCTCCCTCAGATTGCCAGCTTTCCCCGTATTAGTCGCTGTGTTTCTGAAAACTGCTAGTTATTTCCATGTGTCAAAGATGTGTCTGTTACTGTGTGTTACATAGACTGTCAGATGTTCCAGTGTTTTAATGACACGTAATGTACGTGTAATGATGTGTTCCACAGAACGTGTGCGTAATGTTCTCATGTTTTAATGACGTATGTGTACGGATGTGTTCCAGAGAACGTGTGCCTGAGGTTCTCATGTTTTAATGACGTATGTGTAATGGTGTGTTCCAGAGAACGTGTGCCAGCTGTTCCCGTGTTTTGATGACGTATGTGTGTAATGGTGTGCTCCAGAGAACCTGTACCAGCTGTTCCCGTGTTTTAATGACGCATGTGTAATGATGTATTCCAGAGAACGTGTGCCTGATGTTCTCGTGTTTTAATGACGTATATGTAATGTGTTCCAGAGAACGTGTGCCAGCTGTTCCCGTGTTTTTAATGACGCATGTGTAATGATGTGTTCCAGAGAACGTGTGCCAGCTGCTCCCGTGTTTTAATGACGTACGTGTAATGATGTGTTCCAGAGAACGTGTGCCAGCTGCTCCCGTGTTTTAATGACGTACGTGTAATGATGTGTTCCAGAGAACCTGTGCCAGCTGTTCCCGTGTTTTAATGACGTATATGTAATGATGTGTTCCAGAGAACGTATGCCAGCTGTTCCCGTGTTTTAATGACATACGTGTGTAATGATGTGTTCCAGAGAACTGTGCCACTGTTCCTGTTAATGACGTACTGTGTAACGATGTGTTCCAGAGAACGAGTGCCACTGTTCCGTGTTTTATGACGTATGTGTATGATGTGTTCCAGAGAACGTGTGCCAGCTGTTCCCGTGTTTTAATGACGTACGTGTGTAATGATGTGTTCCAGAGAACGTGTGCCAGCTGTTCCCGTGTTTTAATGACGTACGTGTAATGATGTGTTCCAGAGAACGTGTGCCTGTTCCTGTTTTAATGACGTAGTGTAATGTGTGTTCCAGAGAACGTGTGCCAGCTGTTCTCGTGTTTTAATGACGTACGTGTGTAATGATGTGTTCCAGAGAACGTGTGCCAACTGTTCCCGTGTTTTAATGACGTACGTGTAATGATGTGTTCCAGAGAACGTGTGCCACCTGTTCCCGTGTTTTAATGACGTACGTGTGTAATGATGTGTTCCAGAGAACGGGCACCAGCTGTTACCGTGTTTTTAATGACGTACCTGTAATGATTTGTTCCAGAGAACGTTTGCCAACTGTTCCCATATTTTATTGACGTACGTGTGTAATAATGTGTTCCATAGAACGTGTACCAGCTGTTCCCGTGTTTTAATGATGTACGTGTAATGATGTGTTTCAGAGAACGTGTGCCAACTGTTCCCATGTTTTATTGACCTACGTTTGTAATAATGTGTTCCAGAGAACGTGTGCAAGCTGTTCCCGTGTTTTAATGACGTATGTGTAATGATGTGTTCCAGAGAACGTTTGCCAGCTGTTCCGGTGTTTTAATGACGTCCGTGTGTAATGATGTGTTCCAGAGAACGTGTGCCAGCTGTTCCTGTGTTTTAATGACGTACGTGTAATGATGTGTTCCGGAGAACGTGAGCCAGCTGTTCCCGTGTTTTATTGACGTACGTGTGTAATGACGTGTTCCAGAGAACGTGAGCCAGCTGTTCCCGTGTTTTAATGACGTACGTGTAATGACGTGTTCCAGAGAACGTGTGCCAGCTGTTCCCGTGTCTCAATGGCGGCACGTGCAACACCGTTCCCAATGGCGGCTTTTCCTGCATTTGCGATCCTCTCTACACCGGTCCCAACTGCTCCCTGGGTGAGTGTCGTCATCGTTTGAAGCTCGCCTGCACTGACAGCAGCGGCGGCAACACCAACGACCGCCAGCAACATACAGTAAACTTTGGTCTTCAACAACGCACACGATGAATGAACAGCAGTAAAGAAACTACCGCTATGTTGTCTTCAGTAATGCCGAATGTAGGAATGTGGAGTGTTTGGATGTGGAATGTAGGAATGTGGAGTGTTTGGATGTGGAGTGTAGGAATGTGGATTCTGTGAACACGGTGTGTGAATGTAAAATGTGTGTACACGGTGTATGAATGTGGATTGCGTGAACACGATGTATGAATGTGGATTGTGTGAACACAGAGTGTATGAATGTGGATTGTGCGAACATGGAGTATATAAATGTGGATTATGTGAATACAGAGTCCATGAATGTGGATTGTGTGAACATAGATTGTGTGAATGTGGATTATGTAAGTACAGAGTGTATGAACGTGGATTGTATGAACACAGAGTGTATGAATGTGGATTATGTGAATACAGAGTGCATGAACGTGAATTGCGTGAACGCAGTGTATGAATATGGATTGTGTGAACACAGAGGGTATGAACGTGGATTGTGTGAAAACAGTGTATGAATGTGGATTGTGTGAACACAGAGTGTGTGAATGTGGATTGTGTGAAAACAGTGTATGAATGTGGATTGTGTGAACACAGAGTGTGTGAATGTGGATTATGTGTATACAGAGTGCATGAATGTGGATTGTTTGAACATAGGATGTATGAACGTGGATTGTGTGTGACGACTGGTGGTTGCTGTTTGTGTGACGACTGGTGGTTGCTGTTTGTGTGACGACGGGTGGTTGCTATTTGTGTGACGACGGGTGGTTGCTATTTGTGTGACGACGGGTGGTTGCTATGTGTGTGACGACGCGTGGTTGCTATTTGTGTGACGACGGGTGGTTGCTATTTGTGTGACGATGGGTGGTTGCTATGTGCGTGACGATGGGTGGTTGCTATGTGTGTTACGACGGGTGGTTGCTATTTGTGTGACGACGGGTGGTTGCTATTTGTGTGACGACGGGTGGTTGCTACGTGCAGCGGTGGACAGCTGTGCTGTGGAGCCATGTCAGAACGGGGCGACGTGTCAGGACCTCATCAACTCCTACCAGTGCATCTGCCGCACCGGCTTCACCGGCCGCAACTGTGACCAGGGTAGGTCGTGAGGGGCAGTCAGCACACGTGTACCCCTTTCACTGTGACCAGGGTAGGTCGTGAGGGGCAGTCAGCACACGTGTACCCCTTTCACTGTGACCAGGGTAGGTCGTGAGGGGCAGTCAGCACACGTGTACCCCTTTCACTGTGACCAGGGTAGGTCGTGAGGGGCAGTGCACACGTGTCCTAGCGTATCGTGGGTACACGGCCTTTCACTGTGACCAGGGTAGGTCGTGAGGGGCAGTCGCAGTGTACCCTTTCACTGTGACCAGGGTGGTACTGACGTGCACAGTGTCCCCTTTCAGCTGTGACCAGGGTAGGTCGTGAGGTGCAGTCTAGCACGTGTACCCCTTTCACTGTGACCAGTGCAGGTCATGAGTGGCGTAACACTGTACCCCTTATGTGACCAGGGTAGGTCGTGAGGCAGTCAGCACAGTGTAACCTTTCACTGTGACCAGGGTAGGTCGTGAGGTGGCAGTCAGCAAGTGTACCCCTGTTATGTGACAGTAGCGGTCAAGTAGCTGTACCTTGACTGTGTACGGGTTGTGTTGTTGTGTGTGTGTTTGTGTGTAAGGTGTGTGTGATGTGCGTGAGTGTTTGTGACTGTGTGTTGTGGTGTTGTGTGCTTGTGTGCTGTGTGTGTGTGTTGTGTGTTGTGTGTGTGTGTGTGTGTGTGTGTGTGTGTGTGTGTGTGTGTGTGGTGTGGTTGTGTGTGGGGTTGTGTGTGTGTGTGTGTGTGTGTGTGTTGTGTGGTGTGTGTGTGTGTGTTGTGTGTGGTGTGTGTGTGTGTGTGGTGTGTGTGTGTGTGTGTTGTGTGTGTGTGTGTGTGTGGGTGTGTGGTGTGTTTGTGGTGTGTGGTGTGTGTGTGGTGTGTGTGTGTGTGTGTGTGTGTGTGTGTGTGTGTGTGTGTGGTGTGTTTTGTGTGGTGTTGTGTGTGGTGTGTGGTGTGTGTGTGTCTGTGTGTGTGTGTGTGTGGGTGTGTGTGGTGTGTGTGTGTGTCTGTGTGTGTGTCTGTGTGTGTGTGTGCAGCACTGAACGACTGCCGGACGACCGGCTGTGTCAACGGGGACTGTCAGGACACGGGGTCGGGCTATGAGTGCGTGTGTCCGCGTGGTTTCTCCGGCGCGCGCTGTGAGAAGGACGTGTGCAGCCCCTCCCCGTGTCGGAACGGCGGGCACTGCGTGGCGGAGTCGGCGCTGCGCTGGAGCTGCCGCTGTCCCCCCGGCTACCGCGGCTCCACTTGTGACGTCGCCTTCCCCTGCGACTCCCAGCCCTGTCAGAACGGCGGGGAGTGCCTGCAGACCACCGATGGGCGTTACAGGTCAGTGTGGTGGTCAGTTGTGGTCAGTCAATGTGGTGGTCAGTGCAGGTCAGTGTGGTGGTCAGTTGTGGTCAGTCGGATTGGTGGTCAGTACAGATCAGTCAATTTGGTGGTCAGTATAGGTCAGTCAGTGTGGTGGTCAGTACAGGTCAGTCAATGTAGTGGTCAGTGCAGGTCAGTGTGGTGGTCAGTTGTGGTCAGTCGGATTGGTGGTCAGTACAGGTCAGTCAGTGTGGTGGTCAGTACAGATCAGTCTATTTGGTGGTCAGTAAAGGTCGGTCAGTGTGGTGGTTAGTATAGGTCAGTCAGTGTGGTGGTCAGTACAGGTCAGTCATTGTGGTGGTCAGTACAGATCAGTCAATGAAGTGGTCAGTACAGGTCAGTCAATGTGGTGGTCAGCACAGGTCAGTGTGGCTGTCAGTACAGGTCAGTGTGGTGGTCAGTACAGGTCAATGTGGTTGTCAGTACAGGTCAGTGTGGTGGTCAGTACAGGTCAGTGTGGAGGTCAGTGTGGTTGTCAGTACAGGTCAGTGTGATGGTCAGTACGGGTCAGTGCGGTGGTCAGTACTGGTCAGTATGGTGGTCAGCACTAGTCAGTGTGGCGGTCAGTACAGGTCAGTGTGATGGTCAGTACTGGTCAGTGTGGTGGTCAGCACTAGTCAGTGTTGCGGTCAGCACAGGTCAGTGTGATGGTCAGTACTGGTCAGTGTGGCGGTCAGTACAGGTCAGTGTCGTGTACGGTACAGGTCAGTGTGGTGGTCAGTACAGGTCAGTGTAGTGGTCAGTACAGGTCAATGTGGTGGTCAGTACAGGTCAGTGCGATAGTCAGTACGGGCCAGTGTAGTGGTCAGTACGTGTTAGTGTGGTGTTCAGTACAGGTCAGTGTCGTGTTCGGTACAGGTCAGGGTAGTGGTCAGTACAGGTCACGTCTGAGAGACTGGGTGAAGCTATTGGCTTTTCTGAACGCATAGATACAATCGTGAACTGAACTGTGACTGATCTGGGTTCTGTTGTGCCGCTGGGCGCCCTGGTTTTATTGCTTGCAAGTTTGGCCGATTTACCTCTGTTGCCGCGTTGTGTGGCTGATCTACCTCTGTTGCCGCGTTGTGTGGCGGATCTACCTCTGTTGCCGCGTTGTGTGGCTGATCTACCTCTGTTGCCGCGTTGTGTGGCGGATCTACCTCTGTTGCCGCGTTGTGTGGCGGATCTACCTCTGTTGCCGCGTTGTGTGGCGGATCTACCTCTGTTGCCGCGTTGTGTGGCTGATCTACCTCTGTTGCCGCGTTGTGTGGCGGATCTACCTCTGTTGCCGCGTTGTAACGTAAGTAAACATGGTGCTTAACATCCACAGAAACCACAAGGCTTTTAAGGGACGGGTTACCGCGTTGTGTGGCTCTGCTACCTCAAATACTGTGCTGTGTGACTGACCTTGCTCTACTGTCGTACTGTGTGACTGACCTTGCTCTAACGTCGAGATGTGTGACTGACCTTGCTCTACTGTCGGGCTGTGTGACTGACTTTGCTCTAACGTCGAGATGTGTGACTGACCTTGCTCTAATGTCGTGATGTGACTGACCTTGCTCTAATGTGCTGTGTGACTGACCTTGCTCTAATGTCGTGATGTGACTGACCTTGCTCTAATGTGCTGTGTGACTGACCTTGCTCTAATGTCGTGATGTGACCGACCTTGCTCTAATGTCGTGATGTGACTGACCTTGCTCTAATGTGCTGTGTGACTGACCTTGCTCTAATGTCGTGATGTGACCGACCTTGCTCTAATGTCGTGATGTGACTGACCTTGCTCTAATGTCGTGATGTGACTGACCTTGCTCTAATGTCGTGCTGTTTTTTGACTGACCTTGCTCTAATGTCGTGTGTGACTGACCTTGCTCTAATGTCGTGCTGTGTGACTGACCTTGCTCTAATGTCGTGCAGTGTGACTGACCTTGCTCTCTAATGTCGTGGTGTGACTGACCTTGCTCATGTCGTGTGTGACTGACCTTGCTCTAATGTCGTGTGTGACTGACCTGTGCCCTCGTGAGAGTGTGCTGACCTGTGCCCTTGTGACTGACCTGACTGCTCTAACATTGAGATGTGTGACTGACCTTGCTCTAACGTCCAGATGTGTGACTGACCTTGCTCTAACGTTGAGATGTGTGACTGACCTTGCTCCATTTCCACGCAGGAATGACTGACCTGTAGCCCTTGCTGTCAGGTGTGACTGGCCTGTAGCCCTTGCTGTCAGGTGTGACTGACCTGTAGCCCTTGCTGTGCAGGTGTGACTGACCTGTAGCCCTTGCTGTGCAGATATAACTGACCTGTAGCTCTTGCTGTGCAGGTGACTGACCTGTAGCCCTTGCTGTGCAGGTGTGACTGGCCTGTAGCCCTTGCTGTGCAGGTGTGACTGACCTGTAGCCCTTGCTGTGCAGTATAACTGACCTGTAGCCTTGCTGTGCAGGTGACTGACCTGTAGCCCTTGCTGTGCTGGTGTGACTAACCTGCAGCGCTTGCCGTGCAAGTGTGACTGACCTGTAGCCCTTGCTGTGCAGGTGTGACTGACCTGTAGCCCTTGCTGTCAGGTGTGACTGACCTGTAGCCCTTGCTGTGCAGGTGTGACCTGTAGCCCTTGCTGTGCAGGTGTGACTGACCTGTAGCCCTTGCTGTGCAGGTGTGACTGACCTGTAGCCCTTGCTGTGCAGGTGTGACTGACCTGTAGCCCTTGCTGTGCAGGTGTGACTGATCTGTAGCCCTTGCTGTGCAGGTGTGACTGATTTGTAGCCCTTGCTGTGCTGGTGTGACTGACCTGTAGCCCTTGCTGTGCAGGTGGGACTGACCTGTAGCCCTTGCTGTGCAGGTGTGACTGACCTGTGGCCCTTGCTGTGCAGGTGTGACTGACCTGTAGCCCTTGCTGTGCAGGTGTGACTGTCCGCTGCTGTACACGGGGCGGCAGTGTGAGCGGAGGGACCCCTGTCAGTCCGCGCCCTGTGCTAACGGCGGCACCTGCTCCACCACTGGCTCGGGCTTCACGTGCCGCTGTCGCGCCGGGTGGAGTGGCGCCACCTGCCGCACCCTTGACGCTTGCGCTTCCAACCCCTGCGGCGAGAACGGCGCGTGCTCAGTCACCCGTGACGGGGGCTTCCGTTGCCGGTGCAGCGGGAACTACACGGGTGTGACGTGCCGACGGCTGCAGCCGTGCGCGTCGTCGCCGTGTCGGAACGGCGGGGTGTGCAGCGTGCAGGACGCGGCCCGTTACCGCTGCACCTGCAGGGCCGGCTACTCGGGCCGTGACTGCGAGTTGCTGGACAGCTGCGGCAGCGGCTTCAACCCCTGCGACAACGGCGGCACGTGCGTCAACACTCGCAGCGGCTACGTGTGTCGGTGCCGGGACGGCTACAGCGGCGAGGACTGCCAGACGGCGGGGCCGTGCGTCAGCGCCCCCTGTCGGAACGGCGGCCTGTGCTTCGCGGCTGGCAGGGACTACATGTGCGTGTGTGCGGACTCCTACAGCGGCAAGAACTGCGAGCTGCGCGACCCGTGCAGCGCCCACCCCTGCAGCCACGGCCTGTGCCAGCCCTGCCGTCACGCGGACCCGCAGTGCGCGCTGAGCGGTCGCGGCTACCGCTGCCTCTGTCTCCCCGGCTACACCGGCCCCGACTGCCTCACCACCGACGTCTGCAGCGACCGGCCGTGCAAGAACGGCGGCCGGTGCATCGCCTCGGGCAGCAGCACCTACAGCTGCCGGTGCGCGCCCCCCTTCAGCGGCCCTCCACCTGCGAGGACGTGTCGCCTTGCTCCAACCACTCCTGTCTCAACGGAGGTCTGTGTCAGGCTCGACCCCCGGGCGGTCCGCCCTCCGCCGCCGCCTTCCTCTGCTCCTGTCCGGACGGATTCCGCGGCGAGCGCTGCGAAGAGGACGTCAGAAGGTGCCTTCGGAACCCCTGTCAAAATGGCGGAACGTGTCACGTGATCGGCGGAGGCAGCGCCCTCGTGTGTCAGTGCGCGGCGGGCTGGGCGGGTGAGCGGTGCGAGCGTGACGTCAGCCCCTGCAGCTTCAACCCCTGCACCAACGGCGGCTCCTGCTTCAGGAAGGGCGCCTCCTTCGGCTGCCAGTGTCCTCAAGGCTACACTGGAGAAAGGTCAGCACCGCTGATGTCCTGCTGGTCTCCATGGTGATGGGGAGGGGGGGGGGGAGCGGGTTGCCAATGCCCCCGGCGCTACAGCGGAGAAAGGTCATTCCCCTGCTGTTCTGTCGGTTTCCATGGTGACGGGGGCCGTGGCTGCAAGTGCCGTCAGGGCTGCAGCGAAAAAGGTCAGCACTGTTAGTGTCCTGCTGGTAGCCATGATGACGGGAGTGGAAAGGGGCGGGGGGGGGGGGGGGGGGGGTGCTAGATGCCATAGGGCTACAGCTTACACCAACCCCCCCCACCCCCTCTCTCCCTCCCTCCTCCCCCCTCCCAGTCTTTCTCTCTCCCTTATGCAACAAAAGGTGTGAAGAGATGTGTTTCACCTGTGGCAGGTGTGAAGAGATGTTTGTTTCACTGTGGCAGGTATGAAGATATGTTTCACTGTGGCAGGTGTGAAGAGATGTTGTTTCACTGTGGCAGGTGTGAAGAAATGTTTGTTTCACTGTGGCAGGTGTGAAGAGATGTTTGTTTCACTGTGGCAGGTGTGAAGATATGTTTCACTGTGGCTGGTGTGAAGAGCTGTGTGTTTCACTGTGGCAGGTGTGAAGTACGGCCTGACTACTGCGAGCTGAGCGCGTGCGGCAACGGCGCCACGTGCGTCAACCGAGAGGGGGGCTTCTCCTGCCTCTGTCCCCCCGGCTACGGCGGCGACCTGTGCACTGACGTCACGGACCCGTGCGACGCCAGCCCGTGCCGGAACGGGGGGCGCTGCGTGCGTGAGGGGGCGGGGCTCGTGTCCTGCAGCTGCCCCGCGCTCTTCGGGGGTCCCGACTGCAGCCTGCCTCGCGACCCCTGCGCCGCCAACCCCTGCCACTCCAACGGCCTGTGCTCCCCCACCGACTTCACCCCCCACGGCTTCCTCTGCCACTGCTTCCACGGCTTTGCCGGTGCCCAGTGTGACGTCAGCACCAGCTCCCTCTGCAGCACGCAGCCGTGCAGCAACAACGGACAGTGCGTGCCGGTGGGTGGCCGGCTGTCGGCAATGGCCGGCCTTTACTGGGGACAGTCCGTTTTCACCCGGCCACAGCCGGCCAACACTTAGGGGTGCCCAACTTGCACCTCTAGACATAGAGACTTAGGGTGCCCAACTTGCACCTTGAGACATAGAGACTTAGGGTGCCCAACTTGCACCTTGAGACATAGAGACTTAGGGTGCCCAACTTGCACCTTGAGACATAGAGACTTAGGGTGCCCAACTTGTACCTTGAGACATAGAGACTTAGGGTGCCCAACTTGCACCTTGAGACATAGAGACTTAGGGTGCCCAACTTGCACCTTGAGACATAGAGACTTAGGGTGCCCAACTTACACCTTGAGACATAGAGACTTAGGGTGCCCAACTTGCACCTTGAGACATAGAGACTTAGGGTGCCCAACTTGCTACCTTTGCAGACCACTCAGACAAGGACTTAGGGTGCCAGATTGCACCTCTAGACATAGAACTTAGGGTGCCAGTTTACCTTGAGACATAGAGACTTAGGGTGCCCAACTTTACCTCTGAGACATAGAACTTAGGGTGCCGAGTTTACACCTTGAGACATAGATACTTAGGGTGCCCCTTTACCTTGAGACACAGATACTTAGGGTGCCCAACTTGTACCTTGAGACACAGATACTTAGGGTGCCCAACTTGTACCTTGAGACATAGATACTTAGGGTGCCGAGTTTGCACCTCGAGACATAGATACTTAGGGTGCCGAGTTTACACCTTGAGACATAGATACTTAGGGTGCCGAGTTTGCACCTCGAGACATAGATACTTAGGGTGCCGAGTTTGCACCTCGTGACATAGATACTTAGGGTGCCGAGTTTGCACCTCGAGACAGAGATACTTAGGGTGCCGAGTTTACACCTTGAGACAGAGATACTTAGGGACCAGGAAGTTTCACTTGACGACAGCCATATTTCACTTAGGGATGCTGAGCTTCACTTGGGGACATCAAACTTACACTTCGGATTATGGAGCTTGCACTTAGGAGAATAGAGCTTACACCGTTTAGGGGTGTCCAATGGGTAGGGGCGGAGACCATGCATCCTGGGATAAAGATTATGCAGGTTCCAATCCCATTTTAGCCAGGATCCCTCCCCCCCCCCCCACCCCCACCCCCCACCCCCACTTCCCGTCCCTTAGTCTCGAGGGGGTGGACTCCGTTTTCAGTCCGTTGACTGAGAGGTAAACCCGAAATGGCCCGTGCTTCTGGTGAAGAGGACTAGACGGCCCTCCAGTAGACATGCCCGATCCGATTCGCATCCGGTCCAGATCGGCTGGGAAGCATCGGCCAGAAGCTGGCCGGATGATTCTTGCACACCGGCTTGCTTCCGGACCGGATCCGTTTGGCCAAAACCTGACACAGTCAGCCAGAACTAATCGGATCCGTCCTGGTTTTGTTGCTAACATAGATAACAGCGAGGCGGCCCGTTGCTAACAGGGATAACAGTGAGGCGGCACGTTGCTAACAGGGATAACAGTGATGGCGGCACGTTGCTAACAGGGATAACAGTGAGGCGGCACGTTGCTAACAGGGATAACAGTGAGGCGGCACGTTGCTAACAGGGATAACAGCGAGGCGGCACGTTGCTAACAGGGATAACAGCGATATGGCCCGTTGCTAACAGGGATAATACGCAGAACACCCGGAAGAGGAAAAGGTCAGTTCAGCAAAACCTCTTTACGGTCCGTGAATATTTCGGATTTCAATATTCGGAATTCTTTAGGCTAGGGAGCACGGTCAGACCGAAACCGGACTGGCGTTGGCCAGCCTGTAGGGTCAGAGACTGACGTGGTCTGTTGGCAGTGTCTGACGGAATCCTGACTGACGCTGGTCTGTTTGCAAGGGCAAGGTCAGAGACTGACGCTGGTCTGTTTGCAAGGTCAGAGAGTGACGCTGCAAGGTCAGAGACTGACGCTGATCTGTTGCAAGGTCAGAGACTGACGTTGGTCTGTTTGCAAGGTCAGAGACTGACGCTGGTCTGTTTGCAAGGTCAGATAATGACATTGATCTGTTTGCAAGGTCAGAGACTGAGGCTGGTCTGTTTGCAAGGTCAGATAATGACACTGATCTGTTTGCAGGGTCAGAGACTGACGCTGGTCTGTTTGCAGGGTCAGAGACTGACTCTGGTCTGTTTGCAGGGTCAGAGATTGACGCTGGTCTGTTTGCAGGGTCCGATGCCAGACACGTTCCAGTGCCAATGCCCGCGGGGCTACACGGGGAACCTGTGCGAACAGGTGGACGCCTGCTCGGGTAACCCCTGCCTCAACGGCGGGACGTGCACCAACCAGCCGCTAGGTGTCGACACCAGTAGCTACCTGTGTACCTGCTTGCCAGGCTTCACCGGCAACCAGTGTCAGACGTCCACGTCATCGCCTTCGTCGTCGCAGTGTGACGGCGTGGTCACGTGTCTCAATGCAGGCATGTGTCTGTCTCGTGCTGACGGATCGTACATGTGTCAGTAAGTAGATAATGCTACCAGTCTGTCCTTATGTCATCATGTTATAGATGACGTATCGTACATGTGTCAGTAAGTGCATGCTACCAGTCTGTCCTTGTCATCATGTTGTTGCTGACGGATCATACATGTGTCAGTAAGTGCATACTACCAGTCTGTCCTTGTCATCATTATATAGCTGACGGATCGTACATGTGTCAGTAAGTGCATACTACCAGTCTGTCCTTGTCATCATTATATAACTGACGGATCATACATGTGTCAGTAAGTGAATGCTACCAGTCTGTCCTTGTCATCATTATATAGCTGACGGATCGTACATGTGTCAGTAAGTGAATGCTACCAGTCTGTCCTTGTCATCATTATATAGCTGACGGATCGTACATGTGTCAGTAAGTGCATACTACCAGTCTGTCCTTGTCATCATTATATAGCTGACGGATCATACATGTGTCAGTAAGTGAATGCTACCAGTCCGTCCTTGTCATCATTATATAGCTGACGTATCGTACATGTGTCAGTAAGTGAATGCTACCAGTCTGTCCTTGTCATCATTATATAGCTGACGGATCGTACATGTGTCAGTAAGTGCATACTACCAGTCTGTCCTTGTCATCATTATATAGCTGACGGATCATACATGTGTCAGTAAGTGAATGCTACCAGTCTGTCCTTGTCATCATTATACAGCTGACGGATCGTACATGTGTCAGTAAGTGAATGCTACCAGTCTGTCCTTGTCATCATTATACAGCTGACGGATCGTACATGTGTCAGTAAGTGAATGCTACCAGTCTGTCCTTGTCATTGTGTTGTTGCTGACGGATCATACATGTGTCAGTAAGTGAATGCTACCAGTCTGTCCTTGTCATCATGTTGTTGCTGACGGATCCTACATGTGTCAGTAAGTGAATGCTATCAGTCTGTCCTTGTCACCAAGTTGCTGACGGATCCTACATGTGTCAGTAAGTGAATGCTACCAGTCTGTCCTTGTCAACATGTTGTTGCTGACGGATCATACATGTGTCAATAAGCGGATATATTTCCAGTGTGTCCTTCTGCCATCATGTTGTTGCTCATATTCTTCTCATGTGTCAGTAAGTTGCTACACATCCATTATTTCCTTTGTCATCATTTGCTGTAGCTTGACCAAATGTAACTGTGTGCGCCTGTGAGATATATATATATATATATATATATATATATATATATATATATTATATATATATATATATATATATATATATTATATATATATATATATATCTCCACAGGCGTACACAGTTACATTGGTAATATATTCTGACGTATATATATAGCTCTCTCTCTCTCTCTCTCTCTCTCTTCTCTCTCTCTCTCTCTCTCTCTCTCTCTCTCTCTCTCTCTCTCTCTCTCCCTGTGGAGATATATATATATATATATATATATATATATAGATATAGATATAGATATAGAGATAGAGATATATATATCACAGGCGCACACGTCTGCATATATATATATATATATATATATATATATATATATATATATATATATATATATATATATATATATATATATATATTATATATATATATATATGCTGTCAGACACATATATATGAATGTCTGCAAGCGTATATGCCAGGATGGCAAACAGACAAACAGTGACAAGACGTACAAGACAAGTATTGATCAAGCACAGGAGCACAGGAGCACAGGAATGATTTTCTAATTTGTATTCAAAATAAAAGTCACATGTTTCTCTGCATGACAGCGCATACTATGGGCAGGCTCTTTTCTCTAAATCTGTATCGGAACAGTTATTCCTAGTTTGGGCTGTCTGTGCAGCGCAACGATCAACTTGTACGACTATAGCGTGTGAAATAATGTTCTAAGTTTGATGTCAGCGCAACAATCAACTTGTACGACTATAGCGTGTGAAATAATGTTCTAAGTTTGATGTCAGCGCAACAATCAACTTGTACGACTATAGCGTGTGAAATAATGTTCTGAAGTTTGATGTCAGCGCAACAATCAACTTGTACGACTATAGCGTGTGAAATAATGTTCGAAGTTTGATGTCAGCGCAACAATCAACTGTAACTATAGCGTGTGAAATAATGTTCAGTTTGATGTCACGCAACATACGACTATAGCGTGTGAAATAATGTTCAAGTTTGATCTCAGCGCAACAATCAACTTGTACGACTATAGCGTGTGAAATAATGTTCTAAGTTTGATGTCAGCGCAACAATCAACTTGTACGACTATAGCGTGTGAAATAATGTTCGAAGTTTGATGTCAGCGCAACAATCAACTTGTACGACTATAGCGTGTGAAATAATGTTCTAAGTTTGATCTCAGCGCAACAATCAACTTGTACGACTATAGCGTGTGAAATAATGTTCTAAGTTTGATGTCAGCGCAACAATCAACTTGTACAACTACAGCGTGCGAAATAATGTTCTAAGTTTGATGTCAGCGCAACAATCAACCTGTACGACTATAGCGTGTGAAATAATGTTCTAAGTTTGATCTCAGCGCTACAATCAACTTGTACGACTATAGCGTGTGAAATAATGTTCTAAGTTTGATCTCAGCGCAACAATCAACTTGTACACTATAGCGTGTGAAATAATGTTCTAAGTTTGATCTCAGCGCAACAATTAACTCGTACAACTATAGCGTGTGAAATAATGTTCGAAGTTTGATCAGCGCAACAATCAACTTGTACAACTATAGCGTGTGAAATAATGTTCGAAGTTTGATCTCAGCGCAACAATTAACTCGTACAACTATAGCGTGTGAAATAATGTTCTAAGTTTGATCTCAGCGCAACAATCAATTTGTACAACTATAGCGTGTGAAATAATGTTCTAAGTTTGATCTCAGCGCAACAATCAATTTGTACAACTATAGCGTGTGAAATAATGTTCTAAGTTTGATCTCAACGCAACAATCAACTTGTACAACTATAGCGTGTGAAATAATGTTCGAAGTTTGATCTCAGCGCAACAATTAACTCGTACAACTATAGCGTGTGAAATAATGTTCTAAGTTTGATGTCAGCGCAACAATCAACTTGTACAACTATAGCGTGTGAAATGATGTACTAAGTTTTATCTCAGGAAAAATCTGTCAGCGTTTCTACGCATGCAAGCAATATTTTAACAACCCCGCGGCTCGCAAATATACTTAGTTCTGGAAGGTCTACAGATGTCCAGATTAGTTCTGGAAGGTCTACAGATGTCCAGATTAGTTCTGGGAGGTCTATAGATGTCCAGCTTAGTTCTGGAAATCCAGATTAGTTCTGGAAGGTCTACAGACGTCCATATTAGTTCTGGAAGGTCTGAGGATGTCCAGATTAGTTCTGGAAGGTCCACAGATGTCCAAAGCTGGTCCAAGGATGTCCTGCGATGTCAAAAATATTCTACGCTCTGCGAGATCAAGAATATTCTAAGTCCTGTAATTCCAAGGATATTCTGTGCCATGCGATGTCCGAGAATATTCTAAGTTTTGGCGAGTCCAAAAGTAATGTAAGTTCTGGAAGACATCTTCCCCCTGTCCGGAAATATTCTGTCTTGACTGAAGAAAATTGAGCAGGGTAAACTAGGCATCAGTATTTGAGTCTTAGTTCCCGACCTCCAGAGTTGAAGAATAATCTCACATCTGCTGATCATTTGCTGCCTCCGTCATAGCCAACGGGTTTGCCAACAGAACCGGCAGTTTCCACGGTCCCACTAAACTGTGCATAGTCTTGATCTGGCCTAACGCCTACTCTTGAAGACCGACCTGATTCTACTCACGGTCCCGCTAAACTGTGTCTTGATTTGGCCTAACGCCTAAACTGTGACTTGGTTTGGCCTAACAACTAAACTGTGACTTGGTTTGGCCTAACAACTAAACTGTGACTTGATTTGGCCTAACGCCTAAACTGTGACTTGGTTTGGCCTAACAACTAAACTGTGACTTGATTTGGCCTAACAACTAAACTGTGACTTGGTTTGGCCTAACAACTAAACTGTGACTTGGTTTGGCCTAACAACTAAAGTGTGACTTGGTTTGGCCTAACAACTAAACTGTGACTTGGTTTGGCCTAACAACTAAACTGTGACTTGATTTGGCCTAACGCCTACTCTTGAAGACCGACCTGATTCTGTTCTGTACACTGCACGGCTGCCTCAACGGTAATAGTGACAATGGGAGAAATGAGACTTGTTTAAGTTTTCTCCACACCTGATACTCTTGTTCTTCTCACGTGTCGGTGAGTTGGTACGCATCTATTTTTTCCCTTCTATCATCATGTTGATACTCATGTTCTTCTCACGTGCCACTAAGTTGATACGACTGTTCTTGTCTTGTGCCATCACTTTTACGCAACTGTTCTTCTTTTTTTTGTGACATCATTTTGATACACTTGTTGTTCACTTTTAGTGTTGACAAACTTGTTCTTAGTTACATCATTTAATACACTTGTTCTTCTGTTACGCCATCATGTTCCGAGGCTTGTTCTTGTTTTGTGCCTTCTTGCTGGTACACTTGTCCTTACTGGTACACTTGTCCTTACTGGTACACTTGTCCTTACTGGTACAATTGTCCTTACTAGTACATTTGATCTTGTTGTGTAGCCTGTTTGCGTGTGAGAGAGACAGATCAGGTGAAAATAAATATTTGCATGGACACAGGTACATGCGTATGTTTGTTTTTGCGAGTGCATACAAGTGTCTATTCAAATGTGTGATTTAAGAAAAGAA
This sequence comes from Alviniconcha marisindica, assembly GCA_018857735.1. Lineage (NCBI taxonomy): Eukaryota > Metazoa > Mollusca > Gastropoda > Provannidae > Alviniconcha > Alviniconcha marisindica. The sequence goes on along the minus strand of JABMCL010001026.1, from coordinate 1,169,070 downwards.
TTGGGGATGTAAACGTTTGTTGTTTTGATGTAATTTTTGGACATATATTTCGCTGATTTCATAATCGTAAGATGAGTCTAATATCACTTATATGGAGAACAAGAAAAGAAAAGATTTTTTTTAATACATTAAACCAAGGGAAGAAAACTGGTCCTTGCTCTTGCTGGTAGACTTCTCCTTGCTCTCGCTAACACATAAATGTTGTTCTCTTGTCTCAGCAGAGTGGAGCGTGTCGTCGTTCACGCCGGTGGACTGTGTTTAGTGTAACGTGTCGGTAGAATTGCCCTTCTTTTGTCTCCAGGCTGCAAACGTTGTTCTTTGTGTCGTGTGCCATAGCTATGTTCCTTTCACGGTGCACCATAGTTGTCTTTGTGTACCATAGCTATCATCTTTGTGTCGTGTGCCATAGCTATGTTCCTTTCATGGTGTACCATAGTTGTCTTTGTGTACCATAGCTATCATCTTTGTGTCGTGTGCCATAGCTATGTTCCTTTCACGGTGCACCATAGTTGTCTTTGTGTACCATAGCTATCATCTTTGTGTCGTGTGCCATAGCTATGTTCCTTTCACGGTGCACCATAGTTGTCTTTGTGTACCATAGCTATCATCTTTGTGTCGTGTGCCATAGCTATGTTCCTTTCACGGTGCACCATAGTTGTCTTTGTGTACCATAGCTATCATCTTTGTGTCGTGTGCCATAGCTATGTTCCTTTCACGGTGCACCATAGTTGTCTTTGTGTACCATAGCTATCATCTTTGTGTCGTGTGCCATAGCTATGTTCCTTTCACGGTGCACCATAGTTGTCTTTGTGTACCATAGCTATCATCTTTGTGTCGTGTGCCATAGCTATGTTCCTTTCACGGTGCACCATAGTTGTCTTTGTGTACCATAGCTATCATCTTTGTGTCGTGTGCCATAGCTATGTTCCTTTCACGGTGCACCATAGTTGTGTTTGTGTACCATAGCTATCATCTTTGTGTCGTGTGCCATAGCTATGTTCCTTTCACGGTGCACCATAGTTGTGTTTGTGTACCATAGCTATCATCTTTGTGTCGTGTGCCATAGCTATGTTCCTTTCACGGTGCACCATAGTTGTGTTTGTGTACCATAGCTATCATCTTTGTGTCGTGTGCCATAGCTATGTTCCTTTCACGGTGTACCATAGTTGTCTTTGTGTACCGTAACTATCATCTTTGTGTCGTGTGCCATAGCTATGTTCCTTTCATGGTGTACCATAGTTGTTTTCTTTGTGTGCCATAGCTATCAACTTTGTGTCGTGTGCCATAGCTATGTTCCTTTCATGGTGCACCATAGTTGTTTTCTTTGTTTTCTATCGCTACCTTCTTTGTGTGGTGTGCCATAAATGTGTGTCATGTTGGGTACCAAAGGTGTGTTGTGTACGTGTGTGTGCAGGTGTCCGGATGGCTACACGGGTACCTATTGTGAACAGCGTGTGTCGACGGGAGCCGTCTGTGGCCAGTACACCTGTCAAAACTATGGCACCTGTGTGTAAGTCATGACAGCGACACCACTCCTTCAGCAAATCTGTCGTTTATAACTCTACCTGTCAAAACTATGGCACCTGTGTGTAAGTCATGACAGCGACACCACTCCTTCAGCAAATCTGTCGTTTATAACTCTACCTATCAAAACTATGGCACCTGTGTGTAAGTCATGACAGCGACGCCACTCCTTCAGCATATCTGTCGTTATAACTCTACCTGTCAAAATTATGGCACCTGTGTGTAAGTCATCACAGCGACATCACTCCTTCAACATACCTGTTGTGTATAACTCTACCTGTCAAAATTATGGCACCTGTGTGTAAGTCATCACAGCGACATCACTTCTTCAACATACCTGTTGTGTATAACTCTACCTGTCAAAATTATGGCACCTGTGTGTAAGTCATCACAACGACATCACTCCTTCAACATACCTGTTGTGTATAACTCTACCTGTCAAAATTATGGCACCTGTGTGTAAGTCATCACAACGACATCACTCCTTCAACATACCTGTCGTTTATAACTCTACCTGTCAAAACTATGGCACCTGTGTGTAAGTCATCACAGCGACATCACTCCTTCAACATACCTGTTGTGTATAACTCTACCTGTCAAAACTACGTCAGCGCCTAATAATGTCATCTGGTAACGAAAGCACCTCGTGCGTTATACAGGCCGCATTGCTTACAGGTCCATCTGTCAAAACAGTGCCACCTGTCTGTCCAAGTCATGTAAATGATGATAGCATCGTCATCTTGTAGCATTAATAGGTATTGTGATTTGTTTTCAATTCAATTCAAAATTCAATTCAATTAATTATCCACAAGTGGCAATTTTGTTGTGGTCATGACGCGCTGGTAAAATAATGAATACAAAGTTAAAAGAACAATACAACAACAAACACAACACCACCAACAAAAGGGTCTTACCTTAACGATAGTTATAAATGGGTATTAATCGGTATTGTGATACACAGTCTGCCTGTCAAAGTGATGTAAGTAATTACAGCAATCGTCATCTTTGAGTATTAATAGGTTTTTGTTTTTGTTTTTTAATTTTGTTTTAGTATTAATAGGTATTGTGATACAGAGTCTGCCTGTCTAAGGGATGTAAGTAAAGACAACATCGTCATCTTTGAGTGTTAATAGGTATTGCGATTCGTTTTTCTTTCTTTTTTGGTATTAATAGATAGTGTGATACAGAGCCGGCCTGTGCAAGCTGTGCTCTGTGTTCGGTAATGGTCCTCATTATGCACGGCCAGTCCAGCCGGTCGATGGCGTCACTCTGTCCGTCATGAACTATCATACATGTCCACCCTTCTGTTTTAATAAGTAGGCTGATAGATGTGAACCCCACCCCCATCCCCACCCCCAGTCGCCCAAAAGTAGCCGGGATTGTTGATAGAACACTGTGTCATGATACCTTTTGGTCTCAAGCTTATCTCTGTCCACACTGACGGGATTGTTGGTAGAACAGTGAGTCCTTATACTACAGGGATTGTCGGTAGAACACTGTGTCCTTATACTGCAGGGACTTTCGGTAGAACACCGTGTCCTTATACTGCAGGGATTGTCGGTAGAACACCGTGTCCTTATACTGCAGGGATTGTCGGTAGAACACCGTGTCCTTATACTGCAGGGATTGTCGGTAGAACACCGTGTCCTTATACTGCAGGGATTGTCGGTAGAACACCGTGTCCTTATACTGCAGGGATTGTCGGTAGAACACTGTGTCCTTACACTCTTTGTTCTCAAGCTTCTGTCCGTCCCCATTGCAGGGCTTGTTCTAGAACACTTTTCCCTTCACCGTTTTTCTCAAGGCCCCCCCGAGGGGTAGAAACAAAGACACTGTAGCCTTTCCCGGTTACGACCGAGGCTAGAAACAGGCCTGCATGCTGGATGTTTCAGATACTTGCACAGCCTGCATGCGGAGATGTTTCAGATACTTGCACAGCCTGCATGCGGAGATGTTTCAGATACTTGCACAGCCTGCATACCGCTCTGATATTTCACAGACATTCAAAGCCCTGAATACTGTGGTGTTTCAGCCTTGCACAGACCTGCATACTGTGGTGTTTAAGAATTACACAGCCCTGCATACTGTTGTGTTTCAGACTTGCACAGCCATGCATACTGTGGTGTTTCAGACTTGCACAGCCTTGCATATTGTGGTGTTTCAGCCTTGCACAGCCCTGCATACTGTGGTGTTTCAGACTTTCACAGCCCTACATACTGTGGTGTTTCAGAGACTCGAGGTGCCACTGTCTGGAGGGCTGGGGAGGGGATGACTGCAGCCGCTGGTTGCTTGGCGACCACGACTGCATGTACTGCGGGCCGGTGGGCGTGTGCTACCGACAGCAGGGCCAGCCGGCCTGCTACTGTCAGGACCCCGACGTCGTCTGCTGTAAGTTGCTCTCGCCATGATCACCAGTCATCGTTTATAATGCGCATAAAACACGCACACACACACACACACACGCACGCACGCACGCACGCACGCACGCACAGAAGGCGAGAGAAATGGTGAGATTGAGCGAGAGAGAACTCGAACTCAAAAACGTCATGTTCCAAGGATTGTAGGCCTAGTTTAGGTTCATTAAAACCTGTTTAACAACCAGTCCTTGCTAAAATACTACTAATTAAAGAAAAATGCAGACACAAGAAAGGAGAAACAGAGAGAGGAAAAGAGACAGACACAGAGAGGAAGAGAGATTGTAACCATGTACTGCCAGGATCCGGACATCGTCTGCTGTAAGTTGAAGGGAGGAAGGGTGGAGGCTAGTGTGGTGTGTAACTGCATGCACCCGGGACCCAGACGTAGTCTGCCTGCTACGTGCTAGTTGTACACAGGGCAGAGACAACGTCTGCTTCAGTCTGTGGGTCAGGAGTTGGTGTATTCAAGGACTGGGTGTGCTGTCGACTGATAGGGGCGCACTGCCAGTTAAAAGGCCAGGGCTGGTGTTCTTTCTCACTGTGCGTGCTGTGGGTCGGGTAGGTCTGTTCAGAGACTGTTGTCTGCGGTGCGTTCTGCGGGCCGGGTGGGTCTGTTCAGAGACTGTTGTCTGCGGTGCGTGCTGTGGGTCGGGTAGGTCTGTTCAGAGACTGTTGTCTGCGGTGCGTGCTGTGGGTCGGGTAGGTCTGTTCAGAGACTGTTGTCTGCGGTGCGTGCTGTGGGTCGGGTAGGTCTGTTCAGAGACTGTTGTCTGCGGTGCGTGCTGTGGGTCGGGTAGGTCCGTTCAGAGACTGTTGTCTGCGGTGCGTGCTGTGGGTCGGGTAGGTCTGTTCAGAGACTGTTGGTCGGGTGGCACGTCGTGCACCGCTAGCGACTACTGCTGCTACGGGCGACACGGCCAGTCTGCCGGGGACCTGGCGGCCATACTGCAGTGGTCAGCCTCCGTCTTAGAAACCTCCTGTCGATGGAGTGCTCTGAAGGTACCAAAGGTACCAAAACTAAGCAAAAGGCCAGAGCTGACAGACTGGTGGGTAAAACGGATGTATCAAAAACAGCTCGCGTCTCGGAGGATCTGAAAGGAGGTTGAGGAGCTGGTGACGCTAGCTTGAGATTCACAAGGAAGGACAGCACTGCTGCAGGAGAGAAACGCGCTTTGGGGAAGCGGCTAGTCTGCGTTAAAAGGCGGAGAAAGGGCCGTTGTCGTTGTCAAGACAACGCTGGGGAACACTGTTAGATGACGGAGAATAGGCCTATAGTTGATATTCATGTGAAGAGTTCCCAGCCCTTAGGCCATCTTGACCTAAAATGGCCCCAGAAGTGTTATCATCGGTGCTTTCGAAGTTAATTTCTCAGTTGAACGTCATTATCGTTATGTCCGTCGTCATCATTGTCTGAACGCTGGTCCCCCCTGTTGCAGCCTTCGACTGTTCCACTCCGCACGCGCTGCAGCCCCACCCCTACAACTGCAAGCTGTTCATTCAGTGTGACTGGGGCGTGCCCTTTGTCAAAGAATGCCCCGCCCCCCTGCACTTCAACCCCACCCTCAAGGTGTGCGACTGGCCCCCCAACGTGGCCTGTGGCCCCGTCCTCTCTGCCTACAGCATTTATCGCCGTCCGGGCCGCAAGTGATCCGCCCTCGCCTCCCCACTTCCGTCAGTATGTGTGTGTGTGTGTGTGTGTGTGTGTGTGTGTGTGTGTGTGTGGTTGTGTGTGTGTGTGTGTGTGTGAGTTACTCTGTGTGTGTTGTGTGTGTGTGTGTGTGTGTTGTGTGTGTGTGTTTTGTGTGTGTGTGTGTGTGTGTGAGTGAGTGGTGGTTTGTGTGTGTGTGTGTGTGTGTGTGTGTGTGTGTGTGTGTGTGTGTGTGTGTGTGTGTGTGTGTGTGTGTGTGTGTGTGTGTGTGTGTGTGTGTGTGTGACTGAATGTGTGTGACTGAATGTGTGAGTTACCCTCTGTGTGTGTGTGTGTGTGTGTGTGTGTGTGTGTGTGTGTGTGTGTGTGTGTGTGTGTGTGTGTGTGTGGTGTAGCTAGAAGCATGACAACGTTGTGACGGTGTAAACATGAATAAGAACTGTGCTGTGTTCCCGTGCAGGTGGCCGGTGTGACTGGTGACTGGGGTCCACAGTCGCTTTGCCCCGAGACCAGGGGACACCACAACTTGAAAGTGACAGTTATCCGCCCTTGCTTACTGCATGACCCCGGCAACAAAGCAAAGTCACGTGGATCGCAACAAAGCAGAGTCACGTGGGTGGCAACGAGACAAGGTCACGAGAAGGCAGGCGAGATGTAGTTGACGGCTGAGTAGACTGCCACATCCATATTCCCACTTAGGAACCCGGTGGAAAAAAGGGAAGTCTGCCGATTAAAACGGTCTGGAAGATTAACGCCTGATGAGCATGCAGTCGTGTTAACAGAATAAGTACTTAGTCCAACACACACTGAAACAGAACACGTTTCTTACCATTACTTTGAGAGAGAAAACATTCTCGTGAAACTTTCACGTTTGAAACAAATGTATAAAAGCGCCATTGCCTTGATAAACAAAAACCCGTCACTTATTCTGCTTCAGTCAACTGCTGCTACTTAAAACACCTCTCAAATTGAGTGTTGATTAATTACCACCAGTCCACATTTAAACAGACTACTTAAAACACCTCTCAAACTGAGTGGTGATTAATTACCACCAGTCCACATTTAAACAGACTGCTTCTTTTTTCTTTTTCTTACAGATCGTTGATTTGTAAATAATATTATTTGCAACGGATAATTCTTGCCAAGTACAGTCTTGAGCAAAAAAAATAAACATGTTTAGTATACTTCCGTACAGAGAATGACTTACTGCTTGTTCATATGATGAATTAATTATTCCAACTGCTAGAACACTATTTTAGGCCTGAAACCATAATCTCATAAAGAGTGCACCTTGTAATCAGTGATACTCCGGTCGACAGTGAAAAGTTCCTATATCATGTCTTACGTGCACGTGCATCACTGCAAGAGTGAAGCTCTCTTTTCATAGACGGAACCTGAAGCGACTGCTTGCTGGTTGTGACGCACCAAACCTGGACAACAGTGCTTTCCAACATGCTGTGACGACAGCAAGTTTTCCTTCTTCTTCACTAAAGTTGCAATAATGCATAATACCGGCAAGTGACGCAAGCAGGGTTGTTTTTACTTTCAACACTAAACACGGTATCCGCTTTCCTTTTTCCACAAACCTTTTTCTCGTTCTTTTATCTCTGTCAAAGTAAGAACTGGAGCACAGTGTAGCTGTGCGTCACGTTTCGACGCTGGATGCCTGTTGCGGACAGATGTCTGGTGCTGAGAGACTTTTGGTGTTGACCGATGTCTGGTGTTGACCCGTGCCTGGTGTTGACCGATGTCTGGTTTTGACCGATGTTGTTGACCGATATCTGGTGTTGAACGATGTTGTTGACCGATATCTGGTGTTGACTGATGTCTGTTATTGACCGATGTGATTCAGAGCTAGGCTGTGAAACTGTTCATTGATAATTGTTCACTATCACTGTTGTCCAGCCACGGTTACTTCGCCATTGCATAAGCAAAAACGTTCTTCTGTTAATTTCCCATTTGTTTTGTTTTTGTAAAATGTATCCTAATTAAAGAATATAACTGTTTTATAGACCTTTTTCTGCACCCCCCCCCCCACCACACACCACACACACACACACACACACACACTCTCTCTCTCTCTCTCTCTGTCTCTGTCTCTGTCTGTCTGTCTGTCTCTCGCTCCCCCCCCCCCCCCCCCAGCCCTCTCTGTTCTGCGTCGTAAGTATGTGATCACAAAAAACAAAACTTAAATATCCTTTTTCCTGACTTTTTCCTTGCATTTCATCAACAACATCAGACAGTTGTACGTCGGATCAAAATAATGTGCTATTGCGTTGCTTTAGTGTGGCCTGCATGTGAACTTCCCTTTAATTACTCCTTCACACGTAGTTTGTGTTCCGTACTGCTTCTGTGTGGCAATGCTGAAATGCGGCAGGCCTAAGGATTATCATTTTGACTCCACAAATAATGTCCGTTAACAGTTGACGAGGTCCACTGTAAAACAGGCGTGCAGCTTGTGTTCGTGTGTAAATAGTCAGTGTCGCGGACTGGTCGCAGGTTGCCTTGTTTTTCTGTTTTATCTTCTTTCTTTCTCTTTCTTTCTTTTCTTTTTTCTTTTCTTTCTTTATAACTTCTTTTTTTAATTTTGTTATTGGGAGTGTGCACGTTTTTTCTTCTTACCGATTTGCGGTGTATAATAATAATCTGTAAGCCCTTTTGTATGTTGCCATTTAGATGTCATTTGTTGTCGGGATGCATCATGAAATTATTACTTACCAGTCTGTCTTTTGTCTCCCAATTTATTACAAGGTGACTATGTTTGAACGGTCTGAGAGTCTCAACGTTGATTAAAGGTTTCATTTTAACAAGCTTGAATGGTTTTACATCCAATGAGAAAGCGAGTTTCCCCGCTCGGCACTGCGAATCGGCCGAGACGAGTGGTGTGAGCTGCCGAGACGAGTGGTGTGAGCTGCCGAGACGAGTGGTGTGAGTTGCCGAGACGAGTGGTGTGAGCTGCCGAGACGAGTGGTGTGAGCTGCCGAGATGAGTGGTGTGAGCTGCCGAGACGAGTGGTGTGAGTTGCCGAGACGAGTGGTGTGAGCTGCCGAGACGAGTGGTGTGAGTGCCGAGACGAGGGGTGTGAGCTGCCGAGACGAGTGGGTGTGAGCTGCCGAGACGAGTGGTGTGAGCTGCCGAGACGAGTGGTGTGAGCTGCCGAGACGAGTGGTGTGAGCTGTCCCAGGCGACACTAAAAAGAGGCCGCCAATGAGGGTGGGGACGCTACAAAGAGGCCGCCAGTGAGGGTGGGGACGCTACAAAGAGGCCGCCAGTAGGTGTGGGCGACATTACAAGGAGGCCGCCAGAGGGGGTTGGGGGGGGGGGGGGGGGGGGGGGGGGCAGGCGGGCTGTCCGGCTTGGTGGCGGTGTGTTCGGAACCTGCTGGCTTCAAGCAAATCCTGATTCTCTAATCCAATGTAAATCGGTCGGAAATTAACGAGGATCGATCTGTTCTAGCCAGTGGATTGTACACATGAGTGGATAGTAAACGGTATACTTCGCAGCCTTTAGTTGCCTTCTGTGTTCACAGAGAAACTGGTGAGTTGGCTTCAGAAGATGTAGTCACTGATGCTGGACCCCCCCCTCCCCGTCACCTCCCCGCCACGTCCCCCTTTTCCGTATGTCATTCAAGCATTTCAGTTTGAACGACGTAGATAGCTATACACGAACTGAACAGTGGCACGAGTTTCACACCATTGTAGTGTTCTATGCATATGCAATAAATTCTTTTATAACGCCTCTTGTTTGACCATTTTTTTAACAGACCTCTCTCTCTCTCTCTCTCTCTCTCTCTCTCTCTCTCTCTCTCTCTCGTTTCTATCACGTGATCGGACAGGAGCATGCAGGAACAGTTTGCTCTGTGCAATGTTTGTGTAACGCTGCCGCCACCCTAGCGGCATGGCGGCTGTAGCATGGCGGCTGTAGCATGCCGGCTGTAGCATGGCGGCTGTAGCATGCCGGCTGTAGCATGCCGGCTGTAGCATGGCGGCCTACAGCCTTAACTGGAATCGGCCCTGGGGCCCTGCTCAACGGGAAGCCGCTCAAGTCCTGGAACAAAGTCCTTTGCACTGAGCGAAGCCACAGTGCTGTCGTGGTCACTGACCAGACTGACAGCAGGTCACACACCTGGCAGGTCACGTACCAGGAAGGGGTAATATCCAAGGAGACGGTCGGACATTCTTGGGACATTTTGAACGCCATTTTGGGCCACAAATATCATCCGAACCACTCAAACAGGGTCCTATCTAGCGAATGAAGCCAACATTTGCAACCAAGGTGACTTTGATTACAGCCTGTAACTGGGTGAGTCCTCGGTACACGATCGATTGTTTTTGCCGACGTCAGCGCTTAAGAAGCGTGCACAGTTACTCGGAAACCAGATCTAGATCCAATGTCTGAAAGGCGCCTATGCACACTGAAGGACACAAATATGACAAAACTCACTTTCTGTTGCAAATTTTGGGTTTATTCGCTTCGTATGACCCTGTTTGGATGATTCTGATGGTATTTGTCACCTGAACTGAATGGCGTATAAAATGTCCCAGGAAATTTCCGACCGCCTCCTTGGATATTACCCCTGGCAGGTCACACAACGCCGCCACACAGTGTTCCGACAGGTGCACACCACCACACAGTGTTCCGACAGGTGCACTCCACCACACAGTGTTCCTACAGCTACACCACCACACAGTGTTCCTACAGGAACACACCACCACACAGTGTTCCTACAGCCACACCACCACACAGTGTTCCTACAGGAACACACCACCACACTGTTCCTACAGCCACACCACCCACAATGTTCCTACAGCCACACCACCACACAGTGTTCCTACAGCCCACACCACCACACAGTGTTCCTACAGCCACACACCACCACATAGTGTTCCTACAGCCACACACCACCACATAGTGTTCCTACAGCCACACACACCACACAGTGTTCCTACAGCCACACCACCACACAGTGTTCCTACAGCCACACACCACCACACAGTGTTCCTACAGCCACACACCACCACACAGTGTTCTACAGCCACACACCACCACACAGTGTTCCTACAGCCACACACCACCACATAGTGTTCCTACAGCCACCACCACCACACAGTGTTCCTACAGCCACACCACCACACAGTGTTCCTACAGCCACACCACCACACAGTGTTCCTACAGCCACACACCACCACACAGTGTTCCTACAGCCACACCACCACACAGTGTTCCTACAGCCACACACCACCACACAGTGTTCTACAGCCACACCACCACACAGTGTTCCTACAGCCACACCACCACACAGTGTTCCTACAGCCACCACCACCACACAGTGTTCCTACAGCCACACCACCACACAGTGTTCCTACAGCCACACCACCACACAGTGTTCCTACAGCCACACACCACACATAGTGTTCCTACAGCCACACACCACACAGTGTTCCTACAGCCACACCACCACACAGTGTTCCTACAGCCACACACCACACAGTGTTCCTACAGCCACACACCACACAGTGTTCCTACAGACACACCACCACACAGTGTTCCTACAACCACACCGCCACACAGTGTTCCTACAGCCACACACCACCACACAGTGTTCCTACAGCCACACCACCACACGTGTTCCTACAGCCACACCACCACACAGTGTTCCTACAGGCACACACCACCACACAGTGTTCCTACAGGCACACACCACCACACAGTGTTCCTACAGCCACACCACCACACAGTGTTCCTACAGCCACACACCACCACACAGTGTTCCTACAGGACACACCACCACACAGTGTTCCTACAGCCACACACCACCACACAGTGTTCCTACAGGCACACACCACCACACTAGTGTTCCTACACCTACACCACACACAGTGTTCTACAGCCACACCACCACACAGTGTTCCTACAGGAACACACCAGCACCACCACACAGTGTTCCTACGGGCGCACTCCACCACACAGTACGTGTTCCTACACTATGCACACCACAACACAGTGTTCCTACAGGCGCACACCACCACACAGTATTCCTACAGGCGCACACCACCACACAGTGTTCCTACAGGTGCACACCACCACACAGTGTTCCACCACCAAGCCGCCAGCTGAGGCGGGACAAGGACAGGGCCGAGGAGTGTCAGCAGAGGAAACTCAGTGTCATCATTGCCGGAAGATTGAGAATTAGGCAAGTGATGCGAACACTGACACTGGTTTTAACACAGGTTGTACATTTTTGCGCCAGTTTCAAAAATTGATCAATAAACGCCTGTGACACAACTGTCAGCACATTTGCTGCACGGGACACTAAGGTTTTGTTTTCTTTTTCTTTTTCTTCAGAACTGAATCAGTCTCGGCGTCCGATATCATCCAAATTCTTCTTCAAATGTTGCTTCACATCCACAGAGACCACAATTATTATATTATAAACACGGCTTGAATGGATGGGTGGACATTTACATAGAGAGAGAGAGAGAGAGAGAGAGAGAGAGAGAGAGAGAGAGAGAGAGAGAGAGAGAGAGAGAGAGAGAGAGAGAGAGAGAGAGAGAGAGAGAGAGAGAGAGAGAGACGTACTGAACAATGATGTCAGACAGAGAGACAGTAACTAAATATAAAATATTGGATAGACAGTTGTCCAGAAAGAAAATAAATCATTAGCATGAAATTCCTACCGCTGTTTTAACTTAGCCATCAAATGGCACCACTGCAATGGGAAACGCCGGAGAGACGAGGCTCTGGCCCGCTACGCTGCTTTTCAAAGAACTTTTCCCCGCCAGTCTGGCTCTTCAACTTATTATCACTTTCATGTTGTCTTTCTTGCTTTTGTTTTGGTGGAAGACTGGAGACCAGAATTTAGCCTAGCGGAAACACAGAGGTGTAATGGTATAGCCCTATTTCATATTCCGCCTCTGCTCCTTTGCTGCCCTATAGTCTGGAACCGACGCTCCCACCCGGCCAGTACATAAACAACCCTCACTCCTGAGAGCAGCTTGCAGACAAGTGTGGTCAGTAGTGACAACGCCCCAAGGCTGTCACCCCCCCCCCCCCCTTCTCTCCCTGGCCTCTCTTTACTGCTGCTGTGTACACACACACTGACTGACGTGGTCCGCTCACCCGGCCAGACTTTCCGGCCGCTCCTCCTCGTTGTCGGTGTCTGTGCTTCCATACACATCATTTCCTCTGTGCCAGTTATTATATGGCTTGTTAGCAATAAAGATAGCTCTGTGGATTCAACCATGTTCTTAGAGTGACCGTATTGGGTAAAAGAGAACCTGTACACTATTTGTGATCCACACGAATACCATATAATACAAGAGGGTCTAAGCTTGGCTCCGGCTAAGCCATGTGACGACTGACTGAGTAGACCCGGCCAGGGACTGACGGCTCAGTGTGTTCTCTGCCAGGAATTCATTGGAGTCAGTTTTCTATGTTTTCTGAAATGGGAAGCGGTTGACTGTTGAGTGCGCTGTCTGCCAACTGCGAATGACTACACTCATCAGTCCAACCGATTATGTAGTTTCTGGTAAGTAGACAAACCAGAGTATCAAACTGGAGTACAGCCCCTTGGATGACCCCGCTGAGAAAGAGAAAAACTTTATTTGACAGGGATTGTACTTTTGTAGTTGAGGTTCAGTGAAAACCTATCAAACAACTAGTCAAACAGGTATGGTTAATATAATAATAATAAAGAGGATTTCTAGAGCGCCTATCTACCACACAAGGTGGGAGCACAGGGCGCTTTACTAACCACACACACACACAGCGTCGGACGAGGGGATAGGCAGGGATGTAAAAAACTGTTTAGAAATAATTATTAAACAGGTGCGTCTTGAGGGCGGCTTCAAAAGAGGAGGCAGAATCAGAGTGGCGGAATGTTTGAGGCAAATTGTTCCAGACAGATGGGCCAGCATAAGACAAAGATCTTTCACCAATTGTTTTTGTGTTTACACGGGGAGTGACAAAGGTTCGTGTGTCAGATGCAGATCGTAATTGTCTTGCTGGAGTATAAGGTTGAAGGAGATCGGACAGATACTGAGGGGCTGTTCCAGAGATGGAATTGAAGCAGATAGTTGAAATTTTGTATTGAATGCGATGTGTTACTGGTAGCCAATGCAGAGTTTGAAGTCTAATAGGATGGATGTGGTCAGATTTCTTAGCTTTACACACAAGCATTCTGAACTTTTTGAAGTTTGTCTAGTATTTTAGTAAGTACTGAGGGCAGCCTGAAAGTAAAGAGTTACAATAGTCTAAGTGAGAGAGGACAAGAGACCATACAAGGAACTTACATGCCTGATTTGTATACATTATGTGGCTTTACACGTGTTGCTTAAATGTGTTGAGACATGCTGAGATTTGAGTCCAGGGTTACACTGAGGTTTTTAACGGATAACACAAATGGGACTCAGTGTCTCTGATGTGAATGACAGACAGTAAAGGACTGTGGACAGACATTCTATTTGAAAGTATGATCATGGCCTCAGTTTTGTTGTCATTTACTGATTTAGTTGAAGTTTGTTTGCGGTCATCCAAGACTTGACATCTGTAGTGCAGTTCTGGAGAGTTTCTGTCGACTGGTAAATTGCGTCTAGTGTACTAATCTTGTAGAGTTGGTTGTCATCAACGAAAGCATGGTGATTGACTGCGTGCTTGCTTACTAGGTTAAAGAGAGGTTGGGTGTTGAGTATGAAAAGCACAGGGCCCAGTACAGAACCCTGGGGAATGCCATAATGGAGTGTAGTATGCTGAGACTGCAGACTGTTTATGGTGACTGCATGTGTTCTGTTACAAAGGGTTAGCTAGATCTTCGTGAAGAACAGAAGAAGAAAAGAGAAATCAGAACAGAGGCTTGTGGCTTCTAATGTTTGGGGTAATTTCCTTTAGTGTTCTGAAGTCTACTGCTTTTATTTCACGTCCAGTATTTGTCCACTTTTGGGTGGCACTTAAGTTACTCAACTGTATCAATGTTTGGGATACATTCCCTTCACCTTCATCCGTTTAATATAGAGGGCACAATCATGTTGAAAGATGATCGTTGATTGCACTGCCACGTTGAGGGATCTGACTGAAACAACATTCCAGTAGTGCTGTTCACCATTTCAGTCTGACTCTGACTCTGAGTCACTTAGTGGAGGATGGAGAATACTGCTCAGACAGTGGAGGATGGAGAATACTGCTCAGACAGTGGAGGATGGAGAATACTGCTCAGACAGTGGAGGATGGAGAATACTGCTCAGACAGTGGAGGGTGAAGAATACTGCTCAGACAGTGGAGGATGGAGAATACTGCTCAGACAGTGTGGAGGATGGAGAATACTGCTCAGACAGTGGAGGGTGAAGAATACTGCTCAGACAGTGTGGAGGATGGAGAATACTGCTCAGACAGTGTGGAGGATGGAGAATACTGCTCAGACAGTGGAGGATGGAGAATACTGTTCAGACAGTGTGGAGGGTGAAGAATAATGCTCAGACAGTGTGGAGGGTGAAGAATAATGCTCAGTGTGGAGGGTGAAGAATAATGCTCAGACAGTGTGGATGGTAGAGAGTAAGGCTGAGTGGAGGATGAAGAGTAGTGCTGCCCAAGTTGTGTGGAGTGTAGACACTAGAGTGTAGAGCTACTCAAACTGTGAACTGGAAGAAGGAGTGGAAGAGGATGTCGTGCTGTGCCTGTTCCTTGTGCAGTCTTTGTGCTCCTCTGGTCCTAGAGTCACAGTGCTGGAAGAAGCTTGCTGGGCTTATGTCTGCAAGGCCATTGCTGGTTTTGTAGAGCATGTCCAGGTGAGCCTGTTGTTCAGTAGTGTGAGGGAAAGAGGAAGTAAGGTATGCACACATTTACAATACCAGTTCAGTAGTGAGGGAAAGAGGAAGTACGGTATGCACACATTTACAATACCAGTTCAGTAGTGAGGGAAAGAGGAAGTACGGTATGCACACATTTACAATACCAGTTCAGTAATGTGAGGGAAAGAGGAAGTAAGGTATGCACACATTTACAATACCAGTTCAGTAGTGTAAGGGGAAGAGGAAGTAAGGTATGCGCACATTTACAATACCAGTTCAGTAGTGAGGGAAAGAGGAAGTAAGGTATGCACATGTTTGCAATACCAGTCCAATAGTGTGAGGGAAAGAGGAAGTAAGGTATGCACATGTTTGCAATACCAGTCCAGTAGTGTGAGGGAAAGAGGAAGTTTACAAGGTATGCACACATTTGCAATACCAGTTCAGTACTGTTCAGTTGAAGATGGTATCTATGTGCTCAAAAAAGTCCATAATTATGCGCTCCAACCCGTCTTTCAGAAGTACTCCCAACGTCACTGTCATTCAGTTGTGTGAGGGAAAAAGAGGAAGTGTGCAAACATTTGCAATACTAATTCAGTAGTGTGAGGGCAAGAAGTAAGGTGTGCAAACAGTGCCATTTCCTGCAGTAGTCTGTTTGCACAGCCTGCCAGGATCTGTTTGCACAGCCTGCCAGGATCTGTTTGCACAGTCTGCCAGGATCTGTTTGCACAGTCTGCCAGGATCTGTTTGCACAGCCTGCCAGGATCTGTTTGCACAGCCTGCCAGGAGGGGAGGAGTTGGCACTGAACATCAGAAGGGCTGCCTTTGACACCTGGCCGCTGTTCTCTATTTCTACAATGGTGTGTGGCAGTGTTAAAGGAGACACTGTCAGTATTGCTGTTTGTTCAGCTGCTGTGCTGTCAATTGCTTGGTGTTTCAGAAGTGTGTCCAGCCAGCTGGTGAGATGAAGGGTGTCCATCAAGCGCCACCATCCACTGTTCCCTGCCCCAAGCCCGTGTCCCTGGACAGACCCCACAGGTGTCAGCACTGCTCCGCTGCCTTCGTTCAGTTCTGCAGCCTAAAAATACACACCGCTTCAGTACATGGTGCAAAAGTGCATCCAGAGTCCTCCAGACCTGAGAGTGATGTTGGTAACCATGGTGACGGAACAGGTGACGAGGACAAAGGTAAAGCAAGGCATACTATGGGCGGTGGGTGTTACAGCTTTTTTGAGTTTGTGCAAGAAAATCCACCATCGACCTCTCTCTCCCTCTCTCTGCACCTGTGCATTTCCATATTATATAGCAATTAGCATGCGAGGATTAAAGCTTTAAGAGCCAACCATAGTTCAGGAGCTGTGTGAGAGTCGAGGTGGCCGTCCTGAGCTGTCCGTCCTAACAAGCCTTCTGGTTTCCGTGGACGTAAAGAATTATTGAACCGTGCTTCGGCATTGGTCACAACTTGTCCCTAATATGTCAACTGACATCTGAGGACATTAAGCATCACTTCATCATCATCATCATTAAGATCCAAATAAAATCCTTGTGGGAACTTTTGATAGGCCTTTTCTTTCTCTGCAAATGTGTGTGTGTGTGTGTGTGTGTGTGTGTGTGTGTGCTGCTACAAATGCATCTGGTTGATTTTAGCAGGTGAGAGAGTGATTCCTGGTGCTGTTTAATATTGTGGCTGGCAGAAGTTACTGTTGACAATGTACAGGCCTAGGTGAAGATATCAGTATTATTTAATACTAATAGTAGTCATCAAGAACCTTGCACGTTTAAGCTGCTTCCAGTACCATCATCAGTTGCAGCTTCCAGTACCATCATCAGTTGCTGCTTCCAGTACCATCATCAGTTGCTGCTTCCAGTACCATCATCAGTTGCAATGTGTTTATCATGAATTCATCTTCAGACTTTTTCATGTTATCTCTCAACATTTTTATTTTTATGTAATGACAGACTCATTTTGTGCACGGTGCACGGTATAGTATTGAATCGTTCTTGTCAGAAGTAGTCATACCAGGGCCAGAATGACTCGCTAGCAGGCTTATCCCTTGTAATGCTAACTGATCGGCCAATGTGTGTGCTGTATTGTGTTCATGACTGTTTTATAATGGAACCCAAGACAGGCTGTGCCACTAGATGATCAATGTGTGTGTTGTATTGTGTTCATGACTGTTGACAGATCTCATACAGACTGTGCCACTAGATGGTCAATGTGTGTGTTGTATTGTGTTCATGAATGTTGACAGAACCCAGACAGACTGTGCCACGAGATGATCAATGTGTGTGTTGTATCATGAATGTTGACAGAACCCAGACAGACTGTGCCACGAGATGATCAATGTGTGTGTTGTATCATGACTGTTGACGGAACCCAGACAGGCTGTGCCACTAGATGGTCAGTGTGTGTGTTGTATTGTGTTCATGACTGTTGACAGATCTCATACAGGTTGTGCCACTAGATGGTCAGTGTGTGTGTTGTATTGTGTTCATGACTGTTGACAGATCTCATACAGGCTGTGCCACTAGATGGTCAGTGTGTGTGTTGTATTGTGTTCATGAATGTTGACAGATCTCATACAGACTGTGCCACTAGATGGTCAGTGTGTGTGTTGTATTGTGTTCATGACTGTTGACAGATCTCATACAGGCTGTGCCACTAGATGGTCAGTGTGTGTGTTGTATTGTGTTCATGAATGTTGACAGATCTCATACAGACTGTGCCACTAGATGATCAATGTGTGTGTTGTATTGTGTTCATGATGTTGACAGATCTCCCTACAGACTGTGCCACTAGATTATCAGTGTGTGTGTTGTATTGTGTTCATGATGTTGACAGAACCCAACAGACTGTGCCACTAGATTATCAATTGTGTGTGTTGTATTGTGTTCATGACTGTTGACAGATCTCATACAGGCTGTGCCACTAGATGTCAGTGTGTGTGTTGTATTGTGTTCATGATGTTGACAGAACCCAGACAGGCTGTGCCACTAGATGGTCATGTGTGTGTTGTATTGTGTTCATGACTGTTGACAGATCTCAGTACAGACTGTGCCACTAGATGGTCATGTGTGTGTGATTGTGTTCATGACTGTTGACAGAAACCCAGACAGGCTGTGCCACTAGATGGTCAGTGTGTGTGTTGTATTTTTCATGACTGTTGACAGATCTCAACAGGCTGTGCCACTAGATGATCAATGTGTGTGTGTTGTATTGTGTTCATGACTGTTGACAGATCTCATACAGACTGTGCCACTAGATGGTCAGTGTGTGTGTTGTATTGTGTTCATGATGTTGACAGATCTCATACAGGCTGTGCCACTAGATGGTCATGTGTGTGTTGTATTGTGTTCATGACTGTTGACAGAACTCAGACAGGCTGTGCCACTAGATGGTCAATGTGTGTGTTGTATTGTGTTCATGACTGTTGACAGAACCCAGACAGGCTGTGCCACTAGATGGTCAGTGTGTGTGTATTGTGTTCATGACTGTTGACAGAACCCAGACAGGCTGTGCCACTAGATGGTCAGTGTGTGTGTTGTATTGTGTTCATGACTGTTGACAGATCTCATACAGGCTGTGCCACTAGATGGTCAGTGTGTGTGTTGTATTGTGTTCATGACTGTTGACAGATCTCATACAGGCTGTGCCACTAGATGGTCAGTGTGTGTGTTGTATTGTGTTCATGACTGTTGACAGATCTCATACAGGCTGTGCCACTAGATGGTCAGTGTGTGTATTGTGTTCATGACTGTTGACAGAACCCAGACAGGCTGTGCCACTAGATGGTCAGTGTGTGTGTTGTATTGTGTTCATGACTGTTGACAGAACCCAGACAGGTTGTGCCACTAGATGGTCAGTGTGTGTGTTGTATTCATGACTGTTGACAGAACCCAGACAGGCTGTGCCAGTGGATGACAGCCTGACTTTCTCTGACATGGAATCCAGTGACCAGGAGTGGTCCGACTCCAGTGACTTTGAGAGTCACAAACAGAAGAGCAAGAAAGCTGTCAGTGTATGAACTTTTTTTATTTTAGAAATGTGACAATTTATCTCTTTGGGTTTTATTTAGACAGATGACCCATCACTTCATTAAAATAAAAATGATACTTATTTTTGCAATCAGATAATTATATATATATATATATATATATATATATATATATATATATATATGGGTCATTCTCCTGAAAACTGGTCAAAATTGTGACATAGAGGGTAAAAATTCAAAGTGTGAATTTTTTAATGCTATGTTTTGGGAATGAAAGCTTGACACCTCTTGTGTTCATAAATATAAGACATAAATTGACAGGGTGACAGGAACCTCGTTAATTGTTCATTATGTTACATTTGAGAATGTATTATGTTGGACAGACATATGATGTAAAATTGTAGATGTTAGCTTTAATGAAGTCTACTTCATTAACATTATTGATTATAACAAAGTTGGAGATATTTTCTTTTCTTTCTGCCAACAAGCCAGTTTCAGGCTGCAGTGAACAAGATCAGAACTTGACGGCAGAGTGGGTTGCCCCTTTTTTGTACACACTGAGAGTGTACATGTGCACCAAGAAAACAAGATTATAATTAATCCGCTGGAAAATCTTACATAATATGTACCTAGCTGGAATACTTCTCAATAAGATCTGATGGGATTCAAACTTCCAGTAAGTGTCCATTTTTTTATGAACTTGATTACTTGGGATTACGTGTTGTTGAATGGCATGAAAAATGAAGAAGACTGTGTAGTGGTCAGTATTTAAGCTGATCAGTATTTACACACACACACACACACACACACACACACACACACACACACAAACATACACACACATGCACTCTCACACACTCACAGACACACACACACACAACACACAGACACACACACACACCGCAAAGAGTCTACATGTATTCATGCACAGCAATAAGACCTGTTCAGAATTATCATGTGTTATCAGTGAATGAAAGCCTTGTTGGTGGTGTTGTTTCAGGAGTGTATCAAAGCCTTGTTGGTGGTGTTGTTTCAGGAGTGTATCAAAGCCTTGTTGGTGGTGTTGTTTCAGGAGTGTATCAAAGCCTTGTTGGTGGTGTTGTTTCAGGAGTGTATCAAAGCCTTGTTGGTGGTGTTGTTTCAGGAGTGTATCAAAGCCTTGTTGGTGGTGTTGTTTCAGGAGTGTATCAAAGCCTTGTTGGTGGTGTTGTTTCAGGAGTGTATCAAAGCCTTGTTGGTGGTGATGTTTCAGGAGTGTATCAAAGCATTGTTGGTGGTGTTGTTTCAGGAGTGTATCAAAGCATTGGGTCCTTCCGGCAGTGGTCCTGCAGGGTGTCAGCCAGCCTCGGACAAGGCTCGGGTCCAACAGGCGTGTCCAGTGACTGCCGGCTCTGCCGCACCCTCCTCCCTGGCCAGACCCCACGCCTGTCCGCACTGCTGCGCTGCCTTCCTTCAGGTCAGCAGCTTGAGGATTCACGTCGCTGCAGCTCATCGGGGCAAGCCGCAGGCAGCTCGTCGACAGTCCTCCGGACGTGAGAGGGCTGTTGGTAACCGCAGCGACAGAGCTGGAGAAGAGAAGAAGGTTGAAGCCGGGCGGAAAGTGTGCGATGTGTGTAGCAAGACGTTCAGCCTGGCTGCCAACTTGGAGAGACACAAGAGACTGCACACTGGCCTCAAACCTTTCATATGTCATACCTGCGGCAGAGCCTTTACGCGACGTGACCACTTGGTGTACCACGCAACAAGCCACGCTGATCAGAAGCCCGTTAGTTTGTGATACGTGTTGCGGGGCTTTCAGCGAGGCCTGCAGCTTGACAAAACACAAGAGGATCCACACCGATGGCAAATCCACCGAGTTTTCTTGTGATGTGGATACTAAGACTTTTACTGAGTCTGGTAGCTTGACAGTGCACGAGAGAATTCACACGTGTCAAAAGTCGGTGTGTGCAGTGAGGCGTTTGCATGATCTAGTCATTGAAGAGACAAGAATTCACAGCGTCATGAACCCTTTTCATGTGGTGTGTGCAGTGAGGCGTTTGCTCACCATGAACACCTGCAGTTACACAACAGGGTTCACGCTGGTCACAAACAATAAACCCACCCCTGTTACAGGCAGCATGGCCGAAGCCTTTGCTCAGGCTCACCACATAAACTTTGCTCAGGTTCACCACATAAACTTTGCTCAGGCTCACCACATAAACTTTGCTCAGGCTCACCACATAAACTGCTGGGGCTCCCCACAAACTTGCTCGGACTGTTCTTGTGGTAAAAACTGCACTGGCTGAATAATTCCCACTTCAGAATGTGTTCAGTTACAAGTTGCTTTGTGTGTGTTTCTCTGCTATAAATGGTTCTGGTTCTGCTTACCTCTTTGAACCGCTGCATGTCTACACTCCATCTCACACACTATGCTCTTCTTCTGACACCCGCATGCTGAAAATCCAAAAATGCAATCACACGGTTAGTTGATGATGTGCTGTACCGTGCACCAACAAATTTAATTTACATTTCTTTTTTGGAAACTTGTTGCTGGGAATGTGATTGCTTTGAGGATTCTTTTGTGTGGAAGCAGCTTGCGATGCTTCAGCCGGGTTTTGCTCTTTCGTCTGTGACCGTCTGTGTGTCTTTTTTCCCGGCAGCTGCTAAGCAGCGGAGTATAAATACAGAGATTCTGCGGTGGTCAGGAAAGCTTTATGCATGTCTCCCCAGAAGCTCATTTACTTTCTCCAGTGGTAGACCACAGAGAAAGTGGGCAGAATGTGGCCGGTCTATGTACAGTAGATTTTTGTTGGTTTTACCTTTCTGTATGCTTAGAATTTACTTTGATGTTTTGTGCAGGCAATAGACAGTGTGTTGTTAGGTGGGTAGCAGGTTTATGTTGTGGTGAATGAGAAACTCACAGAGGGGCTTATGACTTAGAACTGAGCCTGAGTGTCCAGTGTGTGCGGTTTGTGTTGTCATAAATGAGAGGGATGTGTACCTTAAAACTGAGTGTGAGTGTCCAGTGTGTGCGGTTTGTGTTGTCGTAAATGAGAGGGATGTGTACCTTAAAACTGAGTGTGAGTGTCCAGTGTGTGCGGTTTGTGTTGTCGTAAATGAGAGGGATGTGTACCTTAAAACTGAGTGTGAGTGTCCAGTGTGTGCGGTTTGTGTTGTCGTAAATGAGAGGGATGTGTACCTTAAAACTGAGTGTGAGTGTCCAGTGTGTGCGGTTTGTGTTGTCGTAAATGAGAGGGATGTGTACCTTAAAACTGAGTGTGAGTGTCCAGTGTGTGCGGTTTGTGTTGTCGTAAATGAGAGGGATGTGTACCTTAAAACTGAGTGTGAGTGTCCAGTGTGTGTGGTTTGTGTTGTCGTAAATGAGAGGGATGTGTACCTTAAAACTGAGTGTGAGTGTCCAATGTGTGGATAAGGATTGTGTGTGAAGTCTTCATGTACGTTTTTTTGTTTTTTGTTTGTTTGTTTTGTTTTTGGGTCATCTGAAGGCAATTAATTAGAGCCTTGGAACTTTGACTTTTTATGGGGTTTGGTAAGAAGAATGATGCAGAATGCTATGGACACACAAGTGAAGGTCCCTTCTGTTGAAAAGCCAGAGCTGTTAAAGGTTGTTCCTTTAAAAGCTGCAGTAGGTCATGCTGTGGTCATACATGTGCTCTGCCCACTGTTCAGGGGGGTTCCTTTAAAGCCTGGAGTAGGTCAGAATATAGCAGTGCATGTTTTGCCCACTGCCTGTGTTTTCTTTTTCCATTCTAACGTCTACCTTTCTGGTCCTTTCAGCTTTGCTTGTTCTAAATCCTCTGTCCACTTTGCCGTTGTGTTTGGTGTGGCTAACGCCGTTTCTGATATGGGCCGATGGAATCAAACGGGTCGCCCTGCTCATTGTCACAAAACTCTGGGCAAGAAATTGACCCGTTTACCAGCTCATAACTCCTTAAATAGAAACTGACCCATTTACCAGCTCATAACTCCTTAAATAGAAACTGACCTGTTTACCAGCTCATAACTCCTTAAATAGAAACTGACCCGTTTACCAACTCATAACTCCTTAAATAGAAACTGACCGATTTATCAGCTCATAACTTTAAATTTTAATGATATTACTTTGTTTGAAACACTAGGCATTCCTGAAATACTTGTAAGTTGTGTAGATTTAAGTACTTTGACTCTTGTGCAAATCAAACATTTGAGTCTTTATTTTATAAACAAACACACAAACAAAGTCCAAAGTTGAACTACCCGTATTCATTGAGTGAGCGAGTGACTAGCCCATACTTGATAAATGCTCAAATGCTGTTTTGATCACTGCCCATACACTGTATGCCCCTACGGCAAGCAGTTAGCCATGCACTGATGAAAGTCTAGCGTAGCCCCGTTACTTGTTAGGATGGTAACCGCCAGCGCCGTGAATTTATCAACTTGTGTACTGACTGCACCCCTGGCTTTAGCACTGCCGTTGGAACATCGGGCGCTTGGTGGTAAGCGTGGCAACGCTGTGACAAAGTCTCGCTCTGAAGGCTCTGTTCTCATCACAGTCTGCGTGTGTTCTACACCCATACGCTACATCCTTTCTTCACCACCGTGTGTTCTACACCCATACGCTACATCCTTTCACCACCATGCATTCTACACCCATACGCTACATCCTCTCTTCACCACCGTGCGTTTTACACCCATACGCTACATCCTTTCTTCACCACCGCCGTGTTTGTAAGTGTGCAGTCAGGTTCATACATGACTCCCCGTTTTTCACCACTCTAGAGGGTAGATTCACCTCTGTGTTGCAAGTTAAAAAGGTGTTTTCACCCTCCTAGAGGGTAGACTCACCTCTGTATTGCAAGTTAAAAAGGTGTTTTCACCCTCCTAGCGGGTAGACTCACCTCTGTATTGCAAGTTAAAAAGGTGTTTACATCCTCCTAAAAATTTGTTAAAAGGTACCCATTATTTTGTTTTTGTTTTTAAAGTTAGGAAGCTTGTGTGTCAGGGCTCCCCTTTATTGTGCGAGTACTTAGCATGCATGAGAGCACCAAGTTTGGAATCGGAGAGATCATGCACATGTAAACACTGTAGACATTGATTCAGAAGACACTGTGCATGACCTCGCAGTTTGTTCAACAATGTTGTGCAAAACATTGTTGAACAAATAGTGAAGTCACGCACAGTGTCATTTGTTGTTTGTCTCAGTTGAAAATTGGTGGTCATCATCACCTACTGGATTTCAAAGGGTAAATTTCCTGTACAGAATTAAAGTCCAGTGGTTGAATTTGAGGTTCAGTGGTATGAATAAGCACAGATTGAGGGTTTTCGGGAGCCCTGTTATAAATATTTCGCTAATTTTACCCGTCAGTGTTTTTTTCGTACTACTAATTGAATGTAATCAGTAAAGCAGCGATGCAAGTATATTGTATTGCAGTCATTCACAGGGTTTGGACTTAAAAGTTTACTCATTTGAAGACAGGTCTTTTAACTTTATATGTAAGCTGCCGTTTTTACTTTGAGTGTTTACTCATTGCATATCATTATTTACTAACACCATCAACACCCCTGATGCATAGATGTACCCCTCAACAGTACTAAAGCAGTAGGTTTCTTTGTACTGGGGGCCTTCTGTCATCAGGATCTTGTTTGTACAGGGGGCTTTTTCAAGTTTGTTGCATGTATTAGGGTTTTGTTTGTACTGGGTCTTTGTTGCTTGTATCAGGGTTTTGTTTGTACTGGGTCTGTGTTGTGTGTATCAGGGTTTTGTTTGTACTGGGTCCTTGTTGTGTGTATCAGGGTTTTGTTTGTACTGGGTCTTTGTTGCTTGTATCAGGGTTTTGTTTGTACTGGGTCTTTGTTGTGTGTATCAGGGTTTTGTTTGTACTGGGTCCTTGTGTGTATCAGGGTTTTGTTTGTACTGGGTCTTTGTTGTATCAGGGTCTTGTTTGTGTTTTTGCAGATGACACACAGCTCCAGAAATCCGCTCCTCTCAGTGAAGTGACCAACCTCACCAAAGAACTCAGTGCATGCACAGATGACATAAAAACATGGATGACGGAAAATCAGCTTAAACTGAACGACGACAAAACAGAAACTCTTCTCTTTCCCCTTTTTCGTCTTCAGTGAAACCTTCTACCATTTCCCTCCCTGACTCGATTACTCTTGGCTCTCACAACATCCCCTTCTCTGATTCTGCCAGGAACCTTGGATTCATTCTTGATTCAAAACTGTCCATCAAGAAGCACGTCATAAAAATCTGCCAAACTGCTTATTTCGAGATTAAACGCAATAGTTCAATCTGCAGGTTTCTCACTGTAGAAGCAACCAAGACTCTTGTTACTTCCTGTATCCTTTCACGGCTTGACTACTGCAACTGTCTCCTCATGGGTACACCTAATTCTGTCATCCAACCTCTCCAGAAAATTCAGAACTTTGCTGCAAGACTTGTTCTCTTGGCACCTCGTCACCACCACTCAACACCTCTCCTGGAAAAACTGCACTGGCTTTCCCATTTCAGAATGTATTAAGGATAAAGTCGCTTGTATGTGTTTCAGTGCTGTAAGTGGTTCTGGTCCTGCTTACCTCTCTGCATGTCTGCACTCTGTCTCATACACTATGCTCTTCTTCTGACGCCCGCATGCTGGAAATCCAACAATACAAATGCAAGACTCATGGCTTTCACACCTTCTCTTGCTTTGGACCCCACATTTGGAATTTACTCCCACAAGACCTTAGACACTGCTCAACCCTGTCATCTTTTAAAGCCAAACTGAAAACCTTTCTCTTCTCACAGTATTTCCATCCTAACTAATATCAGTACCCAGTTTCTGCTACAGTCATTGTGCATTTGTGTATGTGTTTGTAGTGCGTTTGTGTGTGTGTAACTATATAACTTGTTTTGGTAGGACTATGCTCTACATGTGTATAGAATATCATATTTAGGTTAATATGTATCATGTGAATGCTCAGGGCATTGATGAGCGCATGATAAATGTACATTATTATTATTTGTTTGTATTGGGTCTGTGTTGCGTGTGTCAGGGTCTGTGTTATGTGTATCAGGGTCTTGTTTGTACTGGGTCTGTGTTGCGTGTATCAGGGTCTGTGTTATGTGTATCAGGGTCTTGTTTGTACTGGGTCTGTGTTGCGTGTATCAGGGTCTTGTTTGTACTGGGTCTGTGTTGCGTGTATCAGGGTCTGTGTTGCGAGTATCAGGGTCTTGTTTGTACTGGGTCTGTGTTGCGTGTGTCAGGGTCTTGTTTGTACTGGGTCTGTGTTGCCTGTATCAGGGTCTTGTTTGTATTGGGTCTGTGTTGCGTGTGTCAGGGTCTTGTTTGTACTGGGTCTGTGTTGCGTGTATCAGGGTCTTGTTTGTACTGGGTCTGTGTTGCATGTACCAGTGTCTTAATCTGGGTTATCTGCTACGACACTCCTCTTTCACAGCCCCCCACCCCCAGCCCCCACCACACACACGCAAATTGTGAATAATGGTGTGCTTACATGATCTGGGGCTTATCCGTTATTACTGACCAACACACAAAAGATGTATAGATACAATTTACAAACCAGAGTGTGTAAGCAGTGATGCGCTTGGTCCTAGCAGATGTGACCCAGCCACCATTGCTTGGAACAGTATTGGACATACTCTAAACAGTTTGGCACTGATCAAAACTAAAACAAACCACCTGTGAAGAAATCTTGTTCTGATGTTCCATTTCCATCATTCATACAAACTTATGTCCTTTCTTGTGAAATAGTTGTTCTTAATTTGCATGTATTATGCTACAGTTTATGTATTATTTTTCAGGCAGCTGCTGCATATTATGCATTCTCTCTCTCTCACACACACTCACACACACTTAATTCTTCTCTCTTTTGGATCTAATTTGTCCTGCCTTTTTATCTCCCCACATCACTGCTTTGCTAAAATCAATATCCTTATGTGTGCTTATGGAGTTATGGTATGACTCAATCTCTCATAGATTCTCTACTAATAATCCACTGGTGTGGTACAATAAACTGCAACATGCACTGTAAAATCCTTAACACTGTGGCAGCCCGTCAGTGACCTGGAGGTCGCAGTGCTGGCACCCTGTAGTCAACAATCAATTGATGGCTTTTACATTGCGCTATCGAGCAGACTTGCTGTGCTCTTGTTAGATGTGGTTCTGCATGAGTGAGCGTAGCCTCTTATACTGTGTTTTCACTGAAGTCGATAAGTGAAGACAAAGTGTTTTGTCCTAATAAATAGCACTCTTTTGAACCTTTCATGTTTGGATCTTGTTTTAGAATGCTAGCACTGTAGCAGTCATTCTTGTTTCAGATATTTGTATCCACTGAAGTGGTGTACTTACAGCACTATTTGATTATTGTACAGCTGGTGCCACATAAAACTGCTGCTGTCTGGGCACACATTCTGTGTACACCATACGACCATGCACCAGTTTACAAAGTCACTTCATTCAAAGCCACATGCATAGGGTGCATGTGTGTTTAGCTGTGACTTGCCGCCCCCACTTTTGGCAAAATGAACGGGGATCTTTGAAGCGCTGCTGCGGCAACACAGGGGGTGGAGTGGATACCAAAGTCAGATGCTGCTGTGGCAACACAGGGGGTGGAGTGGATACCAAAGTCAGATACTGCTGTGACAACACAGGGGGTGGAGTGGATACCAAAGTCAGATACTGCTGTGACAACACAGGGGGTGAGTGGATACCAAAGTAAGATGCTGCTGCAGCAACACAGGGGGTGAGTGGATACCAAAGTCAGATGCTGCTGTGACAACACGGGGGGTGGAGTGGATACCAAAGTCAGATGCTGCTGGGGCAACACAGGGGGTGGAGTGGATACCAAAGTCAGATGCTGCTGTGACAACACGGGGGGTGGAGTGGATACCAAAGTCAGATGCTGCTGTGACAACACGGGGGGTGGAGTGGATACCAAAGTCAGATGCTGCTGTGACAACACAGGGGGTGGAGTGGATACCAAAGTCAGAGTCAGGAGAAGAAAGTATCCCTCCACTCCTGTCCCAAACTCCAACCCACAACCTTTTCAAACACCAGTCTGGCACTCTTCCAGTTCCACTGAACTATCCTGGCTCCCTGCTTGTGGCAGCATCTTCATGTGCTTAGTGCCGTTCTTCCATTCAGTACATTACTGGAGGTGAACCTTGGCCGGCAGCTGCATCATTCTAGTCATTCTACAGACATGTAGTATGTTCTCTTTTCATCTGTAATGAAATCAACAACAGCTGCATCATTCTAGTCATTCTACAGACATGTAGTATGTTCTCTTTTCATCTCTAATGAAATCAACAACAGCTGCATCATTCTAGTCATTCTACAGACATGTAGTATGTTCTCTTTTCATCTCTAATGAAATCAACAACAGCTGCATCATTCTAGTCAGATATAACTACAGACGTGTAATATGTTCTCTTTTCATCTCTAATGAAATCAACAACAGCTGCCTCATTCTAGTCAGATATAACTACAGACATGTGTAGTACGTTCTCTTTTCATCTCTAACGAAATCAACAATAGCCAAAGCTAATTCACATGCACTTCATTTCGCGTACCAAGACCATCTTTCTTTCACATGCATGTTTCTTTTTGCTTAGTTTAGTCTTAGTTGTTTTGCCTCAACAGTACTCCAGATTTTAGCTGAATTCAGGAGTTAAAAATTCCCCCTTTGTGTGTGTTTTGCGCAAAACAAAACAAAAGACCAACTGATACATGGTTCAGACTTGTCCATTCAGTTACGCCCTGAACTAGGAACTGGTTCGTCTGAGGTCTAAGGCTGTCTGAGCCAAGCTGAACACATACCATACACACAAGTCAAACAAAAAAACACTCTCTCTAGCTATCACACACACACACACACACACACACACACACACATGCAGTTTGAAGCTTAACTGAAGGGACAAATCTAAATCTAAGCTAATGAATGTAAACACTTCACCAAAAGACAATACAAAAAAAGTTTATTTTTTTTACATATATATATATATAACAAACAACTGTTGGGCCAGTTTGTCTTTCAGAAACTGGGCCTAATTTGACAAATGATCACGTCAGCAAACTGAGGGCATGTCATATTTCAGCAAAGTATGTTTTTGGCAGCTCATTTTGATGACTTTGCTCATTCAACAAAATACAGTCCTGTCATCTCAGATGTTGACCAAGTGTCCCCTGCTTCTGCAGTCTGCCATACTGCCACTAGCCAGAGATGTCAGATCCCACCGGAAAGAGACCACACTGCTGGCTAGTAGTGATGGATGTCAGGTGATTGGTTGGATCCCATCAGAAAGAGACCACACTGCTGGCCAGTAGTGACAGCTGTCAGATTGGTTGGATCCCATCAGAAAGAGACCACACTGCTGGCCAGTAGTGACAGCTGTCAGATTGGTTGGATCCCATCAGAAAGAGACCACACTGCTGGCCAGTAGTGATGGATGTCAGGTGATTGGCTGGATCCCATCAGAAAGAGACCACACTGCTGGCCAGTAGTGACGGATGTCAGACTGGCTGGATCCCATCAGAAAGAGACCACACTGCTGGCCAGTAGTGACGGATGTCAGACTGGTTGGATCCCATCAGAAAGAGACCACACTGCTGGCCAGTAGTGACAGATGTCAGACTGGTTGGATCCCATCAGAAAGAGACCACACTGCTGGCCAGTAGTGACAGCTGTCAGACTGGTTGGATCCCATCAGAAAGAGACCACACTGCTGGCCAGTAGTGACGGTGTCAGACTGGTTGGATCCCATCAGAAAGAGACCACACTGCTGGCCAGTAGTGACGGATGTCAGACTGGTTGGATCCCATCAGAAAGAGACCACACTGCTGGCCAGTAGTGACGGATGTCAGACTGGTTGGATCCCATCAGAAAGAGACCACACTGCTGGCCAGTAGTGACGGATGTCAGACTGGTTGGATCCCATCAGAAAGAGACCACACTGCTGGCCAGTAGTGACAGCTGTCAGATTGGTTGGATCCCATCAGAAAGAGACTACACTGCCGGCCACTAGTGACAGCTGTCAGATTGGTTGGATCCCATCAGAAAGAGACCACACTGCTGGCCAGTAGTGACAGATGTCAGGTGATTGGCTGGATCCCATCAGAAAGAGACCACACTGCCGGCCACTAGTGATGGATGTCAGGTGATCCCATCAAAAAGAGACCACACTGCTGGCCAGTAGTGACGGATGTCAGGTGATTGACTGGATCCCATCAGAAAGAGACCACACTGCTGGCCAGTAGTGACGGATGTCAGGTGATTGGCTGGATCCCATCAGAAAGAGACCACACTGCCGGCCAGTAGTGACGGATGTCAGGTGATTGGCTGGATCCCATCAAAAAGAGACCACACTGCCGGCCAGTAGTGATGGATGTCAGGTGATTGGCTGGATCCCATCAGAAAGAGACCACACTGCTGCAGTCACTTTGGTCCTGTTCAGTGATGCCTGCTCTGAACTGACATTTGCAGAACACCATTTGCTAAACATGTCCCCTGCTCATGTCAGTTTTAGCGATGATAGTGATGCTCATCGAGAGACAGACTGCGCAGTGATGTAGTCCTCTTCAAGAGCCACGACTGCCCAGTGTCACTACATCTTGATGTGTCCCCCCCCACACCCCCCACTGTCGTCCCCCTGGGCTGGTCCCCCTCGTGGACTGTGCCCCCATCTTGGTGGTCATCCTGTGTCCCCCCTGGACTCTGTGGACTGTGTCCCCCCGGACTGTGGACTGTGTCCCTCTAGTGACTGTGCCCCCTGACCCTGTGGACTGTGTCCCCCCATCTGTGGACTGTGTCCCCCTCTGTGGACTGTGTCCCCTGTGGACTGTGTCCCCCTCCTGTGGACTGTGTCCCCCTCTGTGGACTGTGTCCCCCTCCTGTGGACTGTGTCCCCCTCTGTGGACTGTGTCCCCCTCTGTGGACTGTGTCCCTTGTGGACTGGTCCCCCTCCTGTGGACTGTGTCCCCCTCCTGTGGACTGTGTCCCCTCTGTGGACTGTGTCCCCCTCTGTGGACTGTGTCCCCCTCCTGTGGACTGTGTCCCCCTCCTGTGGACTGTGTCCCCTCCTGTGGACTGTGTCCCCCTCTGTGGACTGTGTCCCCCTCCTGTGGACTGTGTCCCCCTCGTGGATGGTCACCTGTGCTTGTCCCCCTCCTGTGGACTGTGTCCCCCTCTGTGGACTGTGTCCCCCTCTGTGGACTGTGTCCCCCTCTGTGGACTGTGTCCCCCTCTGTGGACTGTGTCCCCCCCCTGTGGACTGTCCCCCCTGTGGACTGTGTCCCCCTCCTGTGGACTGTGTCCCCCTCCTGTGGACTGTGTCCCCCTCTGTGGACTGTGTCCCCCTCTGTGGACTGTGTCCCCCTCCTGTGGACTGTGTCCCCCTCTGTGGACTGTGTCCCCCCACTGTGGACTGTGTCCCCCTCTGTGGACTGTGTCCCCCTCCTGTGGACTGTCCCCCCACTGTGGACTGTGTCCCCCTCTGTGGACTGTGTCCCCCTCTGTGGACTGTGTCCCCCTCTGTGGACTGTGTCCCCTCCTGTGGACTGTGTCCCCCCACTGTGGACTGTGTCCCCCTCTGTGGACTGTGTCCCCCTCCTGTGGACTGTGTCCCCCTCTGTGGACTGTGTCCCCACTGTGGACTGTGTCCCCCTCTGTGGACTGTGTCCCCCTCTGTGGACTGTGTCCCCCTTTCAACATCATCTTGAAGTGAGTTAGCTGATTATCATCTACTGCAAGGTTTGTCTGGAAAATGCTGCATACGGTGTTCTGACCGATTCAAAGTTTTCATGAACAGAAAATTCATTGACCATTTCTATTTTTCCAAATTCAAGCATTATCCCATGTGTCTGATGCCTGTCCATCAGCTTTTGCTCATCAGCTATGGCACCCCCAAAGTTGCAGCTAATATTCAGGAGCGCTCTGTCTGTGGAGTTTTCATTTTTGAACCAAATTTCAGGCCGGCATTGAGCGGTCCCGAAATTATGGTACATCCCTTTTTTGATGACATCCCTTGGAGTACTCATTAGAGTACATCTCTGCGAGGGATGTGGATCTTTTTGTGTTTGCGTAAGGAAGACCTGTCAGTGAAAGCCCTGCTGCATATCTCGCACACAAAGGGTTTGCGGCCAGAGTGGATGTTCCTGTGCTCCCTCAAGTTGCTGGCAAAGGTGAAAGCCTTACCACACACATCACAAACATAGGGTCTATGACCCGTGTGAATCATCTTGTGTGTTCGCAAGGAAGAACTGTCACTGAAAGCCTTGTTGCATGCATCACACACAAAGGGTTTGTGGCCCGTGTGAATTCTCTTATGTGTCCTCAAGTGATCCGACTGGGTGAAGGCCTTGCTGCACACATCACAAACAAAGGGTCTGTAACCTGTGTGAATCCTCTTGTGGATCTCCAGGTTCCCAGACTGGCTAAAGGCCTTACTGCACACATCGCACACAAAGGGTTTATGACCTGTGTGGATCCGCTTGTGTTTCACCAAGCTACCAGTCTCAGTGAAGGCTTTGTTGCAGACATCGCACACAAAGGGTTTGTGACCTGTGTGGATCCTCATGTGCGTTTTCAAGCTGGCAGCCACAGTAAAGGCTTTATTACACACATCACAGACATGCCGCTTGGCCTTGTCTCTATTTGCTTTATCTCGTTTCTTGCCGTGTTTACCAGTACCACTGTGGGGTGTGGAGGAGTCGGAGCACATAGCCTCCAGTCCGTCAGTGTTAGAGGAAGCCAGGTGCATTGTGGGACTGCTGGACTGAAGTCTGTCAGTGTTAGAGGAGGCCAGGTGCATTGTGGGACTGCTGGACTGAAATCTGTCGGTGTGAGAGGAAGCCAGGTGCACTGTGGGACTGCTGGACTGAAATCCGTCGGTATGAGAGGAAGCCAGGTGCATTGTGGGACTGCTGGAATGAAATCTGTTGGTGTGAGCGGAATCTAGGTGCATTGTGAGACTGCTGGATTGAAAGAAGGCAGCAGGACAGTGCTGACACTTGTGGGGTCTGTCGAGGGAGGACAGTGTGGCGGAGATGACAGCTGATGGTGAAGGTTGTTGGACCACTATGTTCTGAACAGCTGGTTGATAACCTGCAGAACTCTGGCTGGTGTGGTGAGGTGTTTTGACGTGCCTCTGAAACAAGTCAAGAACACAGGCCGTCAGCCATGAGTATGGGAAGCAGCATCATTCACCATGCTGAAAGGGTCTTGCCTCAATGTTCCATACCCTAGACCCCACGCTTGAGGTGTTGTTTAAATTGGAACCCAGTGCTGCTATCTGACCCTCTCCTGCCAGTGGATGAAGAACTGCTCCTTGAACAGCTAATCATCATGAACACATCATTTGCAACATCTCTGCCTTAAACTTATTTAGGTTATACTGAAATCTTTTCCAATGGCACTAAGTATCTTAAAATACTGCAAATCCATAATTTTTGGACCATAACGTGATATTTGTTTCCTCAAATTTGATTTGTGCCTTATAATCAGTAGCACCCTATCTGAGACTAAAATATGGCATGCATGCTTTTACTAAGAATTATATTAATATTATGACTAGTTTGAAACCAAATCAGTTACAGTATAATAATAATTGATAACTTTTGTATAGCGCTTTTTATAACTTTCAGTATCAGACTAAAACAGAAATTGCATACCTTGGCAAAGTGACCTGTGATATTTTCTGAGCAATCGACAGATGACATGATCCCAAAAAGAGATTTCAGTTGCGATGACCCTATAGGCCTAGTCAAACTGTCAGTGGCAGTGCAGAACAGCATTCACTTGAAGGTGGGAGATTTTGAAACTGAAAACAAAACTCCCGTCGGCATTGAATACCAAATGAGAAACAATGGTGATTTCAACTTTATCTCCTTACCAAGTCCCAAAGCTGCGAACTGGGTTATCTGGTTATCGTCTGCTGCCCTGTTCATCTTTGAAAAATGACGCCGCCTAAGCTGTTCCAATCCGTTCAAACTCTCTCTGAATGGCAAATTCTCTGAGGGTTTCCACTTGCCCACACTACAGCATTTTCCTGTGTGTCCGACACAGGTGTCCATCACGTCTGGCTTGCTGGTTAAGACGATGCCAAAGTTGCGCCTTACAATGATTTAAGAGCATCTTATTTGTGTGTGTGCTTTTTCCACTTTGGACCCTGCAGGCGGTGCACCAAACATACAGATGTAACAGGAGTGCCAGGAAGTCAAGAAATTATATTGGATCAGGGGTGTATGGCACAGCAAGTCCTGAGTCCTGCTCACATCCAGCTGATGGGGAAAGCGGGCATCCACTTAAAGCTGCAAGACTTCACAGCCAGATGTGCACACACTGAGCGCTGGTGACAACCTAACTACAAAGTCAGCTTTTTAATGACGTAAGCTGGCAATAAAAATAATCAAATGGAGCAAGATTTCTGGCTTTACGTCATTTCACTTGCATGGTACTGACATGAACAAGATAAAAGGAATGAGACAGGATCAATCAACAGGTAAAATGCTCACCAATGATTACTGTCACAGTGTCAATGTTATGAAGCAGACACAGGAAAACCTTAGCAAGGACTACGGAACACAAGTGTGTTCCAATGTAAACAGGTAAAGCTGAGCAAGGACTACAGCACACAGGTGTGTTCCAATGTAAACAGGTAAATCTGAGCAAGGACTACGGAACACAAGTGTGTTCCAATGTAAACAGGTAAAGCTGAGCAAGGACTACGGAACACAAGTGTGTTCCAATGTAAACAGGTAAAGCTGAGCAAGGACTACAGCACACAGGTGTGTTCCAATGTAACCAGGTAAAGCTGAGCAAGGACTACGGAACACAAGTGTGTTCCAATGTAAACAGGTAAATCTGAGCAAGGACTACGGAACACAAGTGTGTTCCAATGTAAACAGGTAAAGCTGAGCAAGGACTACAGCACACAGGCGTGTTCCGATGTAAACAGGTAAAGCCAAACAAGGACTACGGGCCACAGGTATGTTCCGAAATAAACAGATAAGCTCAGTAAGGGCCAATGTACATTAGTGGGACCAGGTATAAACAGGCAATGCTCAATAAGCTTAAGGACTACTGTTTGTGTGACCAGGTATAAACAGGTAACACTCAGTAAGGACTACTGTTTGTGTGACCAGGTATAAACAGGTAACACTCAGTAAGGACTACTGTTTGTGCGACCAGGTATAAACAGGTAACACTCAGTAAGGACTACTGTTTGTGCGACCAGGTATAAACAGGTAACACTCAGTAAGGACTACTGTTTGTGCGACCAGGTATAAACAGGTAACACTCAGTAAGGACTACAGTTGGTGCGACCAGGTATAAACAGGTAACACTCAGTAAGGACTACTGTTTGTGCGACCAGGTATAAACAGGTAACACTCAGTAAGGACTACTGTTTGTGCGACCAGGTATAAACAGGTAACACTCAGTAAGGACTACTGTTTGTGCGACCTGGTATAAACAACTAAGGACTACTGTTAGGGCTACCTGTAAGTGTAACCAATATGGAAAGTTTAAAAGTTAGCATATATAATTATTGTTTGAGAACATTTACATCAAAACGGAGGTTTTGGCCAAATCCAGACATACAGGCACTGACCACTTCTTTTTGTTTCTTTGTTGTACCTCAGTCAGAAACCATCCACACCCACACCCACACAGAATCATACCTTGGGAACAGTCTTCTTCCTTTTGCCCTTCTGTCTGTCACTCTTGGACTCACTCCAGTTGCAAGACTTCAAGTCCTTGGTTTCTGTGTCTGAGAAAGTCCAG
Source organism: Alviniconcha marisindica (assembly GCA_018857735.1). NCBI lineage: Eukaryota > Metazoa > Mollusca > Gastropoda > Provannidae > Alviniconcha > Alviniconcha marisindica. The sequence continues at coordinate 1,132,944 of JABMCL010001026.1, read as the reverse complement.
TTGTTATCCATCAGCAGGTCCGGCCTCAATGCTGTCATCAGTCACAGAAATCATGAACACAACAGTCATGAACACAACAGTCACAGAAATCATAAACACAACAGTCACCAAAATCATGAACACAACAGTCACAGAAATCATAAACACAACAGTCACCAAAACCATGATCACAACAGTCACAGAAATCATGAACACAATAGTCACGGAAATCATGAACACAACAGTCACAGAAATCATGAACACAACAGTCACCAAAATCATGAACACAACAGTCACCAAAATCATGAACACAAGTCACAGAAATCATGAACACAACAGTCACCAAAATCATGATCACAACAGTCACAGAAATCATGAACACAACAGTCACAGAAATCATGTGAACACAACAGTGACACTTACAGAAATCACAAACACAATGGTCACCAAAATCACAAACACAACAGTTACAGAAATCATGAAAACAACAGTCACAGATTAGTCAGATATATCATGAAGACAACACAACAGTCACCCAAATCATAAACACAACAGTCACAGAAATCATGACCACAACAGTCACAGATATCATGAAGACAACACAACAGTCACAAAAATCATGATCACAACAGTCACAGATATCATGAAGACAACACAACAGTCACAAAAATCATGACCACAACAGTCACAGATATGAAGACAACACAACAGTCACAAAAATCATGACTACAACAGTCACAGATATCATAAAGACAACACAACAGTCACAGAAATCATGATCACAACAGTTACCCAAATCATAAACGCAACAGTCACCCAAATCATGAAGACAACACATCTGGCACTAGTGGCAAGTGGACTGTTGTGAATTGTGAACAACTGTTGAATTTAACAAGTTCTTGCTTCCACAACATGACAAATTATCGCATGATTATTTCTAAATCTAATCAAACAACCTTCATGTGACCTTAACTTTGAACACATAAATCCAATAATTTCATTGGACACTTTGGCTTATGTCAGTTATGATGATCTACAATAAAATTAAGTTTGGTGGCAAAAGAATCATTAGTTCAGAAGATAGCATTAGCAATAGCAGAAACAGTGTTAATAAAATAAAAACATAAAAACAAACACTTGACTTGTATCTTGATAATAAAATCCCTCTGTGATTTTGACCTTGAAGACAGCATCCAAATTTCTTCTGTCTCTAGGACACAGGATACAGGTACTCCAAACTGATTTTTGAATCATAATTATCCCATGATATTATACTTGTGCCTGATAGAGCTTTGTATTCTGATTCCATTGATATAAATTTTATTTCTGAATGATTATTAGTTCCAAAGATATGATTTTTGAGGTATTTAATTTTTCAGGGATTTATTCGTGCAAAATTCAAATTGAAGAAAAGTCAGGATTGAGGAGTGCCAGGTACACACCAAACAATATTATAATCCAAGAAAATGACTTTTAACTTGTTGAAAGTATCATAAAGAGTAACCCTGATTTTTTTCAGGCTCCTAAACGAACCAGTTATTCTGATTTCCTGTGGTTTAAACTAGGCAAATGCTTAATTTTGCTCACTTCAGAACGTTATCTTCGTAAACACAATTTCAGCCCACATCATGAAATATTTCAACTGCATTATCTCCGCTTCTAATTAAGATACAGAGACAATTTTTATATCACTGGAATCAGTACAAACAGACCTTTCTATTTCTTCTACTTCTAACTTTCATGGTATGTAAACAACAGAGACCACTTAAGCAAACACAATTCTGTTACGGGTTAATTTGATGAGTGGCTGGATATTCAGTCATACTTCTCCTGGATGACCTCCACTGCAGGCACCTTCCACACACGACACTCACTGCTCACAGGATTCACATCAAAGTCCCACTCAAACACATAAATAGAGTCCGTTTCTGCGACATCCTCCACTTTGGGCCACTTGAACACAACTGCAGACTGTGGACCATGAACTTCTATGACCTGTCCGATGAAAAACTGTTCATCGTAGTAGGTGGCTACCCACTGGCCTTGACCAGAAAAACTAAAGGGAAGGTCATCAGGATCACCCGCAGTTTCACTTTCAGGCAACGCAGAGGGACCTGCATCTGCACTGCTCTCAGGACACTGTGTTTTGGTGGAGGTGGCTGGGGCAGTGGCTCCTTGCCTGGGCACTGTCGTGGTGGAAGGCCTGGAGATGGTGGGGATGCTGCTGACTGATCTTGTGGAAGATGGTCTTGTAGTGCTTTTGCAAGATCACTGATGTTTCCTGACAGCTTCAATGTTCCTTTGCTGTTGAGGATAGTCCTCTACTGCTCTAGTGGCGGATTTCATTTGTGAATGCTTCCTTGATGGCACCACGTCACTGTCCACTCTCCTCCAACCTTCGTCTCAGCCGTCTTGCATCTCTTTTGGTCTCGCATGGTCCACCATGAGCAAGAACGGCCCTCACCAAATTGGCGCGCCTTTTCGCTTCTGCCGCTTCCTTAAGGTGCTTCCGTCTTTGGTTTTCCAGGAGCTTTTCTCTCAGTTTGAGGGTGACAATTTTTTCTTGCTGTGCGTGGTGGTCACGGAGACACACACTCTGCCTTCTGGCCAGTGACAGCAACTTGGCTGCTTCGTCCACTTCTTTCTGTGCCAGCCAATCTGACGTTTTATTGTGGCCAGGCATCTGGGTGGTGGAGCGATGGTGGAAAGTCGTGTGCCGCCGTTTACCCATGTCAAAGTCCATGTCGCCAAAGGCATTCTCCCCCATAAGGTTGGTCAGAGGGCAATGTTGGAGGGTCTTCTGATCTTCATAGCACAATGGAGTGCTGTACTTGCCTCCTTCCAGGAAGTCCTTCAGCTGGGCTCTTGTTGTGATGAGCACATCCCTCATCAGCAGGCTGATGGTAGCGTTCACCTTGGCTGAGTGCTCATTTGCAAACTTGAGGACAGCAACCTTTGTGGGAGAGTCCATTTCAAATTCCCCGTCAAAGACACCCTGGTAATCTTTGTCCAACAAGTTGCTGGAATCCGCCCTCCACCTGTCAAAGGAAGCTTCCATCTTCTGCACATACTCATGGAAGTCTGGGTGCTTCACGGAGCTTTCCATCAGCTGCCAGTATGGCCCTGTTACCTGCAGGTAGAACACTGCCACAGCGCAGACCAGCGACAGGAGCATGTCGTCATTACAGTCAGCTTTCACACTTTCAATTTTCAGGTTTGAATGGCCAAGGTAGCCCTTGTTCAAAAATGACTGCAGATCACCAAGGTGGTGGATTACAGCAGCAGCACCCAGGAAAAAACTGTTAAAATGATTGCTCCGATAGCTGGTCATTAGGCTTCGTTTCCCCTGTTCTTCACAGAATGCGAGCCAGTTTGCCCGACAACCGTTCTTGTCATCTCCTCTTGGGCCAGTGATGTCAGATGTAATTCTGATCACTCTTGCTGTGGCGGTTTCTGTTTTCTTGAAACGCTGGAAACAGGGGTCCTTGTCTCGCCCTAAGCTTGTGTTCGATTCTTGGATTGTGTCGTCTTCTATGGTTTTCAGGACTATATCACGTGCCCGACTGAATCCCAACAAACAGTGCGCATCGCAGTGTAAGAAATGCAATGTTGCATCTTGGCCAAGCTGTGATTTTAGGAACTCTTCAAGCTTCTTGTCGTAACACTTCATCACAGCAGCTCTATCGGTCATGGTGCTGGTGAGCTTTGAAAGAAGAGAACTGAATATCAAGCTCTTCTCTTCCTCCGACTTCTCAAAACAGTAAACTTGCTGGATCTGCTCCAGAAGGTGGACAGTCACATCCAGGAGTGTAGCTGCATCCTCTGCTGCTACTGTCATGAAGCCCAGGCTCAGTGTTTCACCACTGTCAAGACTAACTTGGTGACCAACTATCCTTTGCCTGTTCCTTGACGTGCCGTCGGAGTGCAGCGTGAAGTTTTCTGCCTCCAGCATCCTTTGCCCATTGCTTGACGTGCCGTTGGAGTGCAGCGTGAAGTTTTCTGCCTCCAGCATCCTTTCAGCAGCTTGAAATTTAGTCAAGACACGGTTGTCATCAGCAACGTTCAGGGCCGATGGCGTGCAGGGTAACTCTTTTTTCCTGAAAGTCAGTGCTGAGCAAATGCTTTGAAACTGTCCGGATCACAGCACTGCACTTACTGGCTGGGACGTTGCCATCTCCTTGCAGCTGAATCAGTGTTCTTTTCTTCTCTGAGTGGAAGGGTCACTTTTTCTTAGGCATGCAGAGAGTTTAGTTCAAAAATCAAGTCCTGCTGCTGTTGTTGAAGGTTTGCAATCTCTTTTTCTAGTTTTGAGATCTTTCTCTTCCTCTTGATGCAGTTTATTTGTTCTGTGGTTGCCTTTCTTTTGTGTGCATTCATTTGAGTCTGGGCTGCTACAAGCTGATTCTTGGAAGTACGGAGATCAGTCTTCAGTTTCTTTAGTTGCTGTCTCAACTTGATCATGTTGGCAGGATTCAGTCTGCGGATTAATTTCCGTTGCTCCTTGCAGTTCTCTTGCAGTTGCTGAACATCTCTGTTTTGTTGGAAAACTTCTTCAAGTTGCATCTGCAGCTGTCTTTTATCCCCAGATAGATCCTTGATGGTTCTTGATGGTTCTTGTCAAGACTGAATTATGTTCATTCAGTTCCTTATTCTGCTGAAGAAGAGTCGCGTTTTTCCTGTTCAAGACGTTCAGTTTACTTGCCATTTGATTTGAAGTTGATGGTGAAGCAGCTGATGGTGCATGGCCATTGCACAGGACTGCAGGTTGCTCCTTGAAAGGAATGGAGAGAAATACAGACAGCATCTCTGGTTCCACAGCTTTGTTCTTCATCAGAGAGCGGTAACATTCCATCAGCTTTTTCAATGATTTTTCAAAAGTGCATCCGAATCAGCTGAGTGTGACTGTGACAGAGTCCTAATCCACTGAAAAGTGAACTTTTCTGGCAGCTTTTCTTTAGTCCTGAAATTCTCCGTATCAACAACAACTTCATGTGTCAGTGGCTCATTCGTTGGTTCAGGTGTCCATGCAGCTTCCTTCAGAAGTGGTCCCCTCTTCAAGCCTTGTTTTGATAAGGAAGCAGAAACAAAATCGAAGTCAATTTTCTGCTGGAGAAAAGCATTGAGATCTGCACCTTCCTTCTGCAAATCTTCAGTCTTCTTGACGAGGCGATTAAGAACCCCACTTAGTCGGCTTGCTGGGTCGCTGACATCTGGGAACAGGGTGTCAAACCAGGGAGACACCTGAAAAGAACATAATGCCTGTAAGCCAACTATTTCGTAATGTAATGTCAGATTATTTTTCCTTTTTTCCAAGATATATAATATTGTTACAGTGTAAATGAATGCCCATGAAGTATAAGTTATTTTGGGGGGACAACCAAATTCAAAAGTGTATGCACAATTCACAATGCCATCAGTAACAGGCAGTGGCATGCAACAGCGATACATCACACAGCCTAAATGCAGCAATGGTGACCAGACTGTTCTGAGTGTCAATCATGGCTGCTCACAAATGGGACCAGAAAAAAGTTCTCATTTAGTGCTTTACTGGTTTGGTTAATTAGTACCCAACAGTTAACACAATCTCACTATCATAATTATTCAACTTACATTCTTGGAAGTCTCGTTGCCTTCAATTTGAAGTGCTTTGAACTGCAACAGGGGGCGGTTTGTCAGGTGCACATCAGGTAAAGCTGGAGGTCTGCCTCTTGCAGGCAGTAAACTTCTCTTCAGTCGATAGTAGGTTTCATCAGCTGAGGAGGAAAGAAATGTGTTCTTGGTGACAAGTCTTGAAGTTGAACACAACAGTGTATTATTTACAGTAGTAATAAATAATAATTAAAATCCAAACACATAAAATGTTCAGAAGAAAGCTTATTTATCAGGACCCAAACACAATCTGCCAATTGTCCTGGTAATCCCCTTCGTCAAGCTACAAGATGACACTTAAACAACAGTTAAACCACGAAGAATGAGTTATGAGATGAGAAGTGAAATAACTTTTCTTTTTTGGTTGAGCTATGTTGTTGTTTTCATGTCCAGTTCTTGGAAGAATGGTGATGACCACATTCTTCCAAGCATTGGACATGAAAACAACATAGCTTATCCACATTTTTTATTTATTTTGCTTCTCATCTCATTGTTTATCACTGTTTAACTGTTCTTTAAGTGTCACCTTGTAGATTGATAAAAGGGGCTACCCAGAAAATGTGCAGATTGTGTGTTTGTGTCCTGATAAATAAGCGTTCTTTTGGTCATTTTTATGTATTTGGAATTGGATCTTGTTTTAGAACACTTGCGCTGTAGCAGTCATTCTTGTCCCACTTTCACTTTTCTGTTTTCAGATTTGTTTCCTACTAAATCATAATTTTATGTTACATATAATACTCATAAACAGCTTCCATGTTCCCTCAGAACATCTCAAGAGGATAATCCTTGGTCAGTTTTCAAAGTCCCATTCAAAACCATGCAAAAATGTAAACTCCTTCACAAAAATCAAAGTTCTGAAAATCGAGTGTCGACGGAAGACTAGACTCGGGTGGTCACGTGACCGCAAAGAAACTCTTCTTTTGGTTCAGTTTACAGGCAATCCACACAAACATACATAATTCTTTGCTTATATATTCAATCTTTGACATATCTCCTGTTGCAACAATGACCATTGAATGCAACACTTCCATCATTTTAAATACATTGTACAATTTTCTGAACCAACCGTGAGATGTGAACAATGGCATTGTTTACATCGCCAGGTTGCCAAATCGATCTCCAAATCTTCAAAACATTTGGTAGTCTAGCATTATAAACCAGTAAAAAGGAATACTAAATGAATACACTTACCAGCAAGCGATATCAGACACAAGGATGGTGACGATAAATCGGTTGATGCGATCACTGCTTCACACTCCGAGTTCGGTTGTGCGACCTTAGCGTCGGCCATAGCTGACGCTGTCAAGCGACTGGAATATGCGCCAGCTACCATCCGTCTTTCGGCTACCGATTTGCGTGGGAGTAAAAACTCAACTTTCTATTATTATAGTCTGGCAGAAAAGAGTCTGATCTACAATTCGATAGGTGATGGGCTCGACATGTTGCTTTTTTCAGGTTGAAAATCTGTCTGGAACTTTTGAAACACTTTCTTCTTTCATTTTCACCGCCAATAGTATGGAGTGTTTGGAATGAAAACGAGGCTCAAACTCTGTTCTCTCTTCTGATTGATTATATTTTAACATATGACCTTGCACGCGAAGCGATCGTTTTTTGAATGAAGTCCATTGATGTCTCACTGCAGTTCATGCCGCGAGCAGGGGAAGATGGCGGATCGTTGGTCAGGTACTTAATTAAGTAATTAGCACTGTTTTTACCATGTTATAAGATAAATAAAGTATTGTATGCACACAACAAGACATCAAATGCTTTTCAGCAGCAATTTTTATTATATTTCAACACACAAGAAGCAAATAATAGGTGTTTGAAAATCATGTAAAACTAGGTCAAATTTCCCAAATTGCCTACTGCGGCCAGCTGTTGGAGTACCTGCAGGATACACGGACACTGATTCCAGCATACCCCCAACTTTGTTACAGGCACAGGGCAGTGGGGTGTAGGAAGGGGGAAGGGGGGCAGGTATGTATCACACACACAAACACACATGGCAGAATATTTGACTAAGTCTGCCAAACAAGTGAATGCCGAAGAGCGGTAATTCCTTTACTGACCTTGCTTGTCCTTGTCTGTCGGCCTTGACACTGGCAGCTCTTCAGCAAGGTCAGTCTCCATCTTCACCGCAGAGTTCACCCATGGGCCACTGGAATCCATCTTGTCACACCTGTCCTTGGTCCCTCTCAGTGCTATCTGGAGGGTTAGAATTAGATTTAGAACTTAGTAACTGGATTTAATGTCCCGTCAGCCACATGGTCACCCCAGGACAGTCAAAATCAGGTCATAAGCAAATGCACATTTCAAAACTCTTCTCATATATAAACCCTTTATCAAGTCAACCCACAAAACCAATCACTACACAAACATTAAAAAAACATGCATAATTATGATTTTATATATATATATATATATATATATATATATATATATATATATATATATCACTATCAGACACAAATGTTTGAAGAGTTAGTCCCTTCAATATTACCCCTGTTAATAGTGTTATACTAGTGTTAAAAGAGGACATAACTCTAGAACATGCTGACATCGTCAACCATTCCATCTAAGTTATCAATACCAGAAGTCCTGATTAAAGAAAAAAAGAAAAAGAAAAGAGAGGACTAAATTTATACAAAATTAAAAAATGACATATAAATGCATCATAGCAAATACCAGTGCCATATATAGCAGCAAGCTGCACATACAACCTACCAGCTATCATCTCCTAGCTGCTCAACGAGAGCTACAGAAAAAAAGCCTAACTCTCAAAAAAATGAAAAAAAATGGTTTAATCTCCACTCGTTTGAGCCATGACTGGAATTTTTCCTTTTTTTAGTGTTTTGTCAAACTCAAAGAGAACCTTTACTGCTTTAGTAGGAAAGCTAAGCCCTCACTTAATTCCTTTTAATAGTCTGGGGTGTATTCCATCTGGACCTTCGAATTTAGAGACATTAAGTTTGACAAGTCTGCCTTGGATACTACAACAGTACAAGTACAAGTTTACTCAGTGACTGTTTACTCAGTGACTGTTTACTCAGTGACTGTTTACTCAGTTAGTCACTTGAACATTTGACGGTGTTCTCCCAGTACGTGGTACAAAGGAGGAATACAATCTGTTTTAGAACTATTTGAGTCTGAGAGTGTGTGCAGATCTGCCAAACGACGCTGTGATCATGCAGCCTAGTCTTCTCCCCTGTGCTGACCTGTTTGATCAACCCCCCCCCGACATCCTGTCTTGACCTGTCTGACCAACTTACATTCCTCCTGTGTTGTTGACCTGTTTGATCGATGTACACTCCTCCTGTGTTGATCTGTCTGATCAGTTTACACTCATCCTGTGGATTCTTCTTCACTGAGTCGCTGTATAGAGTCAGTTTTCTTTCTCATCGAAAAAAAATTCATACACGGTCGGACTTTCGTTGCCTGGAATTTTTTTAATACCCAATGGCTTCTAAGGGACGGTCGAAGGGACTGTACTCTTGGTTGATGCCTTTGTCTTTTTACCCAAAACTACCATAATATTCTCTTTGTCTTCTGTTTCCTCTTTCGTAGTCTCCAACATCAAGCAGACATACTACAGTGTCTCTGCTTCAACACAGTAAAGACTGGCACTTTTAGTGCATGCTGGGTTATTTTGGGGTTTTCGTAATCCACCGAACTCCGACATGGGCTACAGGATCTTTAACGTGCATAGCCTGGTGATCTTTCTGCATAGTATTTTGCCGTCGTCTTGCTCTCAACCTAACGCCTCCCTTCTTCCCTCCTACTTCCCGTCATGTGACGTCATTATGAGAATAGCCACACAACATGTTAGGTGTGACCACTATTTTAATGATAAAGGGAGAATGAGCTGAATTGAGCAAAATCCTGGGATATCATGAAATCAGCACCAACAGTCATTACACCACGTTAGAACACATCTGCTGTTACTCATTGGTTCCCTCTTCTCATCCATGTGAGATTTTGGTCCCCTCCATCACGGACCACTCCACATTAAAACTACCAAGTTACAATGCAAGTCCATCAAGCAAACAAAAAGGTATATTTCATCTCTTTGGAAAATTACATGCAGCAGCAAACATTAACAAAACCCGCCCTTTCAAAGATGGTAAAAGCAATGTGTGTAATGTCGATCTCTGGTGTGTGAAGAGATCAAATGTCATCGAGCAATTCTGTGGCCACACAACTGAAAACACTAGCAGGTTAGGTTATAAACACGTCCGCAGAAATTACTTGCACTTGGCATCTCATGACTATCAGAAAGTGATCCAGCACACACACACATCCTCACACTCACTCGCTCACTGATTCATTCTACTTTTTTTCGCTCAACTTCCACCTCTCTTTTAACACAAATTCAAGTGGAGAATGAAAGTTCCAAATATTATTGAACTAAAAATGTAAGTCACAAGCATGTCATAAGCAGACAAAAGAGGGGCTTAGAATTAAGGCACAAAGGTTTGAAAAGCCAGTATAGCTAAGTAAACTTTACCTGGTTGTCTCACTCCCTGAGAACGCAAATAATAATTAGGTCAGCACAAAACCATCCATGCAGGATACGAAAGGCTTGCACTATAAATATGTAAAAAGACAGTTCACAACTGGTGCATCAAAAAAATCACCTCACTTTATAATTTCTCAGTAGAGTCTTACACTGAATTTATGGAAGAAAACTTTAAGATATTTTCTGTATCTGTTGATAGTGGAAGATGGAATACATGGTAGGATCAGTTATTTATGGAAAAGTTAAACCAAAGTTAATCGAGGGCTATCATGGAGCTGGCCTTTTCACATAATATAAATAGAGAAGTTGAACCTGTTAATCATGGATACGCGGAACAGTCCTTTTCTAACCAGTTAAATAATGGGACTCCATTTGGAGATTTAGATCAGAATGGAAAAATGAAGCCAGGCTCGGATAGCAAACCTGACCTCTCAGCCAGAACACCTGTAGCGAAACACAGTTTAAACTTCAACACATCAGTCATGAAATGAAAAAAAGTGTTATAACCCTTATATCTGAAACAACTCACTGCTACCATGAAGCTGGCCCCTGAACCTAATTATTTAAGCAATCATGAAAAATAATAAAACATCAGTGATGCCAGACCTTATGGCAAGATCAAACCAAAAACACAGCAATAAAACATCAGTCAGAAATTAGGAAAGTAAAAGATATTCAAACCAACCAGTTGAAAGTGGATTAATTCTAAATCAAAACACTGACTGCAGGAAAAAAAAACTTGGAAGCTTGGCAAAGTGACTACAAAACACACATGCTCCTTAAATTTCTGTAACTGTGAGAGTGGTGCAGGGATTAAAACAGAGGTGTTTTTTTTATACCTTCAAAAATACGGCATCGGTGGTCCAGAATTTTGAATAAAAGAAGAATTTGTAACATAAAAGGAAAAGCAGCTCTTCCATGAACTCCTACATGTCTACACTCCGTCTCATACACTACGCTCTTCTTCTGACACCAGCCTGCTGAAAATCCAGAAAAACAAATGCAAAACTTTCTCTTGCTTTGGACCCCACATTTGGAATTCTCTCCCACAAGACTTTAAACATTGCTCAACCCTGTCATCTTTTAAAGCCAAACTGAAAACCTTCCTCTTCTCACAGTATTTCTGTCCCAGCTAATATCAATACCCAATTTCTGCTACAGTCGTGTGTGAGTGTGTGCGTTTCCATATAATACCTTATGTAAATTGTTTTGGTAGGACTGTGCTCTACGTGTCTATAGAATATTATATTTAAGTTAATATGTATCATGCAAGAGTTCTGGGCGTTGATGAGCATATTATAAATGTACATTGTTAATAGTGTCTTAAACTTCTATTTTTGCAAATGTACAAACTTGTTGGTGTTGAGTGTAGCATGTAAGCTTGGAATGGAATAAACATATTTCTACAGACTCAGCTGCTGGGATTCAATGCACAAGTCTCTTCAGTCAAAGAGAAAGGGAACACACACACACATCCACATGCACACCCAAATGCATGATATATGACTGAGATATATGAATACATAGTCAACAACAAAACTGATGATCACACATGCTGACAAAGAACATAAACACAAATTCAATGAATGATCACCATTTTATAGAGAGAAAAAAAATGCACAAGTCCTCTCTGAATAAAATGAACAGCACTGTTTGATATGAAATAAAGAAAGAAAACTAAAGAGAAATATACTGATCCTGAATGGAAGATGAACATGACAGCAACAAACAGCGACACACTGTACTGAATGGAAGATGAACACGACAGCAACAAACAGCGACGCACTGTACTGAATGGAAGATGAACATGACAGCAACAAACAGCGACACACTGTACAAATGCTCTTCCCTCATATTATTTTCTTTGATTCAGATCAAACACAGAAGATGTCCACCACATTATGAGAAAATGCACTAAAGCTTAACAAAACACACACAAAACAAAAAATATCACACTGAGGACATTGCCAAAGAATAAAAATACATATAGATGAACATCAATTTGTAGGGCATTCAAAAAACTTCCACATTCACACTGTATACTCACACAGACCTGTTTACCTTCAAATACAGATAAGAGAACACTGTAAAAAGAAAAAGAAAAAAGTCATCTTTTTAGAACAGCTGAAGTATTTTCAGTTTTTAGCAACAGATGATGATGTGGGGCTTTGAGACAAATCAGCCTCATCCCAGGGGGAGTGCTTTTTATTCATGTCATTTTTGCCGCCAAGGGCTAATGGACAGTCTGAGGGGCAATACTGGCAGTAAGCAGAAGATTTGGAAATGTTTGTCTCAGCAGGAACACTTGTTGCCTCACTGCTTTGGCACTTTCTCCATAGTTCTTTTCCATTTCATTATTGACATAGCTTCCAGAAAATGGTAGACACTTGTTACTTAGCAGCAGAAATACATGCCTCACTTTGAATTGCCCAAGAATTCAGTATTGAGACTACACAAAGCACAAGACAGAAACTGACATATGGCAGCAAGAGGTTGTGAGACTTACACATGCACTACCAAAACCCCCAAAATGGGGCATATTCCAGACTGGAAAACAAATGAACCACTAAACATGTCTAAATATATTTATGATCATATTATATTCATTTTTGTATTTTCATATGCTGAAAATTTAGGCATACAAAAAATGCCCAAATTGTACAAGTAAACAGGTCTGCTCACAGCACCAGTAAAGGAGAAGAACAAGATAACTTAGGAAAAGCTATGAATGCAAGAATAAATCACTGTGGAGATGCTCACATCCAGATAAAGTTTGGAGTTTATGAGTCAATTTCAAATGAATAGCAGCAGCAACAACAAAACTTCTTCTTTTTTAAAGTCCATGGAACCAAAGTGTCTGGCTGTGCAAGTGTTGCGCCCTGTGGCAGAGTGGCATGGAGGCAGAAGCTGAGGTCCCCTGTCCAGGGCCCTGAGATACCACAGGCTACCTCTCCACACCTGGAGTAGGTCAGATTGTATTTGTGTATGCTTTGCCTGCTGCCAGGAATTTTGTCTTCCTGTAAAGTTTCTGCCTTCCCATTTCATTCAACTTCATACCCCTTCACCCTCTTCAAACATGAAAAGTGAATCATACTATTACCTTTGTCTCACTCCGATCATTATGATCTTTGTCGCTGACTAGGTGTTAAACATCAAATGTCTATCAGTAGGTAGTCCAAAGTGATTTTGAAAATCAATAGTTGACTATCAGACTTTATATATTTGCATAGATCTTTTTTTAAATCTGATTTCAGTGATACCAATTTTATGTTGATCGCTTGAGTAGTTCCGAAGTTACGATTTTTTTAATATTTAATTTTTTGCCCCATTTTTCCAACAAAATGCAAATTAGAGAAATCCTGAGATTTAAGGTCCCACCTGGAAGCTATTTTGCATATAACCTGTCTAATATTTAGGAATCTCATTCTCCACAGTACAAATAATAGGCCCAATTTTTTGTAGACCTTCATTTTGATTATTCTTCCAGATATTTCACATCAAACTTGCTAAATTCATAAAAAAATACCATCCATCAATCTTAAAAATGGTAAACAAATCATAACTCCACTTCTACTTGTCCTATCACCTTACTTTTTGTACCAAAATAACCACAGTTAAGACCTCTACATGATGCCATACTTTTCTGATTGATCACAGAAAAAATTTAAAAGACCATTTTTTTCAAGGTGACCTTGCATCACCTTACAGGCCCCATTTCAAGGGCGTATATGGGGAAGCGATGTCCCCAAAATCCTCTGTCTCCAACATCCTGGAATTGTTGCCAACTGGATTGACTTCAAACCCCCATTTCAAAACAAAGTACACAGCAGTCTTGGCTATGTCTTCTTTTTGCAGCCATTTACCTAATAGTAATATATACGAAACAAATAAACCCAAAATTTGCAACAGAAGGTGAGTGTAATCATATATATGTGTCCTTCAGTATGCGTATGCTCCTTTCAGACATTTGATCTAGATTTAATTTCTGAGTAACCGTGCAGGCTTCCTGAGTGCTGATGTCTGTAAAACAATTGATCCACTCACCCATTTACAGACTGAATCAGTCACTTTTGTTGCAAATCATTCGCTAGATCTGTTTGAGTGATTCTGATGATATTTGTGGCCCAAAATGGTACTTGAAATGTCCCAGGAATTTCCAACTGTCTCCTTGGATATTACCAATAAAGGCTCTCCTAGACTGTCATTAGCAGAAAAGCCTGCTAAAATTGCTGTTTATAAATAAATTTGTTGATCATCCCATTGACACCCAAACCAGCTCTCGCCCGTGTTTGCAATCGTTCACTGACCGCTTCATTTTTCATTTTTACTGACAGAAGCATTCGTTTGACAGCTTAATCTGGCTTTCAAGAAAAAGATTAATACTTTCACTCATCAACATGATCGTTTACACACAATGTAGAACACTCCGATAGTGGAGAATCCACCAACTTGGCACGCACGATCGCTTGTGCGGTTGCTTCAGCGGCCATGGCTGACCATACGGCTGTGGTAATAAAATCTCTGTTATCACATTTCGGCAGCTGAGTGTTGGATGCACAAATAGTTTCGAACTCTTATTTTAGTATAACTTTGAAGAAGAAAGATTGATCTTTCTACTGATATTTTTTATGAGAGTGTCTGTGGTCTAAAAATAGTACAAAATCCGTTAAACGCATTTTAAGCAACTTTATTAGACAGGTTATATGCAAAACAGCTTCCAGGTGGGACCTTAAATCTCAGGACTTCTGCTTGTCGAAGGCAGCCATCATGGATATGGAAAGAAAGTTTAGCAACAGCACTTTTGATTGATATAAATTTCATCATGGCTGGACTAGCATACGTCCAACACTCCGCGTCTGAAAACTGCTTACAGCGAGCGGTGTTCGCAGCCTATGCGCATCACTGACAGAAGGCAGCGCTTAGGGGTACCGAGATCGGGGTGAATTTTCACATTCTTTTTCAAAGCGTAATAAACATAACAACACAGTTAGGAAGACGAGACATGAAGCTTTTCTCAACAGTAATTTTTACTGAGATTGGATCAAAAACACACAAGAAATCCGTCAATAAAAATCACTAAAACTAGACCAACTTAGTTACGTGGAATGCAGCCAAGAGCACTTTGGTCTACCTATTATCAGTAAGACAGCAAAAACATCAAATGTCTATTAATGTAACAGCAAAAACATCAAGTGTCTATCAGTAACAGAAACATCAAATGTCTATCAGTATAACAGCAAAAACATCAAATGTCTATCAGTATGACAGCAAAAATATCAAATGTTTATCAGTATGACAGCAAAAACTTCAATGTATATCAGTATGACAGCAAAAACAGCGAATGTCTATCAGTATGACAGCAAAAACAGCAAATGTCTATCAGTATGACAGCAAAAACAAACAAAAACCTGCTTGTCCGAATACAGTAGGAAAGATGATGTTCTGTAAAGCTTGATGAATTCTCAACAGCTGCCTTTGTACCCAGCAAATAAAAAAATTCAGATCTACACGGGATTGTAAACCCGTTTGTTACAGGACAAATGTAGCTGTATTGTGTTAAAAGTTAAACACTGGAAAAATAGCAAACTACTTTGCAAATTTCATCTGTAAACATAACCTTATACGGTATGGCAGAAAAGAGCGACTGATTGCTCTGTTTTAACTGATAAAATGAAAGAAGTTTGTGATGCTGAAGTGGCTTTAGGACGGATCACCGACACTGCAGTAGTTCCCAGCACTGTGATACATGCGGAGGTGCAGGAAGCCTACAAACAAGGCCAGGCTTCTGCAAATGAAAGGACAGTGTGCTGTTTTGTTGTTATGTTTTCTCTGGATAGTGTGCTGTTTTGTTGTTCTGTGATGTTTTCTCTGGATAGTGTGCTGTTTTGTTATGTGATGTTTTCTCTGGATAGTGTGCTGTTTTGTTGTTCTGTGATGTTTTCTCTGGATAGTGTGCTGTTTTGTTGTTTTCTCTGGATAGTGTGTTGTTTTGTTGTTTTCTCTGGATAGTGTGCTGTTTTGTTGTTATGTTTTCTCTGGATAGTGTGCTGTTTTGTTGTTCTGTGATGTTTTCTCTGGATAGTGTGCTGTTTTGTTGTTTTCTCTGGATAGTGTGCTGTTTTGTTGTTATGTTTTCTCTGGATAGTGTGCTGTTTTGTTGCTGTGATGTTTTCTCTGGATAGTGTGCTGTTTTGTTGTTTTCTCTGGATAGTGTGCTGTTTTGTTGTTTGTTGATGTTTGTCTTGATAGTATGTGCTGTTTTGTTTTATGTTTTCTCTGGATAGTGTGCTGTTTTGTTGTTCTGTGATGTTTTCTCTGGATAGTGTGCTGTTTTGTTGTTATGTTTTCTCTGGATAGTGTGCTTTTGTTGTTTGTGATGTTTTCTCTGGATAGTGTGCTGTTTTTTTTTGTTGTTTTTGTGTGTTTTCTCTGGATAGTGTGCTGTTTTTTGTTATGTGCTGTTTTCTCTGGATAGTGTGCTGTTTTGTTGTTATGTGCTGTTTTCTCTGGATAGTGTGCTGTTTTGTTATGTGCTGTTTTCTCTGGATAGTGTGCTGTTTTGTTGTTATGTGCTGTTTTCTCTGGATAGTGTGCTGTTTTGTTGTTATGTGCTGTTTTCTCTGGATAGTGTGCTGTTTTGTTGTTGCTGTTGTTCTCTGATAGTGTGCTGTTTTGTTGTTATGTGCTGTTTCTTGGATAGTGTGCTGTTTTGTTGTTATGTGCTGTTTTCTCTGGATAGTGTGCTGTTTTGTTGTTATGTGATGTTTTCTCTGGATAGTGTGCTGTTTTGTTGTTATGTGCTGTTTTCTCTGGATAGTGTGCTGTTTTGTTGTTATGTGCTGTTTTCTCTGGATAGTGTGCTGTTTTGTTGTTATGTGCTGTTTTCTCTGGATAGTGTGCTGTTTTGTTGTTATGTGCTGTTTTCTCTGATCAGACTTGATCACATCCAACATTTACATCACAGAGAAAAAGAGGAATGACACCTGGAACAAGGCAGATGGTGTCCTTATCTCAGTTCTCTCCATCTTCAACTGTATATCTCTATCAGTTCTACGGTGTGTTTTTACTGTTTGGAATGTCAGACATATGAGTTGTCTGCTCCTCTTGTTCAATAGTTCAGTGGAGATAACTCTTGAAAAAAATAAATGAGGATAAAGCCAACATTAACACTTTTTAAGGTCAAAAATAGTAGAGAATTATTGATACTTTGATTCAAGGACTTCAGTGTAGTACAGAATCATCACACACTATGGTTCATCAGTTTAAGGACTTCAGTATAGTATAGAATCATCACACACTATGGCTCATCAGTTTAAGGACTTCAGTATAGTACAGAATCATCACACACTATGGATCATCAGTTTAAGGACTTCAGTATAGTATAGAATCATCACACACTATGGATCATCAGTTTCAGGACTTCAGTATAGTATAGAATCATCACACACTATGGTTCATCAGTTTAAGGACTTCAGTATAGTATAGAATCATCACACACTATGGTTCATCAGTTTAAGGACTTCAGTATAGTACAGAATCATCACACACTATGGCTCATCAGTTTAAGGACTTCAGTATAGTACAGAATCATCACACACTATGGATCATCAGTTTCAGGACTTCAGTATAGTACAGAATCATCACACACTATGGCTCATCAGTTTAAGGACTTCACTAAGTGCAGCAGCCGGTCATCCGACAAGGGCCCTGTTTTCTGATTGGTCAGCGCTTCCAACTTCAGAACCCAGCCCCAGTCTCCCGGCATCTGGTTGAAGGGAATCTTGGGAATGTTGATGATGATGCCACCACCACTGAGTCCCATGTAGGTGAAGGGCGCCCCCTTGTAGCCCAGCAAAGTGACCTTGGTCCGTGAGGATGGTTTGGGAGCTCCAAGATTCAGAACAGGACTAGTGGGCCACTTCAAGATGATGGCATACACGGTGTTGCCAGATGAGGTGCGCTTAGCTGTGTACCTGTCCAAAAGAACAGTGTTGCCAGATGAAGTGTGCTTAGCTGTGTACCTGTCAAAAATAACAGTGTTGCCAGATGAAGTGTGCTTAGCTGTGTACCTGTCAAAAATAACAGTGTTGCCAGATGAAGTGTGCTTAGATGTGTACCTGTCCAAAATAACAGTATTGCCAGATGAAGTGTGCTTAGCTGTGTACCTGTCCAAAAGAACAGTGTTGCCAGATGAAGTGCATTTAGCTGTGTACCTGTCAAAAAGAACAGTGTTGCCAGATGAGGTATGCTTAACTATGTACCTGTCAACAATAACAGTGTTACCAGATGTGGTGTGCTTAATCATCACCTGCCAACAACAGCAACAAAAACTTAATATATTGACTAAATACATAGAAAGGCAAGAAATCCAAAACTAATATGCACTCAGAACTCACAGCAGAGATACTCATCATGCAAATTGAAATATCTCATTAAACTGTCCAAGAAAATCCCGGTGTTCAAGATTCTACCTAGAATGCCATAAAAGACTCCTATAAATGTAATGAAAAGTAATACATCTTGTTAATGTTAATCCAGATCAGTAAAAACAAAACAAAAACAAAATAAATATAGTCATTCTGCTATTCAGTTCTATTGTTTCAATCCTGCTCTGACCTTGAAATAAAACCAAAATGACCACAGCAACAGATAATGAGGTTGCAAGAAAGCAGGCACTAACAGCTAAGTATACCAACTTTTGTCAGACATCCTTTAGATAATGAAAACCAAGCATCCACTGATGTCATTGCCAAGGCCTAACTGTCTCTTAAACCAACACCATCAAAAGTGGTGGACATGTTCATGTGATCTTACTTCATATTTTAAATAAAATAAAGTTTCATTCACAGCAGACCCAAAACTAAGAACATGAACTGTTAGCTTCATTTTCAACATTGCCATGACCTTTTTTCTTTTTTTCTCTCTTCTTTTTTTAAGAAAAAAAGAAAAGAAAAAAAGAAAAGAGAAACAGAAAAACAACAGAAAACATAAGAATCAGTAAAACAGAAAACATAAGAATCAGTAATGGCTGTCATTCTGCAAATGCTAAGATCCTGCAGGAGCAGTCTCTGGGAATGGCTGTATGAAAAGTTCTCGCCTCCAAGCCATCAAGCACCACCACTCTCCATTCCTCCTCCTCCCAGTCAAACACCACAAAACTCCATTCCTCCCCTCAAACACCACCACTACACCCTTCCTCCCCCATCAACACCACCACTACTCCCTTCCTCCCTCAACACACCACACTCCCTTCCTCCCATCAACACCACCACTACTCCCTCCTCCATCAACCACCACTACTCCCTTCCTCCCTCCTCCCATCAACACCACCACTACTCCCTTCCTCCCATCAACACACCACTACTCCCTTCCTCCCATCAACACCACCACTACTCCCTTCCTCTCTCCTCCCATCAACACCACCACTACTCCCTTCCTCCCTCCTCCAAACAACCAACTCTTTCCTCTCCTCCCATCAACACCACCACTACTCCCTTCCTCCCATCAACACCACACTACCCTCTCCTCCCCCTCCTCCCCCATCAACACCACCACTACTCCCTTCCCTCCCCTCCCACACCACCACTACTCCCTTCCTCCCTCACCCACCACACTCCCTTCCTCCTCCCCACCACAACTCCCTCTCCTCACACCACCACTACTCCCTTCCCTCCCATCAACACACCACAACTCCCTTCCTCCCATCAACACCACCACTACTCCCTTCCTCCCTCCTCCCATCAACACCACCACTACTCCCTCCTCCTCCCATCAACACCACCACAACTCCCTTCCTCCCATCAACACCACCACTACTCCCTTCCTCCTCCTCCCATCAACACCACACTACTCCCTTCCTCCCATCAACACCACCACTACTCCCTTCCTCCCTTCCTCCCATCAACACCACCACTACTCCCTTCCTCCCATCAACACCACCACTACTCCCTTCCTCCCTCCTCCCATCAACACCACCACTACTCCCTTCCTCCCATCAACACCACCACAACTCCCTTCCTCCCATCAACACCACCACTACTCCCTTCCTCCCTCCTCCTCCCATCAACACCACTACTCCCTTCCTCCCATCAACACCACCACTACTCCCTTCCTCCCATCAACACCACCACTACTCCCTTCCTCCCATCAACACTACACACTCCCACCTCTCTCCATCAACACACCACTACTCCCTTCCTCCCATCAACACCACCACTACTCCCTTCCTCCCATCAACACCACCACTACTCCCTTCCTCCCATCAACACCACCACTACTCCCTTCCTCTCCTCCCATCAACACCACCACTACTCCCTTCCTCCCATCAACACCACCACTACTCCCTTCCTCCTCCTCCCACACCCACTACTCCCTTCCTCCCATCAACACCACCACTACTCCCTTCCTCCCATCAACACCACCACTACTCTCCTTCCTCCCATCAACACCACCACTACTCCTCCTCTCCTCCCATCACCACACCACCACTACCTCCCCCCCCCTCCCTTCCTCCCATCAACACCACCACTACTCCCTTCCTCCTCCTCCCATCAACACACCACTACTCCCTTCCTCCCATCAACACCACCACTATCCCTTCCTCCCTCCCCACCACTACTCCTTCCTCTCTCCTCCCATCAACACCACCACTACTCCCTTCCTCCCATCAACACCACCACTACTCCTTCCTCCCTCCTCCATCAACACCACCACTACTCCCTTCCTCCCCCCTCTCCTCCCATCAACACCACCACTACTCCCTCCCCTGCCCCACTCCCTCCTCCATCACACCACCATCTCCTTTCCTATCCTCTCCATCACCCACCCAATCTCCACTGCCAGTCGTTCTCATACACAGAGTTACTCCCCATACTCTGGTGGTCCCATTTACAACACTACTCCCCCTGACAACCTCACAAAAAATTGCAAGATTTACACCATACTTTCCCCTCGCTTACTTCAGACATCCCATCTGGAAGCTTCTCTCAATTATCAATTTATAATTACACCAAGCCTTGCACACCCCCCTCTCACCACTCTCAACAATTATAATTAAAAGTTGACAATCTACAGCAAAAACGTCTGTAAGCATACTGAGAACAAAACACCAGATTATGTTTAGAAAAAAAGAAAGAAAAGAAAGAAAGAAAGAAAGACTACATTAGATTATGGTTGGAAAAAGAAAAGAAACAATAATTATGTTGTTTTTGTTCCCTTACAAATGTCTGTATTCTCTCTGTTCCCTGACCTGTGAATGCTTGTTGGAAGCCAGGAGTCAGTCAGAAAACATACTTTTTCTGCAATTCTGCCTGACTTCTGCCTTTTCATGTTTTAACAATCCCCTGCAAACAGGAATCGTTGGTACCACGTGCAGATTTTGCTTGGTTATTTTGGTTTTGGAGTCTCACGAGTGTAAAGAACCAGAAGATGTCAACATTACAACCCAATATTTGTTTTCCTTTAACCTCAACATTACAACCCGATATTTGTTTTCCTTTAACCTCAGCATTACAACCCGATATTTGTTTTCCTTTAACCTGTCACCGAACACACTGACTGTCCATCCTCAAGCCATGCTACACATAGGTGACGTTTGGGAAATGCAGCAACGGTGAAACACACTTGACGATATGGTTCTCGTGATAATGCACCATACTGATGTCCGATGTTCATGAAGTCATCATTGCCTTGCCCTCTTGTTCTCACATTAAACACTAAGCAGCATGCGCAAGTTTCATGAAACAGCAGCCGGTGGCTGCCACTTCACAAATAAAAATGAGTACCAACCTGACAGTACGAACCAGCTGCTCAATAAGTTCATCCATGGTGTGGATGTCCTGCAATCTGGCATTGCGACGGAATCCCCAGGAATACTTGTCAATGGTCATGCAGTTCTCCCACTTGTGAGGCAGCAGCTTGCCTGCAGTCAGCAAAACATGTCAATGGCAACACTCACAGTCGCCTGCAGTCAGCAAAACATGTCAATGGCAACACTAACAGTTGCCTGCAGTCAGCAAAACATGTCAATGGCAACACTCACAGTCGCCTGCAGTCAGCAAAATATGTCAATGGCAACACTAACAGTTGCCTGAAGTCAGCAAAACATGTCAATGGCAACACTAACAGTTGCCTGAAGTCAGCAAAACATGTCAATGGCAACACTAACAGTTGCCTGAAGTCAGCAAAACATGTCAATGGCAACACTCACAGTCGCCTGCAGTCAGCAAAACATGTCAATGGCAACACTCACAGTCACCTGCACTCAGCAAAACATGTCAATGGCAACACTCACAGTCGCCTTCAGTCAGCAAAACATGTCAATGGCAACACTCACAGTCACCTGCAGTCAGCAAAACATGTCAATGGCAACACTCACAGTCGTCTGCAGTCAGCAAAACATGTCAATGGCAACACTCACAGTCGTCTGCAGTCAGCAAAACATGTCAATGGCAACACTCACAGTCGTCTGCAGTCAGCAAAACATGTCAATGGCAACACTAACACTTGCCTGAAGTCAGCAAAACATGTCAATGGCAACACCAACAGTAGCCTGAAGTCAGCAAAACATGTCAATGGCAACACTGACAGTCGCCTGAAGTCAGCAAAACATGTCAATGGCAACACTAACACTTGCCTGAAGTCAGCAAAACATGTCAATGGCAACACCAACAGTAGCCTGAAGTCAGCAAAACATGTCAATGGCAACACTCACAGTCGCCTGAAGTCAGCAAAACATGTCAATGGCAACACTAACACTTGCCTGAAGTCAGCAAAACATGTCAATGGCAACACCAACAGTAGCCTGAAGTCAGCAAAACATGTCAATGGCAACACTCACAGTCGCCTGAAGTCAGCAAAACATGTCAATGGCAACACTAACACTTGCCTGCAAACAGGAAGACTTGTCAATGGCAACATGCTGACTGCAGACAGAAATACTTGTCAATGGTAACATTTGCATGTTTGAACAGGCAGGTCAGTGGAAGGGAAACAAAGGTAGTGTGTCTGACACAGGCAGGTCAATGGAAGGAAAACAAAGGCAGTGTGTCTGACACAGGCAGGTCAATGGAAGGAAAACAAAGGCAGTGTGTCTGACACAGGCAGGTCAATGGAAGGAAAACAAAGGCAATGTGTCTGACACAGGCAGGTCAATGGAAGGAAAACAAAGGCAGTGTGTCTGACACAGGCAGGTCAATGGAAGGAAAACAAAGGCAATGTGTCTGACACAGGCAGGTCAGTGGAAGGAAAACAAAGGCAGTGTGTCTGACACAGGCAGCTAAGTGGAAGGAAAACAAAGGCAGTGTGTCTGACACGGGCAGGTCAGTGGAAGGAAAACAAAGGCAGTGTGTCTGACACAGGCAGCTAAGTGGAAGGGAAACAAAGGCAGTGTGTCTGACACAGGCAGCTAAGTGGAAGGAAAACAAAGGCAGTGTGTCTGACACAGGCAGCTAAGTGGAAGGGAAACAAAGGCAGTGTGTCTGACACAGGCAGCTAGTGGAAGGGAAACAAAGGCAGTGTGTCTGACACAGGCAGCTAGTGGAAGGAAACAAAGGCAGTGTGTCTGACACAGGCAGGTCAGTGGAAGGGAAACAAAGGCAGTGTGTCTGACACGGCAGCTAAGTGGAAGGGAAACAAAGGCAGTGTGTCTGACACAGGCAGGTCAATGGAAGGAAAACAAAGGCAGTGTGTCTGACACGGCAGCAAGTGGAAGGGAAACAAAGGCAGTGTGTCTGACACAGGAGCTAAGTGGAAGGGAAACAAAGGCAGTGTGTCTGACACAGGCAGCTCAGTGGAAGGGAAACAAAGGCAGTGTGTCTGACACAGGCAGCTAGTGGAAGGGAAACAAAGGCAGTGTGTCTGACACAGGCAGGTCAGTGGAAGAGAAACAAAGGCAGTATGTCTGACACACAGCAAAAGGCGGACCAAAAGCAGTGTTTACAGCAGAGTGAAGTGCAACACAAGGCAGTTGCTGACACAGGCAGCTGTACAGGGAAACAAAGGCAGTAGTGTCTACAAGACAATGAAGGAACAAAGGCAGTTTCTGACACAGGCAAAGCTGAGTAGTAACAAAAAAACCAGCACAGTGGTCCTGAAACACAGAGCAGTTCAGAGTGACAGGAAACAAAGCAGGGCTGACAAAACAACACAGATCGAGTGAGTCTCTGAAAGACAACAAGAAAGACAGTTGCACGGAAAGTCACGAAAACAAAGCAGATTTCACAAACAGGAGACTACAAACAGCAAGAAACAGACTGACAGTTGCGACACAGGAGAAGTCTGCAAAAAAGCAACAAAGACTTTACAGAGCAGGAGTAAGTCTACAAAGCATGCAACAACGACTTACAGTGACAAGGAGTAAGTCTACAAAAACAGCAACAAAACAGACTTTACAGTGACAGGAGTAAGTCTACAAAAACAGCAACAAAACAGACTTTACGGACAGGAGTAGTCTACAAAAACAGCAACAAAACAGACTTTACAGTGACGGAGTAAGTCTACAAAAACAGCAACAAAACAGACTTTACGTGACAGGAGTAAGTCTACAAAACAGCAACAAAACAGACTTTACAGTGACGGAGTAAGTCTACAAAACAGCAACAAACAGACTTACGTGACAGGAGTAGTCTACAAACAGCAACAAAACGACTTTACAGTGCGGAGTAAGTCTACAAAAACAGCAACAAAACAGACTTTACAGTGACAGGAGTAAGTCTACAAAAACAGCAACAAAACAGACTTTACAGTGACAGGAGTAAGTCTACAAAAACAGCAACAAAACAGACTTTACAGTGACGGAGTAAGTCTACAAAAACAGCAACAAAACAACTTTACAGTGACAGGAGTAAGTCTACAAAAACAGCAACAAAACAGACTTTACAGTGACAGGAGTAAGTCTACAAAAACAGCAACAAAACAGACTTTACAGTGACGGAGTAAGTCTACAAAAACAGCAACAAAACAGACTTTACAGTGACAGGAGTAATAAGTCTACAAAAACAGCAACAAAACAGACTTTACAGTGACAGGAGTAAGTCTACAAAAACAGCAACAAAACAGACTTTACAGTGACAGGAGTAAGTCTACAAAAACAGCAACAAAACAGACTTTACGGTGACAGGAGTAAGTCTACAAAAACAGCAACAAAACAGACTTTACGGTGACGGGAGTAAGTCTACAAAAACAGCAACAAAACAGACTTTACGGTGACGGGAGTAAGTCTACAAAAACAGCAACAAAACAGACTTTACAGTGACGGGAGTAAAGTCTACAAAAACAGCAACAAAACAGACTTTACAGTGACAGGAGTAAGTCTACAAAAACAGCAACAAAACAGACTTTACAGTGACAGGAGTAAGTCTACAAAAACAGCAACAAAACAGACTTTACAGTGACAGGAGTAAGTCTACAAAAACAGCAACAAAACGGACTTTACAGTGACAGGAGTAAGTCTACAAAAACAGCAACAAAACAGACTTTACAGTGACAGGAGTATCTATCAAAGTAATAGCCTTTACAAATTTACAGAGACAGGAATACCTCTTAAAGAAACATAACTCACAGAGACAGGAATAACTCTAACACACACACACACACACACACACACACACACACACACACACACACACACACACATAACTTTGCAGAGACAGGAAAAATTCTTTAAAAAGACACAACAAAAACACAGACTTTGTGGAGACCCGAAGGAACAGACTTCACATTACCTCTCATTATAGAGCCAGGCCAGGAAGTGTTTGGACATGAAGTAGTCATCAGAAGCCATCCAGTCTCCGTCTGACCACACGATGTCCGGTTTGTACTGCTTCACCAACTCATACAGCTCCGGCATGGTTTTACTCTGCAATTCACACTGCGCTTTTACTCACTGTACTTTTACTCTACAATTCAATTCACACTGTGCTTTTACTCTGCAATTCACACCGTACTTTTACTCTGCAATTCGCACTGTGCTTTTACTCACTGTGCTTTTACTCTGCAATTCACGCTGTACTTTTACTCAGCAATTCACACTGTACTTTTACTCTGCAATTCACACTGTACTTTTACTCACTGTGCTTTTACTCTGCAATTCACACTGTACTTTTACTCTCCAATTCACACTGGTTTTACTATTGCATTTCACACTGTGCTTTTACTCTGCATCAGGAATTAGATTTTGACTTGTTTAATATCGTTACCTTAGTTAATGAGTCAATAGAGTGAGATAATGAGTTAATCAACCGTGTAATTAAGTATATGTCTACTAATTACCCATTGTTTCTAACATACATGTGTGACCATCAGCAGTCTCCGTGGATTGAAAGCAATAGCGGACAAGTGAGTGACAACTCAGTCAGCAGTAGTAACAGAAATGTTTTTGTCATTATTCTCATGCTCTACAATCCATGAATTTTTCATTTTGCACACTGAGGAATGTGCTGCTACGAGTCAGAATGTTGTGAAAAGATTGGCAAACCAAAACTGTATTAACTGTTTGTTTGATGTGATCGGCCAATCAGACAGGTTAAGCTTTTTACCGAGCTGAGTATATATGCTCAGGGTACAGAGGACTGTCGTGGGAGGGGAGAATGGAAGACGTGTTTTAGTTCAGGCCGTAGTGCCAAAGTGTTTTTTGTTTGTTTTCTTTTTGTAGTTAGTCTTCGGTCAGACCAGTCCGCACAACCTGAGGGCACTGTCCACGTTCCTCAGCTATTTGTTTTACTGAATGTAAGATCAGCAACAAGGAGACTGGGGCGGTCTACTGGACATGGGGCTGCAGAGACTGCCACATCCTCCATGGGCTGTGGAGTCAGAGACTGCTGCATCCTCCATGGGCTGTGGAGTCAGAGACTGCTGCATCCTCCATGGGCTGTGGAGTCAGACTGCTACATCCTCCATGGGCTGTGGAGTCAGAGACTGCTACATCCTCCATGGGCTGTGGAGTCAGAGACTGCTACATCCTCCATGGGCTCCGGAATTGGTGTGTTGCATGGAAGGAGAGGGATCAAGTTCCGTCTTCGCCACTCTGGGGTTGTTGCCAGGTGAAGGAGAGCTGCTGCTCTGCTCAACTGCAGGATGTGTCTGTCTTCCTCTTTGTCTGCCTCGGTCTTTGTCACTCTGGGGTAGTCATCAGGTGGAGGAGAGCTGCTGCTCCGCTCAACTGCAGGATGTGTCTGTCTTCCTCTTTGTCTGCCTCTGTCTTTGTCACTCTGGGGTAGTCATCAGGTGGAGGAGAGCTGCTGCTCCGCTCAACTGCAGGATGTGTCTGTCTTCCTCTTTGTCTGCCTCTGTCTTTGTCACTCTGGGGTAGTCATCAGGTGGAGGAGAGCTGCTGCTCCGCTCAGCTGCAGGATGTGTCTGTCTTCCTCTTTGTCTGCCTCTGTCTTTGTCACTCTGGGGTAGTCATCAGGTGGAGGAGAGCTGCTGCTCCGCTCAGCTGCAGGATGTGTCTGTCTTCCTCTTTGTCTGCCTCTGTCTTTGTCACTCTGGGGTAGTCATCAGGTGGAGGAGAGCTGCTGCTCCGCTCAACTGCAGGATGTGTCTGTCTTCCTCTTTGTCTGCCTCTGTCTTTGTCACTCTGGGGTAGTCATCAGGTGGAGGAGAGCTGCTGCTCCGCTCAACTGCAGGATGTGTCTGTCTTCCTCTTTGTCTGCCTCTGTCTTTGTCACTCTGGGGTAGTCATCAGGTGGAGGAGAGCTGCCACTTTGCTCCACACCAGAATGTGTCTGTCTTCATCTTTGTATGTCTCCATCTTCATCTACCTGCATCTTCATTCACCTACATTATTATTCATCCACCTATGCTTTTGACTGCATATCTCGTCATCTTTCTCCATCTTTGTCCGTCTCTGTGGTAGTGCCACGGTGGTATATGTACATTAACAATGTATGCGGAATTTCACGCGGTATGAGTAAAGGCCTTTGTTGTGTTGTGATGCCTTCCTGTAACTAACCTCTAAGCGTTTTAGTCGTGTGTTTCCACGCATTAAGTTGACTTCTTATCAGTTCAGTGGTAGTACTAAACGCTGAAATGAATTAAGTACATATTATTTGTATGATTTTGGGTTGAAATATATAATATAAATTTAGTAGTTTCAGAGGAAATGGTGACAGATATGAATAAGCATACAAAAGTGTAGAATGCATGCGTGACTACAATATATTGTGTGTATTTGCAACACAAGCTTTTGTTTATTTAGTCAGAGAGTGAATGAGGGTAAAGTTTGTATTGTGACACTGCAACTCACACTGTGTTTTTACTCTGCAAGTTGCAGTTATGGCTTCACTCTGTAATTCACATTTGTGGCTTTGCTCTGCAATTCACACTATGGTTTCACTATGCTATTGACACTGTGGTTTTACTCTGCAATTTGCATTGTGGTTTCACTATGCTATTGACACTGTGGTTTTACTCTGCAATTCACATTGTGGTTTTACTCTGCAATTCACACTATGGTTTCACTATGCTATTGACACTGTGGTTTTACTCTGCAATTCACATTGTGGTTTTACTCTAAAATTCACATTATGGTTTTACTCTGCAATTCATATTATGGTTTTACTCTGCAATTCACATTGTGGTTTTACTCTGCAATTCACATTGTGGTTTTACTCTGCAATTCACATTGTGGTTTTACTCTGCAATTCACATTGTGGTTTTACTCTGCAATTCACATTGTGGTTTTACCTGCAATTCACAGTTGTGGTTTTACTCTGCAATTCACATTGTGGTTTTCACTCTGCAATTCACATTGTGGTTTTACTCTGCAATTCACATTGTGGTTTTACTCTGCAATTCACATTGTGGTTTTACACTGCAATTCACATTGTGGTTTTACTCTGCAATTCACATTGTGGTTTTACTCTGCAATTCACATTGTGGTTTTACTCTGCAATTCACATTGTGGTTTTACACTGCAATTCACAGTTGGTTTTACTCTGCAATTCACATTGTGGTTTACTCTGCAATTCACATTGTGGTTTGTTTTACTCTGAAATTTTTCACATTTGGTTTTCTTGCAATTCCCATATGGTTTTACACTGCAATTCACATTGTAGGATTTATCGAATCACATTTGGAATTACTCTGCAATTCACATTGTTTTTACCTGGAATTGGCATTGGGAATTACTCTGCAATTCACATTGTGGTTTACCTCTTGGACAATTCACATTGTGGTTTTACTTTTGCAGATTCCTGATCATGTCTGATTCCTTCTTTCTTTCCAACTCTGCTTAACATGAAATATGACCACCCATTGGAAAAGATTTTGGAACCACACTTGGAATTAACTGAAGTCTGAAAAAATCTCTTTTGTCCTGTGGCGGGAACTAGAGTGGCGACAGGTGCCCCCATTGGCAGCATCTCACATGAACTCATCCCCTTGTCAGACCTAAAACCGTCTGAATAAATCTCTTTTAGACCTCTGGCGGCTAGAGTGGACAGGTGCCCCCATTGGCAGCATCTCACATGAACTCATCCCCTTGTCAGACCTAAAACCGTCTGAATAAATCTCTTTTAGACCTCTGGCGGCTAGAGTGGGACAGGTGCCCCCATTGGCAGCATCTCACATGAACTCATCCCCTTGTCAGACCTAAAACCGTCTGAATAAATCTCTTTTAGACCTCTGGCTAGAGTGCAACAGGCGACCCCATAGCAAGCATCTCACATGAACTCATCCCCTTGTCAGACCTAAAACCGTCTGAATAAATCTCTTTTAGACCTCTGGCGGCTAGAGTGGGACAGGTGCCCCCATTGGCAGCATCTCACATGAACTCATCCCCTTGTCAGACCTAAAACCGTCTGAATAAATCTCTTTTAGACCTCTGGCGGCTAGAGTGGGACAGGTGCCCCCATAGCAAGCTGCACAAAACCCTTCAAACACTGAATGATTGTGTTTCTTGTCCCCACACTAACCACCAAAGAGACAAGATTGCTACATCTCTTGACTGCACATCGGTCACTCATCCATGACTCACTCCTTGTTACTGTTGTTATATCTCCTGACTGCACATCGGTCACTCATCCATGACTCACTCCTTGTTACTGTTGTTATATCTCCTGACTGCACATCGGTCACTCATCCATGACTCACTCCTTGTTACTGTTGTTATATCTCCTGACTGCACATCGGTCACTCATCCATGACTCACTCCTTGTTACTGTTGTTATATCTCCTGACTGCACATCGGTCACTCATCCATGACTCACTCCTTGTTAGTGGAAGGGTAAGCGCCACCTGTGTGCATCCCACATGATGAGTCACTTACAACAGAAAACAGTTTGTTTTTTGTTCTGATTTGACTGAAGTAAGGGAAAAGCATTTTACAGCTGGGTCATTCAGGATGTGGCTGGAGGCTGGGTCATTCAGGATGTGGTTGGAGGCTGGGTCATTCAGGATGTGATTGGAGGCTGGGTCATTCAGGATGTGGCTGGAGGCTGGGTCATTCAGGATGTGGATGGAGGCAGGCTGGGTCATTCAGGATGTGGCTGGAGGCTGGGTCATTCAGGATGTGGATGGAGGCTGGGTCATTCTGGATGTGGATGGAGGCTGGGTCATTCAGGATGTGATTGGAGGCTGGGTCATTCAGGATGTGTGGAGGCTTATCTTTAGACTGCAGCTTTGATTGCCTGGGCCCATATGCATGATGAGCAAACAGCCCCCCAATCATGTTTCTCTTTTAAACCGTGATGATGTCAACAAATCAGCACATGTGATTTTAAAGTTATTGACTAATTTATTTATGTTTAAGCAGCATAAAGGCTATAAAAATGGCTGCTCTGATGCTACCCATACCGACAAAGGCTACTACTGACGAGGTAATGAACACTTGTATTTGCTGTACACAAGCTCTGAAAAGTGTTTGCAACCCTTGTTTTGTATAATCAGTGAGATAGGAACTATCCATTTTGCTTTCACACCAGGATTATATACTGTATTTGTTTAGGGAATCTTGTAATTGTATTACTCTGGAACTGCACTGTGCCTTCATTCTGGAATTACGCTATTATAATGCTATAGTGTTACATCACATGTCAGTGAAACAAGTCAACATGACTGTAAGTCTAGGTTTTACGTTACAATTTTTATGGTTTGTTTTGGGCTTGTTGTTTTTTGAGGGGGGGGGGGGGGGACAATATAATTAAAACACACACACACACACACATGCATATTTTCCTAACCTTGACAAACTCCTGAGTCCTGAATCCATTGGCTTGGTCTTGCAGAAAGAGAGGATGGTACCACTCAAACAGAGAGTGGTACACACCAAAGTGAATTTTAGTCTTCTCGCGCACTGCTTTGGCCAAATCACCTGTGAAACAAATGTGCCTCAAATTTTCATTATCAATATCATAGCAACATGAACTAAACTCTCACCCAACAGCATGGCACAAGAACTAAACTCTCACCCAACAGCATGGCACAAGAACTAAACTCTCACCCAACAGTATGGCACAATAACTAAACTCTCACCCACCAGCATGGCACAAGAACTAAACTCTCATCCAACAGCATGGCACAAGAACTAAACTCTCATCCAGCAGCATGGCACAAGAACTAAACTCTCACCCAGCAGTATGGCACAATAACTAAACTCTCATCCAACAGCATGGCACAAGAACTAAACTCTCACCCAACAGCATGGCACAAGAACTAAACTCTCATCCAACAGCATGGCACAAGAACTAAACTCTCATCCAACAGCATGGCACAAGAATTAACTCTCATCCAACAGCATGGCACAAGAACTAAACTCTCACCCAACAGCATGGCACAAGAACTAAACTCTCACCCAACAGCATGGCACAAGAACTAAACTCTCATCCAACAGCATGGCACAAGAACTAAACTCTCATCCAACAGCATGGCACAAGAACTAAACTCTCATCCAACAGCATGGCACAAGAACTAAACTCTCACCCAACAGCATGGCACAAGAACTAAACTCTCACCCAACAGCATGGCACAAGAACTAAACTCTCACCCAACAGCAAGGTGCATGGGTAAACAAGTGCAAGGTATGGCAGGCGCAGATTCTGGATGTGATGCATCGTGCTTTACTTCAGCAACACCACAGCAATCTGTACGAGGTCTTTATGCATAAACACGCTACCTATCAACATCTTCAGTGGTATTCTTTTTGTTTACTGTGTTAAGTCACTGTACCATTGTCTGCTGTGTCAGCCATTTTGATCCCTTGTTGGAAGGAAGCGTTTGTCATGTTTTACTTATGGGACACTCACATGAAGTCTACCAGGTCAATAGGTGTCAACATCTTCAGTGCTATTCTGACAATTGTTTGGTAAATGTACTTCATAGATCTGCAGCATTGGCCAATTAGAACTCATGTTGGAAGGGAGACAATTTAAGTCACACATGAGCAATCCGGGTGCAATATAAACATGTTTTACCAACTTTTCCGCTTATGTGAGCAAGTTTTCCTGATGTCATATATTTAAATAGCATTCAAAATTATTATTATTGATTTATTCACGCAACGTAGGCTACCCAGTGATTACAAGGTGAACAAATCATTCTCGCATTAAATGAATTGTTTCCCTTTAATGAGTTCAAAATGGCTGAGGCAGCAGACAAGACATACAGCAGTTTAAGTAGTAATCAACAAGATTACTACTGAAAATGTCATAAGTCAGCATTCTCATGCTTAATGATCTTGTACAAGTTGTAGGCAGCAAGGGTGTTGCAGAAGTAAACCACAATGAATCCCATCCATAATCTGGGCCTGCCATACCCTGCACCTAAAGTGCATGATTACAGGTGCATGAACTAAAGTCCCACCCAACAGCAAAGCACGTGGGTTAAAGTCCCACCCAACAGCAAAGCACATGGGCTAAAGTCCCACGCAACAGCCAGTTGCATGGACTAAAGTCCCACCCAACAGCAAAGCACATGGGCTAAAGTCCCACCCAACAGCAAGATGCATGGACTAAAGTCCCACCCAACAGCAAGATGCGTGGACTAAGGTCCCACCCAACAGCAAAGCACATGGACTAAAGTCCCACCCAACAGCAAGATGTGTGGACTAAGGTCCCGCCCAACAGCAAGATGTGTGGACTAAGGTCCCACCCAACAGCAAAGCACATGGGCTAAAGTCCCACGCAACAGCAAAGCATGTGGGCTAAAGTCCCACCCAACAGCAAGATGCATGGAGTAAGGTCCCACCCAACAGCAATGTGCATGGACTAAAGTCCCACCCAACAGCAAGATGCATGGACTAAAGTCCCACCCAACAGCAATGTGCATGGACTAAAGTCCCACCCAACAGCAATGTGCATGGACTAAAGTCCCACCCAACAGCAAGATGCATGGACTAAAGTCCCACCCAACAGCAAGTGCATGGGCTAAAGTCCCACCCAACAGCAAGATGCGTGGGCTAAAGTCCCACCCAACAGCAAGATGCATGGACTAAAGTCCCACCCAACAGCAAGGTGCATGGGCTAAAGTCCCACCCAACAGCAAGATGCATGGACTAAAGTCCCACCCAACAGCAAGATGCATGGGCTAAAGTCCCACCCAACAGCAAGATGCGTGGGCTAAAGTCCCACCCAACAGCAAGATGCATGGACTAAAGTCCCACCCAACAGCAAGGTGCATGGGCTAAAGTCCCACCCAACAGCAAGGTGCATGGGCTAAAGTCCCACGCAACAGCAAGGTGCATGGACTAAACTCACCTAACCACAAGGTACATGAACTCAAGTCCCACCAAACAGCAAGGTACATAAACTCAAGTCCCACCAAACAGCAAGGTACATGAACTCAAGTCCCACCAAACAGCAAGGTACATGAACTCAAGTCCCACGCAAGCTGTAGCCTCACCCAGCCATGGGGTGCAGACATTAAAGTGTGTCTCAACCTCAGCCTGGTGGACTCAGTGCCTAGCCCTTGGAGTCAGATGATACACGGTGCAGTGTCTCGCACTGTAGGTCCCACGGCAGTGTGGAAAAAATAGGGCAGTGGCAAATCTCAGCTGAGAGCAAACCAACTCAGGCCCACTGGGAGCTAAGTGACAGAATGGCTGGCATGACTCCACTGCAGCTGGCTTTCCTCCATACAAATGTACCTGTACAGTGTATGGAAACAAACAGTGAGTGGCTTTGCTCTTGACTACAATGTATCCAGTAAGTCAGTGGATGGTCTTCCTCCAGACTACAATCAATTTTGTTATTTTTTTAAACACACAAAGAAGCAAAACACAACTCACCCACAAGATCCCTTTTGGGCCCAACATCACCAGCATTCCAGTTGAAGGAATAGTTGGAGGGCCAGTTGGTGAAGCCTTCGTGATGCTTGGTCACCAGCACTATGTAGCTGTAGGACACCAAGGACACAGAGCTATGTAGCTGTGGGACCCCAAGGACACAGAGTTATGTAGCTGTGAGGACCCCAAGGACAGAGTTATGTAGCTGTGGGACACCAAGGACACAGAGTTATGTAGCTGTGGGACCCCAAGGACACAGAGTTATGTAGCTGTGGGACCCCAAGGACACAGAGTTATGTAGCTGTGAGACACCAAGAACACAGAGCTATGTAGCTGTGGGACCCCAAGGACACAGAGTTATGTAGCTATGGGACACCAAGGACACAGAGCTATGTAGCTGTGGGACCCCAAGGACACAGAGTTATGTAGCTGTGGGACACCAAGGACACAGAGCTATGTAGCTGTGAGACACCAAGAACACAGAGCTATGTAGCTGTGAGACACCAAGAACACAGAGCTATGTAGCTGTGGGACCCCAAGGACACAGAGTTATGTAGCTGTGGGACCCCAAGGACACAGAGTTATGTAGCTGTGAGACACCAAGAGACACAGAGCTATGTAGCTGTGGAGACACCCAAGGACACAGAGTTATGTAGCTATGGGACACCAAGGACACAGAGCTATGTAGCTGTGAGGGCACCAAGAACACAGAGCTATGTAGCTGTGGGACACCCAAGGACACAGAGTTATGTAGCTATGGGACACCAAGGACACAGAGCTATGTAGCTGTGGGACCCCAAGGACACAGAATTATGTAGCTGTGGGGCACCAAGGACACAGAACTATGTAGCTGAGGGGCACCAAGGACACAGAGCTATGTAGCTATGAGACACCAAGGACACAGAGTTATGCAGCTGTGGAACACCAAGGACACAGAGCTATGTAGCTATGAGGCACCAAGGACACAGAGCTATGTAGCTGTGGGACACCAAGGTCACAGAGCTATGTAGCTGTGGGACACCAAGGTCACAGAGCTATGTAGCTGTGGGACACCAAGGTCACAGAGCTATGTAGCTGTGGGACACCAAGGTCACAGAGCTATGTAGCTGTGGGGCACCAAGGTCACCAGAGCTATGTAGCTGTGGGACACCAAGGTCACAGAGCTATGTAGCTGTGGGACACCAAGGTCACCAGAGCTATGTAGCTGTGGGACACCAAGGTCACAGAGCTATGTAGCTGTGGGACACCAAGGTCACAGAGCTATGTAGCTGTGGGACACCAAGGTCACCAGAGCTATGTAGCTGTGGGACACCAAGGTGTGTCCTAACGCACTGAGTTCTTGTTGTGTGAAAAGGTTTGTGCTGTATAACTAGGTACCGGCAGCCAAAATAAAATTTATTTTCAATTTTTTTGTAACTTACCTTTTTACAAACTACAGGAAAACATAAGAATACTACCTCAAAAAAAAGTATATTCCTTTGGTACCTTTTGAGATATGGCTGTTCAAGTACGTGACGTCATGTCGAACCTCCGAGATCTAACATCCCTCCAAGTTTGCTGGTACACAGATCACCATCCTCTCATGTCTTCAACAAGACTAGATGCTAATTCACATCTAGATCACTCTGACACACAATAATAACAACAACAACAGCATTCAGATCCAAAGTCTGTATTCTATAGAGACTATAAAATGACAAAATCACTGATTTCTGTCTGCGGCGATTACATAATGAGCCACTTTCAAGGTACTGTCAAACAGCAATCCAGACACATAAAATACTAAAAATCAGGTTTCATAACTCTATAGACAAAGGTAAACAGGCTGATTTTTTTCTGCAGGGTTCAGTGTTCAACTTTAGCAGCAATCTTACATCAAATATGACAAAAACCTTAAAATGGACAACGGAAAAAGGGGGCGGGGCACAGCAAAACAGTGTCAAATTAAAAATGGTTTTAACTTCAGAACTACTTGATGGATTTCTTTTAAATTTTGCATGCTGTTTCTTTAGCTAAATGACAGTTCTTAAATATGTGTGTAGTTAACACCAAAAGACTATATCCAACTTTATGAATAAACAGGATGGTTTATTATGATCAAAAAGAACTGTGACACAAGTAGCCTGCACCTTGGTAAAAACTTAAGCAGCAGTAATGCACTCTTAAACAGCTAGTGGTTGCATAAACACATAAAAAAGACTATAACTATAAGACTCTTACGAGCTAATCTGGTGTATCCATTATTTATTACTTCAACAGCAGTCACAACACCAGCTGGAGCCCAAGACAACCCCAACCTGCTGAAAAATTATAAAATGAAATTGGATACCGATTTACTTATATTTATTAGACTTGGGGTGCAAAGTCATATCAAACAAGAGACAATTTTCTTTTTTCTGATCTAACATCAAAATGCTCATAGTTACTGTGTGTACAACAGAACCAGGACATATATATATATATTATACTCACTTTGCTCCTGAGCTGTTGAAGATGTCTGCCCACTTGTAAGGGTCGTAAAACTCAGCGGTGAACTGTGGAGCAAAGTCAGCGTAAGTGAAGTCAGGCCTGTAGTTCTCCTGCATGAAGAAGGAGTAGGCAGGGAATTTCTTAGTCTTCCAGTTGTACCAGAACCACTCGCTCCCAAAGGATGGCACGGAGAAGACCCCCCAGTGGAGAAAGATCCCCACCTTGGCCTCATCATACCTAGCCACAGACACAAGACACAATCTCAACACACGAAACATCAACTGCATAAATACAAAATAATTTGCAGCTCAGTAATAATTAGTAACTCACTAACTGATGATCACATGAACTTGTAAAACTAGTAAAAGAAAGAAGAACTATAGACAATCATCAAATGATCTGTCACAAGGTAATGGTGCATGATGAAGGGGTGGGAGAAGGGAGATAATATATATATATATATATATATGTGTGGAGAGAGACAGACAGAGACAGAGAACTTGAATTCAAAAACTTTAATACTCAAGGATAGTGGCACTAGGAGGGAGAAAGAGAGAGAAAGAGAGAGAGACCCTCCCTCCTGACTGGCTGCAAGCAAACATCAGCTGCGGCTTCAAGAAAGGAAACCGCCGCACCCTAGAAAACTACCGCCCCATCTCTCTCACATCCGTTCCATGCAAGATCCTTGAACACACCATCTGCCACCACATCATCTCCCACTGCAAACCCATAGTATTCTCACCAACCTAAACCATGACTTCTGCACAGGCCTCTCCTATGAGACCCGGCTACTGACAACTGTCCATGACTTCCTCACCTCCTTCAACAGCCGCAACTCAGTTCACATCGCCAGCCTACATTTTTCAAAGGCCTTTGAATCAAGTTCAGTACTGTCCCCCATGACCACGTGCTCCATAAGATAGACAACTACAGAATCGTCAGCCCCCTCCACCAATGGCTGACCTGTTTCCTGACCCTGAGGTCAATGTGGGTGGTGCTTGAAAGCACGCCCTCCAAGGCCACATCAGCTGACTCCAGGGTTCCACAGGGGACAGTCCCCGGCCCGCTCCTGTTCCCCTGCCATATCAGTGATACTCCCTTCCACTGTCAAGTCCCAGGTCCACCTATTCGCTGATGACTGCCTCCTCTATAGGGAAATCAACACCACCCAGGATCAGCACACACTGCAAGAGGACCTACGGCAGCTGGAGAAATGGGTTGACACCTGGGGCATGCACTTCAATGCCAGCAAATGTTACACCTTCAGCTTTCAACACTCTTCCTCCTTCTTCTATCAGCTGTACAGTACCATCCTACAACAGGTACGCCAATGCCCACTGGCCTGCCAAAACACTGCCTACCTGGCCCTCATCCAACCCCTTCTGGAATATGGCGCTGCCGAGTGGGACCCCTACCTGAAACAGGACATCAGCTTGATGGAGCACACCCAGCGCAATGCAGCACGCCTCATCATGGGTGACTACAGGTCCACAACCCCTGGCAGCGTCACCAGACTAGACTCCTCCAGAAAACAAAGCTACAAGTACAACCTCTGAAAGAGCACCGCCAACTACTCTACCCTGACCCTCTTCTATCGGGTAGCTGTGGGGCTGGTACTGGCACTGCCTCCTGACAAATTTATGTTGCAACAAAAACCTGGTTGGCTGATTCAAACCCAACAACAACCTGGCTACATCACAACCAACACCATTGGTGACCACACAAAGAACAATGATAGGGCCTATGTAATACCATGCTGCAGCACAGTGCACTGACCAACTGTGGAACTTGTTTTGTTTTTTATCAAGACAGCAGCTGACTGGAACCACCTGGACAACACCACTGTCCACGCTGCCGCTGTCAAGCAAACATGGTGCTTAACGTCCACAGAAACCACAAGGCTTATTAGGGATGGGAAGAAGTTGGGAAGGGGGTATGGAGGTGCGGGAAGAGGGAGGTTATATATACCTATCGCTACACTGTTACCGCCAGACTGTCTCCTGCATTAAGATGAGCAACGATGAGAGCCATTTTACTGTTTCATTAATGATTAATTGTGAGGGGCAAAGTCACAAGACAGTGTCCACAAACCACAAACTTTCTGAAGAGAAAGGAGATCCCAAATGGCATCGAGCCGAGGCCCTTCTGCTTACCAGCCTCATGGCGTAATGCCTTACCGCTAGGCCAGACAGCGGTCCAAGGCCCTAGTAGCGGCCACGAAACATCAGTAAGCCAGACGACTGGATGTCTTAATTTTTATCAAGATCAAGATACAATTTTTTTTAAAAATAATACTAGGCGGTATGTATTTTTATCTTGATCTTGATAATTTTTATCAACATCAAGAGAAATAAAGAAAAAAAATAGTACCAGGCGGGCAAGGGTCTTGAGTCCAAAGACTTCCAATCGGGTGTGTAGTGTGCGGCTTGACAAGCCGCTGCCAGGGCTAAAAGCGACAGGACAGGTTTCCACAACGCTGAGTAAGCCATCTTCCGCAACCGTACAATGTTTGGTCATGTGATTCAAGTCATGTGATCACAGCAGGCAAGGGGAGATATTCAAGTACGGAGACAGTAAGCGCGATTCTTTCCCTTCGATTACAAGGGAGGCTTGGGGCGCCAGTAACAACAATGGGCCTCGCTGAAAAATAAAATAAAATAATAATAATAAAATAAACCTTCAGAGAGAGAGAGAGAGAGAGAGAGATATGCATGCCCTCCCCACCCCCACCCCCAGGATGGGGAGGGGGGGAGCAAATTATTCGTGGCAAATGTCATGTGAGAATGTTTAGTTACTGAACTGTAATTTTTTATAATCTGCATATTAGATGAGACAATAAAACGAGTTCCCCCGTATGTATGCGCATGCAAATAGATAATAATAATAATAATTAATAATTCAGTAAAGTATTTTTAAAGCGCCAAATCAGTGTTGTTGTTTGTTTATGTTTGCCACGGTATGCTTACCGCTTTCGCCGGAGACTACACTTTCCTTGTAAAACTTGGTGAATAAAGAATCGGAATCGGAATCTGGAATCTGAAATCGCACACACACACAGACAGACAGACACACACACACACACACACAACACCACACACACACACACACACACACACACACACACACACACACACACACACACACACACACACAGACACACACCACACACACACACACACCACACACACACACACACACACACACACACACACACACACACAACACACACACACACACACACACACACACACACACACACACAACACACACACACACACACACACACACACACACAACACCACACACACCACACACACACACACACACACACACACACACACACACACACACACACACCACACACACACACACACACAACCACACACACACACACACACACAACACACACACACACACACACACACACACACACACACACACACACACACACACACACCACACACACACACACACACAAACACACACACACACACACACACACACACACACACCACAACACACACTCACACACCATCTACACCACACACACCACACACCACAACCACAAGCCACACACACGTGTAACTACATTCTCCACACACCAGTGTAGACCT
>JABMCL010001026.1:1010000-1082500 GCA_018857735.1 Alviniconcha marisindica | reverse complement strand
CTGTCTTCTCTTCTCTCCTCTCATCACCCGTCTGTCTTCCTCTCTCCTCTCATCACCCGTCTGTCTTCTCCTCTCATCACCCGTCTGTCTTCTCTTCTCTCCTCTCATCACCCGTCTGTCTTCTCCTCCTCCTCTCATCACCCGTCTGTCTTCTCTTCTCTCCTCTCATCACCCGTCTGTCTTCTCTTCTCTCCTCTCATCACCCGTCTGTCTTCTCCTCTCATCACCCGTCTGTCTGCTTCTCTCATGACCCGTCTGTTTTCTCTTCCCTTCTCTCATCACCCGTCTGTCTTCTCTTCTCTCCTCTCATCACCCGTCTGTCTTCTTCTCTCAGGCAAAGCTCAATGTCAGATCTTTAACGTGCGCAACCACCTGACTGCGCGTTCCGCACAGGAAGGCGAAATCGGCGGTGATGAGTCTGCTCAATAGTTGACTCGGAATCATTGAAAAAGTTCCTGACCCTGCCTCGACCAGGGGTGGGTCCACGTTGCGTGCTTCAGCCGGATTGCAGTGCAGCCCGGGGCACCCTGACGGGTTCCGGGCTGCCTGCCGTGCCAGCAACGTCAGCCAGCAGGCCACAAGGCAGGGTATTCAGCGCGACTGGCGGTCAGCATGTTTGGCCCACCAGCTGAAGCCTAGCAACAGGCAAAGACCGTCTGGTACCAAAGACCGTCTGGTAGATGTTTGGCCCACCAGCTGAAGCCTAGCAACAGGCAAAGACCGTCTGGTAGATGTTTGGCCCACCAGCTGAAGCCTAGCAACAGGCAAAGACCGTCTGGTAGATGTTTGGCCCACCAGCTGAAGCCTAGCAACAGAACCAAAGACAGTCTGGTAGATGTTTGGCCCACCAGCTGAAGCCTAGCAACAGAACCAAAGACCGTCTGGTACTAAAGACCGTCTGGTAGTTACCCAACACAACCTCCATAATACCTAATGGCGCACTTTCATTGAAGACAAACTGCAGTCAAATTACGTTGACTTGAATACTGAAATTAGACTCAAATAATCGTGCTGACTACAGTTAACACAGTACCACATGGTGGTCAGTACAACATGGTGGTCAGAGCAACATGGTGGTCATGGTTCAGTACCACATGGTGGTCAGTACCACATGGTGGTCAGTACAACATGGTGGTCAGAGCAACATGTTGGTCATGGTTCAGTACAACATGGTGGTCAGAGACATGGTGGTCAGTCAACATGGTGGTCAGACAACATGGTGGTCATGGTTCAGTACCACATGGTGGTCAGTACAACATGGTGGTCATGGTTCAGTACCACATGGTGGTCAGTACAACATGGTGGTCAGTCAACATGGTGGTCAGACAACATGGTGGTCATGGTTCAGTACCACATGGTGGTCAGTACAACATGGTGGTCATGGTTCAGTACCACATGGTGGTCAGTACAACATGGTGGTCAGTACAACATGGTGGTCAGAGCAACATGGTGGTCATGGTTCAGTACCACATGGTGGTCAGTACAACATGGTGGTCATGGTTCAGTACCACATGGTGGTCAGTACAACATGGTGGTCATGGTTACACATGGTGGTCAGCACAACATGGTGCGGTCAGTACCACATGGTGGTCAGTAACATGGTGGTCAGTACAACATGGGGGTCAGTACAACATGGTGGTCAGTACAACATGGTGGTCAGTACAACATGGCTGTCAGTACAACATGGTGGTCAGTACCACATGGTGGTCAGTACCACATGGTGGTCAGTACAACATGGTGGTCAGTACAACATGGTGGTCATGGTTCAGTACCAGATGGTGGTCAGTACAACACGGTGGTCAGTACAACACGGTGGTCAGTACAACACGGTGGTCAGTACAACACGGTGGGCGGTACAACAAGGTGGTCAGTACAACACGGGGGGGTACAACAGGTGGAACAACACGGTGGTCAGTACAACACGGTGGGCGGTACAACATGGTGGTCAGTACAACACGGTGGTCAGTACAACACGGTGGTCAGTACAACACGGTGGTCAGTACAACACGGTGGGCGGTACAACAAGGTGGTCAGTACAACACGGTGGTCAGTACAACACGGTGGGCGGTACAACAAGGTGGTCAGTACAACACGGTGGTCAGTACAACACGGTGGGCGGTACAACAAGGTGGTCAGTACAACACGGTGGGCGGTACAACACGGTGGGCGGTACAACAAGGTGGTCAGTACAACACGGTGGGCGGTACAACAAGGTGGTCAGTACAACACGGTGGTCAGTACAACACGGTGAGCGGTACAACAAGGTGGTCAGTACAACACGGTGGTCAGTACAACACGGTGGGCGGTACAACAAGGTGGTCAGATGGGGAACTTGTGGGACCGTAACTACGGGAGGCGGAGCTTAGAGCTCAGCGCGGAGTTGCCCCCCCTTTAGGTCACGACCCCAAAGGTGGTCATTATTACTGCCGCATAATCGTCAGCCGGTGTCAGCTTCCTTCTTCACACAACGTGGACCGAAAGGAAGTTGAGCGAGGTCTTCAGTAAGGCGCCAGTCTGCACTGCTGCAGATGCTGACTCGGATTCCCGCCTGCGCCGGCAGAATGAAAAGGTCACTCTGCTCGTCGGCACGAGCGACTGAGGCAGTTCCCGCTCGTGGAGCCCACGGGATATAAACAGGCTTCACAACAGTTACTACCGGCGAAATGTACATAGCTGGTTGTACGACAGTGAAGCCGACTTGGACGTGTGATTTGATGAACGGAGTTTTGACCTTGTACTTTTTAAGTTGCCGGCTGGCTGATCATTATAGTGTCTAGTTTAGAACTGTGACCCACACTTTCTCTCTGCTATAAGCGGCATGGCTGATGGGCGTTAAATGTCACGTGACTTACCTGCTTGCCGTTGCAGGTGACGGCGAGGCGCGGCAGAGCCTGAAGCTGATGGAGGAAGGCATGAAGCACCTGGAGGAGTTCCAGACTTTCCTCAAGCGTCCCAAGGTGCCCGCCACCAGGGACGGCGCCACCAACCGCCCCCGACGACAGCGCAGCGACTCTCGACGTTCCCGATCTCAGCCGGCGGATAGCCCCCGCCCCTCGCTGCGATCGGACGACAACCAGTCGTGCCGGAGTTCTGTCCCGTACCGCCAGCCATCC
The DNA here is from genome assembly GCA_018857735.1 of Alviniconcha marisindica. Taxonomy (NCBI): domain Eukaryota; kingdom Metazoa; phylum Mollusca; class Gastropoda; family Provannidae; genus Alviniconcha; species Alviniconcha marisindica. The sequence goes on along the minus strand of JABMCL010001026.1, from coordinate 1,079,387 downwards.
GCCTCCCACCGCCATGGCAAATCGACTCCCAGTCAGCACTCCACACACCAGCACAGTGAAAAGCGCTCCGCACGCCAACACAGCGACAAGCGCTCCGCACGCCGACGCAGTGACAGCCGTTGCCGGGCAAACGTAAGCCAGAGGGGACAACTGGCCCGCTGCCAACGCCGCAGTTTGAGCCAGGGACATCTGGGCAGAAGCCCCAGCTGGGAGCGCTCCGCCAGAAGGCAGGGCCAGAGCGTCAAAAGCCAGAGCTACTGCGGTCAGACTCGTCGCAGGCAAAGCGACAACGAGGGAAGCTGCAGTCACGTTCAGCGTCGTCAACACAACGGTTGCGCTGACCACGGTGCCAGCGACAACAAGACTCGCTCGGGCGGGAGTCAGAAACACGCGGCGACCGGTCACCGCGAGGGCCAGGGTAGTTACCGCGGTCACACTCACAGTTCCAGGCACTACGACCGGAGGTCGGATCGGTACGGTCAGGCGGACTCACCCTGTGATGAGAGTGCGGACAGCAACGACCAGAGGGTTTCATCCTACGACAGGAATGCGGGTGTGTACGAGCAGAGGGCCCCACGCTACAACCCCAATGCTGACCGTCACGACCGCGGGGCTTCACGTCATAGCCACGGTGACTCGCAGCGTCATCACCACGGACACCAAGGCCAAGCAACGGTTTTAGAGAGCGAAAACAGAAACCAGTCAGCCAGGCATTGGCCCCAGCAGTTGAGTCATTCCACCCCGAAAAGCACCCGCCTGACGGGCCCCGCGGCCCCCTGGCCCGGTGTCGCCCCGCCCCGCCGCACCATCCCCAACACCTACCAGCAGCGCACCGTGCAGTACCGCGCGCCGTACGCAGGCAGTTACAGCCACCTCAACATCTCACAAAACTACAACTGCGAAGACAGCGACCGCAGCCCTTCACACGGCCTGACGGACATTCCCGCGGAGACAGGCCGGAGCAGCGGGCGGCAGGGAGCGGACCCCGGGGGCCGTCAGGGGGCGAGTCACAGCGGCCCCGAGGCCGGCGCCGTTATCTCCACGGCAAGGCCTCAACGCAGAGGCCGCAAGCGGGCGTCGCGACCCCGGAGCGGAAGGGGCGGTCCTCACGCGAAGGCGCAGTGCGGCGTGGCCAGCAGTCGGCCCACGCTAACCCAGCGACACGCTTGCCGGGGTCAGGACAGCGATACGTCCAGCGGCGACAGCTACCGCAAGGAGGAGACCATCAGTCTGGCCGAAAAACTCTTTGGACTGAAACTGACCTCCAGGAAGAGACGGAGCGGAAGCCACCGCAAGAGGCCGGCGGTAAAGAAGCGGTCACGTGCCGCGGAGGGCCGGCCGTTGCTGGGCGGGAGCGGCTCCTGCGACTCGGAGGACACGACCCGCGAGGCCAGCAAGGGGACGGAACCCGTGGACAGCGGCTACGACCCCTCCACCTCGCTGCCGTCAGAAACACGACGCACCGAGCCCTACAGGTTGGACCGCTTGTCCCCGCTGACCGCTGACCCCCTGGACAGGGACCGGAGGCTGACCGCTGACCCCCTGGACAGGGACCGGAGGCTGACCGCTGACCCCCTGGACAGGGACCGCAGAGACAGTGAGTCAGCTGTGCCGGTGAGGGAGAGACAGGACGGGCTGTGGGGCTGTCAGGCACTGCCGCCCTTGCCGTCGGCCACTGGCGATCCAGCGCCAGAGTTCCGCCTGGACTCTCCAGCCCCCGGCAGGCACAGAGAGGGCGGCGCCGCTGCCGCCAGCTCCACGATGGCGAGCGAAGGCCGGCAGCAGCAGCAGCAGCAGCAGCAGCAGCCGAGACCCAGCGAAACTAATACGACGCCAACGGCCAGCAGGGCGGAGAGGAAAGTGGGCACGGAGCTGAATCCCGCTGACCTCCAGGCGCTGTCTACGGAAGACGACAAAGAGTTTAGAATGCGAGCGACAAAGAGGTGGTGCCAACAGCAGAACCAGCCGGTAGGAAGTCCGCGGTCGTTGAGTCCGCTTCCTTCAGTGTCACGGAAGAAGACTGTCAGAGGTGTGAGCAGCGACCTTTCTATTGTACCTGGCGGTCATAGCACTGAGGCGCCTGATTCGCCTGCACCATGCAGGCTTCACACTGACGTCAGCCGTAGAGAAGAAGCTCCACATTTGTTCCCAGAGCTGCAGACAAGCCCCAACAGCCGCTGCGAGTCCATTTCTCAAGGCGAGTGCTCCGATGATAACTTGTCAGCCAACCGTACCCGCAGCACCGGAGTAAGTGACTTTTCTTCGCTTGATGAAACAGAACTAGACAACTGTTTAAAAACTGGAAATATCGGATCTGATGCCGACAACATGGACTTCAAAATCCCATCGAGTAGTAGTGATGCGGTTGAATATTTCCCAAGGTCAGAATGCAGGCAGCTGACGGGCTCAGACTCGGACGGCTCCGGTTCGTTCGACGACTTGGCCAAAGAACGGGTCAAGAGCCGCCGACAGCGCGTGGATTTGGTCTTTTCCCCAGGTGGGCCAGGTGGGAGGGAGAGTGGTGCCAGCAGCGCAACACGGCAGAGGGACGGCGGCGGTGACGACAAGAGTGTGGGGGTCACTGCCGTCCTCCACACACTCGCCACGGAACGCGCAACGAAACCCCAAACCCTGGCAGCCTGCGGACCCGAAGAGCCTTTTTCCCCAAGCCGCTTCCGCAGCGGCCCGAGCGAGCGCCAGTCGGCCCAGAAACATTTATTCTCGGACGAAGCTCGGACAGGTGAGGCCACAGTCAGGTCGGCCCGACGGTCAGCGGAGAGAGTCGGCGAGCACTTGTCCCCATCCGTCCTCCCCGTCCGCGTCTTCAGGGACGGCCGTTAGGACGGGCAGCGGGCGGGACGTGAAGCCGGCGCTGTCCTGCGGCCGCCTGCAGCCGCAGCCCGGGGCCGGCCGACAGGGAGCGCCGTGCCGGCGGACAGCCGGGGCGTGAAGCGGGACGGGGCGGGGAAGCGGGGTCCGCACTGCAGCCTACCGCCGGTGGTCCGTCGCGATCCGGACGTTGGCCGTCACCGGGGCGTGCACGGACCGATTGCGCTGCGCCGTCTGAAGGGCGGGGTGCGGCGGACACGCCAGCAGGGACCGTCGCTCGACGTTGCGGCCGAGATGGGCGGGGTGGGCAGTGAGCGCCGGACCTCCATCAGCGCCGCGCTCCTCCGTCCGCCGGCCGCGCAGGCAGACGCGTCGCCAGCACCGGCCGTCCTGCCGCCGCCTGACGGAAGCCGCGCTGGCCGTGCCCTCAAGCTGCCGGTGCCGCGCAGCACACAGACACCACGCCTGCCGAGACAGCCAGTCTTGGGGCAGTTCCCGGCACCGTCCTGCCCGAGAGTCATCGAGAAGCCTTTTGACACGCGCCAAGAACGCTGGTCCTTGTAATGGTCGATGTTAGGCCGTCCGCTGACCGGAACCCGAAATTATTTTGATACGTTTTCTTCTTACAAATGGAGGTGCGTACACGTTCTTTAGGGCAGAGAGAGACGTTCATAAAACATGCATTTTTCATGTGTATCCATGTCAACCTTTTGACCAATGGTTTCAGTCAACTAAAATATTGTACTGTTTGGTCAAGATACTCATTTTAAACTAGATAACATGTTTGACTGGATCTCGATTCTTGCAAATTTCTTTACAGCAGGACCATTAAGGAGATAACTCTTAAAATGTCGCTGAAAACATCTGAGAGAAATGTAAGAAATAACATTGCATAGCAGCTGTTAACGTGTCCTACGAAAAAGGTTTGTGTTGCTGACAGTTGTACAAACTGAACAAAAGGAAAGCGAGGTGCACTCTCTCTCTCTCTCTCTCTCTCTCTCTCTCTCTCTCTCTCTCTCTCTCTCTCTCTCTCTCTCTCTCTCTCTCTCTCAGAGGTTAATAAGAGGCTGACTTGCACAGTTCATCAACAAATCAGCAACAAGTTCAATGAACAAATTTCCATAAACACCGCAACATCAACAAAAGGTGTCATCGAAATGCGTTGATAATCACCAAAAGATACAGTCACGTTACATAAACACCACAACATCAAAAAGGTTGTCATCAAAATGCGTTGATAATCACCAAAAGATACAGTCACGTTCCATAAACACCACAACATCAACAAAAGGTGCAATCAACAATACGCTCCATAAACACCACGACATGAACAAAAGATCAATCAACAATACGTTGATAAGCACCAAAAGGTACAATCACGTTCTATAAACACCACAACATCAACAAAAAGTGCAATCAACAATACGTTGATAAACGCCAAACGGTACAATCACGTTCCACAAACACCACAACGTCAACAAAAGGTAGCCCACAATCATCAACACGTTCCACAAACACCACAGCACATCAACGCCATCAACAACAGTTGCAGTCAACAGCACGTTCCTCAAACACCACAGCACATCGACAACAGGTTCAATGAGGAAGAAACAGAGAGAGAGAGAGAGAGAGAGAGAGAGAGAGAGAGAGAGAGAGAGAGAGAGAGAGAGAGAGAGAGACCAACAACAGATACAATCAACAACTCGTTCCACAAACACCACAACGCATCAACAACAACAGCAATTAACAAAACATCCCACAAACACTACAACACATCAACAGCGGCTACAATCAACAAAACATTCCACAAAAACCACAACACATCAACAACAGCTACATTCAACAAAACACTCCACAAACACCAAAACACATCAACAACAGCATCAATTAAAAAAACATTCCAATGCACCACGACATGCCAACAATTAACAACAGCTACAATCAACAACGCGTTCCACAAACACCACAACACAACAACAACAGCTACAATCAAAACATCCCACAAACACCACAACACATCAACAACAGCATCAATTAAAAAAACATTCCAATGCACCACGACATGCCAACAATTAACAACAGCTACAATCAACAACGCGTTCCACAAACACCACAACACAACAACAACAGCTACAATCAAAACATCCCACAAACACCACAACACATCAACAACAGCTACAATCAAAACATCCCACAAACACCACAACACATCAACAACAGCTACAATCAAAACATCCCACAAACACCACAACACAACAACAACAGCTACAATCAACAAAACATCCCACAAACACCACAACACATCAACAACAGCTACAATCAACAACGCGTTCCACAAACACCACAACACATCAACAACAGCTACAATCAAAACATCCCACAAACACCACAACACATCAACAACAGCTACAATCAACAAAACATCCCACAAACACCACAACACATCAACAACAGCTACAATCAACAAAACATCCCACAAACACCACAACACATCAACAACAGCTACAATCAACAAAGGATGCAAGGACATTTATTCGCCAATGACATTTAAATGTACACAGGAATTTGTCTCGATGACGTTCCATTCATACAGCGCATTAACAAACAGACAAAACATTACAATTAGGCATGTATAAAGTTATAAATAAATAGCCTGAAGTTAAATTCAACAATTATCTGAAACAAGAATGACTGCTGGCGTTCTAAAACATGTTCTAAACACATAAAAGCTTCAAACGAACGCTATTTATTAGGACAAGACAAAACCAGCAAAATGTTCTGGGTAATCCCCTTTGTCAAGCTACAAAACGACACTTAAGCAACAGCTAAACGGTCAAAAACGATGAAAGGTGAAGTGAAAAGCTAAACCACTTATCTGTGTTTGATGAGCTATGTTGTTGTCAAGTCCAGCGCTTGGAAAACACGATTCGCCCGGCATTCCTGATAACACGGTTCACACGTCTCTTCCGGTCCTGGTGGTGCTGATGACACGGTTCACACGTCTCTTCCGGTCCTGGTGGTGCTGATAACACGGTTCACACGTCTCTTCCGGTCCTGGTGGTGCTGATAACACGGTTCACACGTCTTTTCCGGTCCTGGTGGTGCTGATAACACGGTTCACACGTCTCTTCCGGTCCTGGTGGTGCTGATAACACGGTTCACACGTCTCTTCCGGTCCTGGTGGTGCTGATAACACGGTTCACACGTCTCTTCCGGTCCTGGTGGTGCTGATAACACGGTTCACACGTCTCTTCCGGTCCTGGTGGTGCTGCCATGCCAGAGTGGAAGCGAGACGCACAGCACGCTTTCTGTGGCGGCCCTGTAGAACTGTGTCAGGATCTCATATCGTAGGCCAAACCAGAATGGAAGCGAGACGCACAGCACGCTTTCTGTGGCGGCCCTGTAGAACTGTATCAGGATCTCATATCGTAGGCCAAACTTCTTCAGCTGCCCGAGGAAGTACATCCTCTGCTGCGCCTTCTTCGGGGTGGAGCTGGTGTTCGTCTCCCAGTCCAGCCCACAGCGGATGACTGTTCCCAGAAACTGGAAGCTGTCCACGATCTCTATCGGCGAACCATTGCTCTGCAGCAACAGGCTCCACGAAGAACACCCAAAACAAAGCCAACAAAAACGTGTCTCACCAACAACCCTCTTTCATTAGGGCAACGACACGAAACAACAGTATCAATGAACAACACGCCCTTTAACTGTGACTGTGGCCTACTGCATGTAGTGGCACCGGATATGATAGCTAGTAGTAAATGCATTTCTAACGCGCCGACTCTCTCTTTGACTGTACATGAGTGGGGCTCAAAGCGCTATACATGAAACGACAACAATACACAACCTAATTTAACAATGCATTACGTATCTCATTCTATCCCTCCCTTTCCTTTGCATCCACACACGTGCACCTGTACACACACACACACACACACACACACACAAAAAATCTCGCAACCCTTCACTTCCCTCTCTCTCTCTCTCTCTCCCAGTTTCTCTCCACCCCACCATAAAAGACGTCAGCAACACACAAGAAAATCAGATATAGTATCCAATGCCCGTGAGAAGGTGAGAGTAGCTCAAAGTCGGCCATAAGTAAAGAGAAAGGTTTTAAGAGCAGTTTTGGACTGAGAGAGAACAGCAGTGCCCGATGTGAGTAAGAGGGCTGTTCCAGACAAGAAAGTCTTTTTTCCATCTGAACTGGAACGGAGTGTGTGAGGAGTGCATACAGAGACACGATGACAGGTATGGTGGTAGGGTACCGCAAATAAACAAAACACAAAGGTGGCTATCTTGAAAATAATCTTTTCTTTCTCAACTTTCAAGCCAGTGAAGTGCTTTGAGCAGTGGTCTAACATGCTCATGTCTACTCTTGCGAAAAACATACTTCGCTACGTGGTTTTGAACTTTTTGCAGCCTGAACATCCGATCACAGTTGATGTCAATGAGAGTTGCAGTACTCCAAACGACAGAGAACAAAAGAACACAGCACCTGAGCAGTGGCTTTCGTCGTCAGGAGATGACTGACCTGTGAATGTTACCCACTGCATGGGACCGGCTGACCTGTGAATGTTACCCACTGCATGGGACCGGCTGGCCTGTGAATGTTACCCACTGCATGGGACCGGCTGACCTGTGAATGTTACCCACTGCATGGGACCGGCTGACCTGTGAATGTTACCCACTGCATGGGACCGGCTGGCCTGTGAATGTTACCCACTGCATGGGACCGGCTGACCTGTGAATGTTACCCATTGCATGGGACCGGCTGGCCTGTGAATGTTACCCACTGCATGGGACCTGCTGACCTGTGAATGTTACCCATTGCATGGGACCGGCTGACCTGTGAATGTTACCCACTGCATGGGACCGGCTGGCCTGTGAATGTTACCCACTGCATGGGACCGGCTGACCTGTGAATGTTACCCATTGCATGGGACCGGCTGGCCTGTGAATGTTACCCATTGCATGGGACCGGATGACCTGTGAATGTTACCCATTGCATGGGACCGGCTGGCCTGTGAATGTTACCCACTGCATGGGACCGGCTGGCCTGTGAATGTTACCCATTGCAAGGGACCGGCTGGCCTGTGAATGTTACCCATTGCATGGGACCGGCTGGCCTGTGAATGTTACCCACTGCATGGGACCGGCTGGCCTGTGAATGTTACTCATTGCATGGGACCGGCTGACCTGTGAATGTTACCCACTGCATGGGACCGGCTGGCCTGTGAATGTTACCCATTGCAAGGGACCGGCTGGCCTGTGAATGTTACCCATTGCATGGGGCCGGATGACCTGTGAATGTTACCCATTGCATGGGACCGGCTGGCCTGTGAATGTTACCCATTGCAAGGGACCGGCTGGCCTGTGAATGTTACCCATTGCATGGGACCGGATGACCTGTGAATGCTACCCATTGCATGGGACCGGCTGGCCTGTGAATGTTACCCACTGCATGGGACCGGCTGGCCTGTGAATGTTACCCATTGCATGGGACCGGATGACCGGTGAATGCTACCCATTGCATGGGACCGGATGACCTGTGAATGCTACCCATTGCATGGGACCGGCTGGCCTGTGAATGTTACCCATTGCATGGGACCGGATGGCCTGTTAATGTCGCCCACTTTGTTTTGCTACAAGTGCACTTTTAAAGGCTGCGAAAAGATTGCATTTTTATTGATAAGCATTTCATAGTAAATCTATTCGTGAAACTCTCTCTCCCCTTATAGTTCACTGTGTATGTGTGTGTGTGTGTGTGTGTGTGTGTGTGTGTGTGTGTGTGTTGTGGTGTGTGTGTATGAGTGTGTGTGTGTGTGTGTTCAAACCTATGGATATGCGTTGTCAATTGATTCTCGGTCGTCTACGAACGCCTCTGCACCCTAATCAATACGGCAACGAACTCTTTGTCCTGACTGACGAAGCCTACGTCTTGCTTGACTGCTGAGCTGGCCCAGCCTGACCCCGACTGTGGGCATACAGCTCGGCACACACCGCCATCGTCTCCGCCCTCCCCGTCCTCACCACGTGCAATCGATGAGGGCATCCCGCTGCTCGTTCTCACGCTGCCAAGTCAACGGATTCTGTCCCAGTCCCGGCCGAGGGCTTAGTGTGTGCCAGTCTTTGGTCCCAATAGCAGCCTGGCACGCACCTCAACCTGTGGCTACACACCGCGACCTCAACCTGTGGCTACACACCGCGACCTCAACCTGTGGCTACACACCGCGACCTCAACCTGTGGCTACACACCGCGACCTCAACCTGTGGCTACACACCGCGACCTCGGCACGCTCGGGCAGGCAGCACACGTCACTGGCACGACACAAGCCCCAGTTTTATGCCTCATTGACTATGCTTATGAGATGCAAAGCAGGGCGGGGCGGGTCGGGTCGGGGCAGAGTTCCCAGAGCGGGGCCCCACAGTGTCTGAGTCAGGCCGAGGACGTCCCACATCATCGCCTTTTGCAAACACTCAACATCTCTCTCTCTCTCTCTCTCTCTCTCTCTCTCTCTCTCTCTCTCTCTCTCTCTCTCTCTCTCTCTCTCTAAGTTGATTGTTGTATGCATTTAAGTCCATGAAAGAAATTTATTTCCGATGTTTCTGCATGTTTGTAGGAACTCTGTGAAACTGCATTAATCAATTGCTTATTCGTACTTATGACATCTGCTTGTTGTATAGTCGTGATTTCTTGTGTTTGTAGTATAAAGGGCTGGCTGTTAGATAGGTCCACATGGACGCTACTATCCTTAAGTATTAAAGTTCTCGAGTTCGAGTTCTTCTCTCTCTCTCTCTCTCTCTCTCTCTCTCTCTCTCTCTCTCTCTCTCTCTCTCTGTCACACACACACACACACACACACACACACACACCACACACACACACACACACCACACGAGCGGCACACGGGTATGTGGCGAACAAGCCACATGCATGCGGCAGCAAGAGGATAGTGGTATTAACTGGTTTTGTCTTCAGAAGCAAGCTGGGCCCAGTTTAGAAAGCACAGACCTGAAACAAACAACAACAGATTGTTTTTAATGAAACAAATCAAAGGTGTGTGTGTGTGTGTGTGTGTGTGTGTGTGTGTAAAAAAACACAACGCACAGCGGCCGCCCTGCTGTGTGAATGTTTACAGTCAGTGCTGTATTGGGAGTGTCAACACGCCCTGTGTCAACACGGAGTGAGGCGTGTCCCGGCCCCACACTGCAGCTGTGCGTTAGGTCTGCATGTGTCACTGTTGACTCGGGTACGTGACTCACGTGCACGGAGCCTCTGTAAACGCCCCCTCCGTCAGTCAGCTTGGACCCAACCGGGTCCAGTCAGTTCCAGTGCAACACGAACTGCCCAGCCTGCCGCAGGTCTTGCTTGCACCTGTGGGGTCGTTGCAGCGGACGTTCTGTGCTCATTGCAGTATCGGTGCCGCAAAGACCCCAATGAACGAATGTTAAACATTGACACCACATTGTCAAACAGCAACTTTGTGTTCTTGGTATTTACTCGTCGAATATGATTTAAATCACGTACGGTAGTTACATACAACAACAGCATCATATACATTGTAATTGACATCAGTGTTCACATGACGATGAAATACATAATTATGGTGGCAGCTAGGGTATCATCACAGAAACGGTGGCTCTCTTTGAAATCATCCTTTGTTTGACTGGCAGCCAATGGAACCGGTTGAAGTGGTTGTTTATGTCTACTCTATATATATGTTTGGGTTTTTGTTGTTGTTGTTGCTGTTTTGTTTTTGAGCCTGTCCTGAGTACCAGAGGTGATGTGAATAAGCATGCAGTTGCAGCAACGACAAAACGAGTCCACATTCAGTGAGACAGAGCTAACTGACGTATGTCGGAATCGGCAAGAATGTAAGCTGTGCTTCTTGTCTGGCAATGTTTTATGAGAGCTTCCTAGCTGTCCATGGTGATCAAATACTGTTTACATTCAGTGAGACAGAGCTCACTGACGTAGGTCGGAATCGGCAAGAATGTAAGCTGTGCTTCTTGTCTGGCAATGTTTTGTGAGACCTTTCTAGCTGTCCATGGTGATCAAATACTGTTTACATGAGATCTTTCTAACTGTCGATTGTGATCAGACATTGTTTATATGAGATCTTTCTAGCTGTCCATGGTGATCAGACACTGTTTACAGGAGATCTTTCTAACTGTCGATTGTGATCAGACATTGTTTATATGAGATCTTTCTAGCTGTCCATGGTGATCAGACACTGTTTACAGGAGATCTTTCAACTGTCGTTTGTGATCAGACATTGTTTATATGAGATCTTTCTAGCTGTCCAGGGTGATCAGACACTGTTTACAGGGACTTTCAACTGTCATATGATCAGACATTGTTTACACGATACTTCTTATCAGACTTTTCACACTGATGTGATCAGACACTGTTTACATGGGACCTTCAAACTGTCCATAGTGATCAGACATTGTTTACACGAGATCTTTCTAGCTGTGCATGTTGATCAGACACTGTTTACACGAGATCTTTCTAGCTGTGCATGTTGATCAGACACTGTTTACACGAGATCTTTCTAGCTGTGCATGTTGATCAGACACTGTTTACACGAGATCTTTCTAGCTGTGCATGTTGATCAGACACTGTTTACACGAGATCTTTCTAGCTGTGCATGTTGATCAGACACTGTTTACACGAGATCTTTCAAGCTGTGCATGTTGATCAGACACTGTTTACACGAGATCTTTCAAGCTGTGCATGTTGATCAGACACTGTTTCCACGAGATCTTTCTAGCTGTGCATGGTGATCATACACTGTTTACATGAGACCTTTCAAGCTGTCCATGGTGATCAGAAACTGTTTACATGAGATCTTTCTAGATGTCCATGGTGATCAGACATTGTTTGCATGAGATCTTTCTAGCTGTCGGTTGTGATCAGACATTGTTTACATGAGATCTTTCTAGCTGTCGATTGTGATCAGACATTGTTGACATGAGATCATGAGCCATCTATGGTTGTTAGACACCGCTGACATGAGAACTTTCTAGTTGTCTATGGTGATTAGACACTGCTTACATGAGATCTGTCAAGCTGTGCATGATGATCAGACATTGTTTACATGAGACTTTTCTAGCTGTCCATGGTGATCAGACACTGTTTACAGGACATCTTTCAAGCTGTGCATGATGATCAGACATTGTTTACATGAGACCTTTCTAGCTGTCCATGGTGATCAGACACTGTTTACATGTGGTGATCATGACTCAGTTGACATGCGATCTTTCTAGCTATCCATAGTTATTAGACACTGTTTACATGAGACCTTTTTAGCTATCCATGGTTATTAGACACTGTTTACATGAGACCTTTCTAGCTATCCATGGTTATTAGACACCGCTTACATGAGATCTTTCTAGTTGTCAATGGTGATCAGACACTGCTTACATGAGATCTGTCAAGCTGTGCATGATGATCAGACATTGTTTACTTGAAAATACTGTATGACTGCTACACATACGGATATAGATATGAATACAGTTCTTGCAAATACTGTATGACTGCTACACATACGGATACAGATATGAATACAGTTCTTAAAAACACTGTATAACTGCTACACATACGGATACAGACATGAATACAGTTCTTCAAGTGACTTTCGTGTTTAATATCGGGAGATAAGAACTGATGCTTTGATAAAAACAACAACAACAAAACTTCAAATTATCGTTTTCTGGGATATTTTTTCAATCAGAATTTTGCGTGGTTTTCATGGTAACAGAAACAATATTAAATGAAGAAAAAGAAAGATGGTCCTGTTTTCAGATAATAAACCACAAGAAGTTTGTGTGGACGTTAAACCCCGACGGTAAGTCATTTTCAACATTTCAACTGCCAGTCTTGTTTGCCCTTCTTGTTTCTATTTGTTGTTTTGTTGTTGTTTAGTTTTGGTCAGCGAGTACGTTTAGTATATCTCATTGATCTAATCTTATGTTGGCAATTATTTAACCAGTGTAACAATTAACTGTATTTCAATAACAACAAAAACAACAAAAGCTATAAAAATAAATAAATATATATAACAAAAAAATATCTAGAAAAATAAAGAAGAAAATTAAACTATCAATTTACACTAAAGAAACGGCAAGGTGTAAAGGTGAGAGTGACTAGGACAGAACACAACCCACGTCCCTTCTTTTATCCCCCCCCCCCCCCAATTCCCCCCCCCCCCCCACCCCCCCCCCCAGCAACAAAATATTGTGTGTTCGTGCGTACGTGCGTGCGTGCGTGTGTGTGTGTGTGTGTGTGTGTGTGTGTGTGTGTGTGTGTGTGTGTGTGTGTGTGTGTGTGTGTGTGTGTGTGTGTGTGTGTGTGTGTGTGTGTGTGTGTGTGCGCGCGCGCGCGCGAACGCGTACACGACATGTATAGGATACCGACTGCCGACAAACACAGAATCTGTCTGTCTTGTTTATTTGTTGTTGTTGTTGTTGTGATGTTAATTGGATGCAGTGGGGGTTCCGTGAGGTGGCTGTGAAGCCAGTGCTGCCTGTTTCACGTGCCGAGCCTGGCGCTGATTAGCGCGGGTCGAGCGCAGCCACAGTGTGTGCATTATGAGCCATTATTATTGTTTTCAGCTTCCCCCCACCTGTGTGCATGGTTAATCAGAATAAAGCTTTCTTGATCGTGGCGGATTTATTGATGAGCGTCTGGCCCGCTCCACGCGCTGCATGATCACTGTCACGGTGAGGGGGGGGAGGGGGGACGAGGGGGGGGGGGGGGGGAACCATCACGTCAGTCAGAGTGCCACTGCTGCCTCCAGTCACTGGTCTTTCCGGTGACTGCAGGGGGTACTCTGTCTGTCTGTATGCATGTCTGTATGTATGTATGTCTGTCTCTGTGTCTGTCTCTGTCTGCCTGTCTGTCTGTATGTCTGTCTCTGTGTCTATCTCTGTCTGCCTGTCTGTCTCTGTCTGCCTGTCTCTGTCTGTCTCCCTCTCTCTCTCTCTCTCTCTCTCTCTCTCTCACACACACACACACACACACACACACACACACACATACACACACACACACACACACACACACACACACACACACACACACACACACACAGTTATTATGATAGCTTGAAGGATGGGATTTCAAAGATGGTTTGAATGATGTGAGTGTGTTTGATGATCTAACTTTGCAAGGGAGACTTCCAGACGGACGGGGCAGCATAAGAAAAAGATCTCTGACCCAGCGAGTGCGCATGCACAGAGGGAAGACAGAGAACGGAAGTATCAGAAGTAGAACGTAGCTGGCGGCTGGTTTGTAAACTGTCAGTTCAGCCATGTAGACAGGAGTGGTCGAGCTAAAGCCGTTGTGGCACACAGAAACGAGTTTGTACAGTATTCGGGAATCATTGGTCAGCTACTGAAGAGAAGCAAGGTAAAATACCCTGTATCCGCGTTCCGAAGTTTTCAGCCGGAGCCTCCCGTTACAGCGAGGCCCAGCCGGAGCAAGCAGAAGCAAAACATCGATCTAAGTAAACTACACCGAATTACGTCAAATGTAAGTATTGCACATCTAACAGATCATCATGGTTGGAACGGGGAAGCTTACCCGTGTCCTGTGGTATCAATTTCTTGACCTTTGCTTTCTTGTACACCTCACAATCAACATTTTCAGTTTTTACTTCGGCCGTTTTCAGGCAAAATTACACTTTCTTAGAATCAACAGAAAAATGCAGTCACTTGGTGCATTTTGGTTATTGTCACTATGTTATTAAAAATCTCATGCGTGATATGATGAACAGGGGGCCTGTCGAGCGACATCTCTGTCCAGAATGCGGAAAATCTTATCTACAGAAAGGGAACCTGGACCGCCACGGACGAAAAGTAACAGCACAAACTGGATGATGGACCCTGTTCCCCTTGTATACAGTGTGATCAGAAATCTACCATCTCTGATGAAGTTCACAGTGTGATCAGAAATCTACCATCTCTGATGATGTTCACGGTGTGATCAGAAATCTACCATCTCTGATGATGTTCACGGTGTGATCAGAAATCTACCATCTCTGATGATGTTCACAGTGTGATCAGAAATCTACAATCTCTGATGTTCACAGTGTGATCAGAAATCTACCATCTCTGCTGATGTTCACAGTGTGATCAGAAATTTACCATCTCTGATGATGTTCATTCTCATATGAACAGCGTTCATCTAAAGATAAAACCCTTTAACTGCGAGACGTGCAAAAGGTTATTTGCACCCAAGAGAAGCCTTGAACCAGGGAGGCATTCACGCACGGTAAACGCCCAATTCCACGAATGCGGTCACTGCGGGAGTTTTCAAAAGTAGAGGAAGTCTTCAACACCATTCACTCTCGCATGGCGGCAGTCTTCCTTACCCCTGCAACAAGTGCTTCGTACGTTTCACTTACAGGAATCAGCTGAGGCGTCATAGAAATAGCAAGAAATGCCTTTCTTGGCTACTTCACTGCCACAAGATGTTCGTTTTACTTCAGTCCGAACATGCATAATTTATGTCTAGCCTCGATGTTACAACAGATCCCTTTGTAGTAGTTGTAACAAAGTAGAACTAGAAGCTGCGTGAAAAAGCACAGATCATGTTATAATTTCGTTTTGTGGTTAGGATGAAGACATCTCTAGCCCCCATTGGTTCTTGCGGTATTGTATTGTAGTAGCCACAATTTCCATTTGAACACTTTGAGTTTGACTGTAATCAAAAAGGGATTTCGACTGACTTTGAGTATGTTTATTGTCTTTCCTCTTTAGAACATGAATGATACTTGATGGGTATTGTCACGCTTATTTGCTACAGATTCTTATTCGTGATTTCTAAAGAATGATATTAACGGATTTTCTTTTTTTCCTCGTTTGGGCACTGGCACCTGACCTTTTATTTCAGATTCACCAGAGCGTAGTACGAATTCCTTTTGCGGGAGAAACCCGATGTGTTTCTGTAGCTATATGTCGCCTTTAGATTAATTCACACACACACACACACACACACACACACACACACACACACACACACACACACACACACACACACACACACACACACACACAACACATTGTGTGTGTGTGTGTGTGTGTGTGTGTGTGTGTGTGTGTGTGTGTGTGTGTGTGTGTGTGTGTGTGTGTGTGTGTGTGTGTGTGTGTGTGTGTGTGTTATACACAATTCTATAGCATAGCCTACTATGTAGAGGAAACAAAGTATGGTCGTTTACTTTCTTTATTTGAACTAATCAATCTTACTGTATCAGTGGAGTCTAAAATAGGTGTGTGTGTGTGTGTGTGTGTGTGTGTGTGTGTGTGTGTGTGTGGTGCGTGCGTGCGTGCGTGCGTGCGTGCGTGCGTGCGTGCGTGCGTGCGTGCGTGCGTGTGTGCGTGCGTGCGTGCGTCCGTGTGTGTGTGTGTGTGTGTGTTCATGAGTGCACCTTGACAACTGACAATATTGACCACATAATTAGTTAAAAAAACACAATTTACAACAAACAATACCGTTCATCTGAAATCCTGTCACATACATCTGAGTAGCCTGCTGCAGCCCATTTGCTACTGTGCTGGAATTATCGAAGCTTGTAGCGTTACATGCATGAATATGGTCATCGACGCAAGAATTAGTGATAATGCAAGATCGCTTCCGGTGTTGATCAGCAAGCAAAACCATGAACGCTCAGTCACACCCAGCCCGGCCGTACGTTCCCCCCCACCCACCCCCCCCCCCCCCCCCCCCCCGGAGGGGTCCCAAAGTATGAGTGCTGACTACAAGATAGCTACCGGGCCTTTTCATTTCTGTTTGGATAAAGCAGCTGTGCTGAACGATTTTCCCAGCACCGCTTTAGTTCTAGATCGAACTGCGACAACATGGCGCAAAGAAGCATCCAGTTGTTTGTTTTGTTTTTGTTTTTTTCTCGCCCACCCCGACCAAATCGTGTGTATCGGACCAAATCGTCCGCTTCAAACGAAGAAACCATTAACACAGCTGAGAAAACCATCACAACCACCAGCTATATAGCGAATGAAGCCAAAATTGGCAACAAGCGTGAGTTTGATTACAGTCTGCAATGGTGAGTCGCCAGTAGGCTACAAGATCGATTGTTTTGCCGACATCAACTCTGAGGAACGTGAACGTCGTTACTCGGAAACTAGATCTAGATCAAATGTCAGTGGCGCATACACATACTGAAAGAAACAAATGTGATAAAACTCGCGGGCACATTGTAATATTAGGCCTAGGTAATGTTGACTGTACCGGCTGACTGAGGGTTGGTACCGATTTTTATTTATTATTATTATTATTATTATTATTATTGTTATTATTATTGCCGGTACCGCGTACCGATAGTCTCAACAGTCTAGCGTAGTCTCTGGCAGATTCTTTCAAACTTATTTGAATACATTAAACGTTGCCTAGCTCACCCGGTAACAGATTGCAGTCAAAACACATTTACATAGCAAATTTCGGTTTGAGGCATTGTACATTTGTTCAAAAGATCTTCATTCTAAGAATTCATACAGACTGCCAAAAACATAAAATTGTCCTGTTTCTGGCACTGTCTTGATGCTGTCTGTAGGCACCTGAACGGAACGAGATGTACTGCTTCACTCTACGTCAGTACCAAGCCCTATGTGTGGCAGTATCTTTGTCTCATCTGTCTTGAAATGCTGTCGCACTCCACGCGCGCTTCTGCTGGCCTGTTTCTGGCCTGATAGTGCAAGAACAACTAACTCAAACATGTGATATAGCTATGAAAGGTGAATACATCTGTATTTAAGGGGGAGGGGGGGGGGGTGCAGAGAGAGAGAGAGAGAGAGAGAGAGAGAGAGATTTGCCGAGATCTAATCCTCTTGAAGAGCTGAACTAACTGTGATTAATTGTTTTGTAAAATATACTAAAATTTATATATAATTATATAGAAGAAAAAGAAAAAAAGAAAAAAAAGAGAACAACACACGTCCGATCCTCTTATTATCAATTAATTAGCTAATCACGTCACAAACGCTCAAAAGGATTGCATCTTTGTATGGTTTACGTCCAAAGTGGGAATTTGTTACAAAGTCCGTTATTTGTTATTCAGTTTTTACTCAACATGACACAAGAATGTCTTTGTTTCAACGAGGTGTAATATGATATTATCCAGTCGGCGAAAATTGACGAAGTAGCTCGATAAGATTGACGTTACTCGACTGCATCTGTAAGACTGAATCCTCAGACCTCGTTGATAACCTGTCTGGCATGGCTTATACTAATTGCCAAGAAGAAAATTCGCCCCAACGGTGCTCTGGGTCGGAACACGGCACAGCTCGGCATCGGAACAGCCACGCACACTGGTTCGGAACACAGAAAAAACGGACGAGTGTTTTCCTATCCTTCTAACAAGACTGCTAAATACTCTTAGACAATAATAGTTCATCACATCAGGCATGAGATATTTAATAACATAGTGACAATAACCGAAATACACCAAGTGACTGCGTTTTCCTGTCGTTTTGAAGAAAGTGCAATTTTGCCTGCAAACGGCCGAAATCAAAAATGAAAATGTTGATTATGAGGTGTACAAGAAACCAAATGTCAAGCAATTTACACCACAGGACACGGGAAAACTTCTCCGTTCCAACCATGATGATCTGTTAGAGGTGCAATACCTACATTTGACGTAATTCGGTGTAGTTTACTTAGATCGGTGTTTTGCTTCTGCTTGCTCCGGCTGGGCCTCGCTGTAACGGGAGCTCCGGCTGAAAACTTCGGAACGCGGATACACGGTGTGGATAAGGAGAGATACGGTCATGGTTGGGCACTTTCAAGACAAAGCGAAATTTGTAGTTCGTTTAAAGAGATACTGAGGACGGGCAGACAGGAGAGAAGTGCAGTGGTCAAGGTGCAGAAGAAGGACAGAAACAGGGTTTTGTGGCATCTGTGGGCAGGTGACGGACGGAACTAATGCGACTGAGTTCAAAATTAGCTGAGTGTACCAGACTGGAGATGTAAGTTTTCATGGTCAAGTGGCAATCAAATGTAACACCAAGGTTTTTCACAGCCAAACATGGGATTGGCTCGGAGAGACCTAGTGCACAGGTTAAATACCTACACGCTGATTGGCTGACCGCTGACACTCCCAGTGCATAGGTCATAGGCCTACACGCTGATTGGTTGACCTCTGACACACCTAGTGCACAGGTCATAGGCCTACAAGCTGATTGGCTGACCTCTGACAAACCTAATGCACAGGTTAGAGGCCTACACGCTAAGTCTAAAATGAACATCTAAGTCCCAGATGAACATCACGAAGCAGTGCAACTGCCTGACCAACAACATTGTATACGTCTTTCATTGCACCAAATGCGCTCAACTTTACATCGGTGAAACTGGACGCACCCTTAACTCCTGCTTCAAAGAACACCTTGCGGGCATTAAACGCCGGAGAGACAAACCTGTTCTAATCACTTTAACCAAACTGGCCACACCATCCACAACATTCTCGTAAAAGGACTGTGGCTTCTGTTTAGAGACAGAGTGAATGACAGAAAAGACATGGAATCACACTGGATTGATAAACTCGGCAGCAGGAAACCAGCTGGAATGAATGACAGACTATAACCATACTTGACTGTCACTTGGCTACTGTCTATTTCGGCCTTACGTGGCTGTTGATTAAGTTTTTTGTTTTTGCCTCCCACTCCTTCCGATGCCTTTAGTGTAGCCTACCATAGTACTGTATTAGTACTTGTATACGCATGTACGATTGTGTGAGAGTGTATGTGTACGTCTCTCTCTCTCTCTCTCTCTCTCTCTCTCTCTCTCTCTCTTCTCTCTCTCTCTCTCTCTCTCTCTCTCTCTCTCTCTCTCTCTCTCTCTCTCTCTCTCTTTTCCCCCGAGCTTTGATGGCAGTGAAACCCTCATCAAGATTAATATCATAGGTTTGCACTGCATCCGACTAAGGTACCCTCCGGGTACTGAGGTTTTCGCAGTCATCTCTCATTTTTCATCGTTTTTAACCGTTTATCTGTTGTTTAAGTGTCGTTTTGTGGCTTGACAAAGGAGATTTCCCCGAAAATGTGCATACTGTGTGTCCGTGTCAAAATAAATAAGCGTTCGTTTTAAACTTTTTGTGTTTGGATCTACAAGATGACTGGCTGATCTGTGACACTCCTAGTGCACAGGTTATAGGTCCACACGCTGATTGGCTGATATTTGACGGACCTAGTGCACAGTCTGTATGCCTTTATGCTGACTGGCTGATTTCTGTTAGATCTAGTGCACAGGTCATAGGCGTACACGCTGATTGGCTGATATTTAACAGACCTAGTGCACAGACTATAGGCCTATACGCCGATTGGCTGATCTGTGACACACCTAGTGCATAGGACATAGGCCTGTCGCCGACTGGCTGATCTCTGATAGATGTAGTGCACAGGCTGTAAGCCTGCACCTGTGTGTCACACACAGTCAAGATGGCTGCGGGGTCACTGTATAAATAGGATCGAATAAAAGCCAGGGCACAAGGGATTGTCTCTGATTCACATCTGTGCAAATCCGGCAGATCGGTTGGACATACACCACTCAGGTTAGATGATCATTTTTTCGCTTGCTTCTTAATACAAATATCTCCACGTCTATAGATTTCTTCTTCTATGAATAATACCAAGCTTTTCGTTTTGTTATTATACCGCTGATACGATTTTGTCTGAAACGAGAGAACGTCTCCAAATGCACTAGAAATTCTTTACAGTTTATGACTATTGTCTGAAACGAGAGAAAGTCTCCAAATGCACTAGAAATTCTTTACAGTTTATGACTATTGTCATAAATGTAAATTAAGCGTCAGCCTAGAAAAAAAACCCGGTGACGGTGGAAACAGTTTTAAATTCCTGGTACGGAATCAGTCACATTGGTAACTTTGCAAACTGCATGAAAAGTTCCTTTGTTAAGACCATAACGGCCGTGTCTGTGCAAATGGTTGTTTCGGTACATTTTTATGTCTCAGGAGCATGAGGATATGAAAGGTTGACTATAATCTATAAATTCTAATTAAAATTCTTAAAATATATGTTTTATTTTAAAGGACTCCTAATACCCCTTTTCCGTGTCTCTTATGACTGTATGATACGCTGCTGGGCGAGTCTGATCTAGTCGTCCGTTCACACATTGTCTGGTAATATCAGTTAAGCGCTGCGTGTTTGCATGAACCTGGCGTCACTCAGTCCGTGTTCTTATACTGTGTACAACCCAGTGTTATGAAAAGTGGTTTTGGTCGTGTTTGGGGTGAGACAGTCATTTTGGGGGTGTAGCCTACCATAGCCTGTGTCCACATGTTAATAACAGTCTTAAACACGATGTTCAGAACGGTTGGTACACGGCCATTGAAAATAGTACAAACAATGTATGTTTGATAGAAACATCAAAAGGCCTGACAGACAGGAAAAATACATCTCACTTTTGCCTAATGTCTAAACCCATAGAAAAAACAATGTATGTTTTATAAAAACATCAAAACGGCTTACAGATAGGATTTTGCTTCCTTATTTTTGCCTGATGTCTATGCCTGATGTCTATGCCTGATGTCTATGCCTGATGTCTATGCCAATACCAGTATAGCCATTTTCTGTGGTAATCACAGGCCTCCAGTTGAAGTAAGCCAACAAGGAAATCTGGTAAGAGAAAACGCAATGTGTATGAAGTGACGCCTACATGTTGTTGGAGACAAATGTGATTTCATCTCCAGCGCCCGACATAGAACGATGTCCTCACTAAATTTGTCCCAAGGAAGTTTCTTCAACCTTCTTCAGCATATCAGTTTTTTCTTGGATTTATTTCTTCCACAAAGATTTTTTGTTTAGTTTTGGCAAAACTTATAACGGAATCGAAAATCATGTAAAATTATATAGACGACCACCAAGTACTGTTATTATCCAATTACTGTTTCGCCTATAATAATCATTATTTCTAAAGCGCAGATTCTTTAAAAAAAACGTCAGCGCTTTACAAAGAACGTGATTGGAAACGGTTTATATAATTATTGGCAAGAAATAACCCCCTGAGAAAGGCCAAGTTGTGCCGAAAATATGGGACATTTTTTAGCCAACTTGTTATTTTTCTTTGAATTTCTGTTTTATAATAAATAATTATGTGAGTTATCCTTTTAATGCATTGCTGATTTTGCTGTTTACTGATTTCAATCCTTCATACCCCACAAAGAGCTAGTTTCCACAACAAACCCGTATCATCGTAGACGACCATATGAAAGAGTCATTCCCGCTCATGAAACAGAACTATATATTATTATTTTGGCTCTAGAAATGAACAGGTTAAGCGTTGTAGACTTTGACTTGCTATTAGCAACTGAAATTTTGACTTATTCAGACGCCACTTGTTAGAAGACCCCGTATGTTCATGTGGATATACAGCAGAAACATCCGAACATTTCCTACTACATTGTCCCCCTATAATAGTATTAGAAATAAAACCACTAATAAACTAGATGAGAACGAAAGAAATATCGATACACTTCTATTTGGAAACGACCAGCTACATTTAGAAACTAATAAGATTTGTTTTGCTATAGTCCACGATTTTTTGCGTCAAACCGACCGCTTGTAAATCTGTAAAAGTCTGCTTAAAATTTATGACCCTCTCCTTCTCTCTGTGTCTCTCTCAGATCAATAATTATGATATCATCACTAGAACATTCGGTTAGTTATTTGCTTTTTACCACCCGCCCCTCCTCCCGTTTTTTGTTGTTTGTTGTTGTTGTTTTTGTTGTTGTTGTTGTTGTTGTTGTTGTTGTTGTTGTGTGTTGTGTGTGTGTGTGTGTGTGTGTGTGTGTGTGTGTGTGTGTGTGTGTTGTGTGTGTGTGTGTGTGTGTGGTGTGTGTGTGTGTGTGTGTTTTGTGTGTGTGTGTTGTGTGTGTGTGTGTGTGTGTGTGTGTGTGTGTGTGTGTGTGTTGTGTGTGTGTGTGTGTGTGTGTGTGGTGTGTGTGTGTGTGTGTGTGTGTGTGTGTGTGTGTTTGTATGTTTGTTGTTGTTGTTGTTGTTGGGTTGTGTGTTGTGTGTGTGTGTGTGTGTGTGTGTGTGTGTGTGTGTGTGTGTGTGTGTGTGTGTGTGTGTGTGTGTGTGTGTGTGTGTGTGTGTGTTGTGTGTGTGTGTGTGTGTGTGTGTGTGTGTGGTGTGTGTGTGTGTGTGTGTGTGTGTGTGTGTGTGTGTGTGTGTGTGTGTGTGTGTGTGTGTGTGTGTGTGTGTGTATGTGTGTGTGTGTGTGTTTTGTTAGTTTTTTGTTGTTGTTGTTGTTGGTCGGTTTATTTATTTGTCTGTTTGTTTTTGTTGTTGTTTCAGTCTTTGGTTTGTTTTGCTGACTGACTTTTTGACAATAATTTGCCATCTTGCCATCGTAAATGTGTATGTAATTATAATTTTGTCTATAGGTAACACTCAAATAAGCATACTGCTTTTGTGTTTCCTGTAATTATTTGTTGAACTTACGATAACGATGAATAAATAAATTTTGTTTAAACCAAAGAGCTGAGGGACTAAACATCCTTCATTAACAGCACGAAAGAACTCTTCACATGTTGACATTAGTTGAATTATATTTCTATTGCTTACTGTGTGTCTTTTTCTTAAAGTTTCCTCGTCTTGTACACATACGTAACTTTTGAGAAATTTGAACTTTTCGCAATCCTTTTCTTTATTCCATTTTAACCGTTTTCGTCTTAGATTTGTACTGACTGCGCTTCTTTTGAATGTCTTTAATTATATGAAGTAGTCAATAATTATGGTGAGGTAAACCGGTCCATGAGAGAAATCTCAGAACTCAGAACTTTATTACACAAGGATTAAGATTTTAGGCAGTTGCTATTCTTACAATCTGTCCCGGCTCATCTACATGCCAATAGGCTACACATAAAACAATAGTAACAATATTGAATACCGCAGTAATGATGAAAAAGATGATAATGTTTGGAGGGGGGAGGGGGTGGGGGGGGGGGGGGAGAGAGAGAGAGAGAGAGAGAGAGAGAGAGAGAGAGAGAGATGATAATTTTAAAATCAGAGCCAAAACCCGACGAGAGAAAAAAAGAAAAGGAAAAAAAAAGAGGAAAAGAAATGATGATGATGATGATGAGAAATATGGTTCAGATACACGATGAACAACGAAGTATTCAGATGACAATATTGCATGGAGACACACACAAAAACACTGCTCAGACAAGCACTGTGATTACAAATAATGGAAGCAAGAACAGTAAGTGTAGGCTTAAATCAGACACTCGGTCAATGAAAAGAGGCAGCAACAATGCGAACCGTTCAAATAACAATAGTGTGTATAAAAGGAGAGAGAAAGAGAGAACTCAGCTCGAAAACTGGTTTAGGTTCAGTCAAAACCTAACAACTAGTCCTTGCTTTGCTACTGAATAATAATAAATTATAACAAAATTGCAAGTCGTCATTTTATATACATATATGAAGCATGAATAAATATGAAAATGTGTGCATGAAGCATAAAAATCTCTACACAAAACCTGCGTGTTCACAGCGCCAGATTCACTCATGCATACAGTGCATACAGCAGATAAGGTAATATATCTGATAGGTTTATATAAGCTACTTTTACTAATAGTAAGCCACACACACACACACACACACACACACACACACAAGCAGTGAATGGGAAAGTCAGGAGGACTGGGTGGAACTGAATGGAGCAGAAACTGTGCCTCAGATGATCACCGCAACGGCGTGAAGGGGCGGAGCGAGTGACGAGCTCTGACTGTCAGAGGTAGGTTGTTCCATAGAAAGGCACCTGAGAAGGCTATACTTGTTTTGGATATTTCTAACCCTGACCTAGGTAAAATAAGCCGATAGTTCGAACAGCGTAAGGGAGAGCGTGTGTGCAGGTTAAATATACTCTGGGACCTCATTGTTAAGGACCTTGTATATCAACAGACCTTTGTTGAATACAGTTGTACCTGGAAAGATTAACTCTACAGCTCCTCTGTACAGAGAATTGAATATGTTTTTGATAATATTGCTACATCCGTCCGACACGACTGATGCATAATCAATGTGAAGTTTAATGTGGTTATTAAAGAACAGTTTCCTGGGGTCGATGCCTACACTGTACCTTAGTTTTTGAAAGAAGCAAGACTCATCTAGAGACTGCTTTGCATACACTATCAGTATGTGAGTCCCAACGAAGTTTATTGGACATTTGATCAATTTTCGCCCACGAGATCGAGCGGTAATTAAAGGTGACAGCTGATGTTTCTATCTGGTAGCCATTGTCATAGTCTTGATCTTGATCGGATTAATTACCACATGAGTATTGTCACACCAGTTGGACACCGGATCTAAGCTGACCTAAGCAGTCTTGTATATTGCTTCTGATTGGTGATATATCTTCTCCAGATGTGTGCTGTGTTCTGTGATCCGCCAACATGTCACAATCAACAGACATATTTTTCACGTGTAATGGAAGGACATTAATAAAGAGATAAAAACGAATAGGTCCTAAGACGGAGCCTTGTGATACATCAAACTTCATTGAGTCTTCAGAGAAGTAAGACTCATAGAGTAAGAAAAATTGCATTCTGTTATCAAAATATGATTTAGAAAATGGTCGAAAACATGAGTTTTTAACCCAAATAGCGAGCTTCTTCGATAGGATATCGTGATCAACGAGGACGAGGACAAAAGCCTTCTTTAGGTCTAGGAAGACTAGGCAGGACACCTGAGATTTATTTATGGCTGTTAGCCAAACATTTGTGAGGTGTGTGTGTGTGTGTGTGTTTGGTGTGTGTGTGTGTGTGAGTGAGAGAGAGAGAGAGAGAGAGAGAGAGAGAGAGAGAGAGAGAGAGAGAGAGAGAGAGAGAGACTTTATTACTAGCGGATAAAGGTCTAGGCACAAATGCCAGTCAGACAATCTGTCCTTGAAGCAATTAGAAACACTTAAACGGCGATATAAATTTAATTATGATAATGATAATAAGCTAATAAAATATTTTCGCAAACCTCTAACATAAAACAGAGCTCGGCGCGGGATACACAATTCAAATATAAACTTTACTCACGTTAAGACAGTTCAAGCGGGAAACGACAATAACAATGACTACAAGCAATTCAGATTACAAGAAGTTAAACAGGCAAGACTTACATTGCACCCACATACAGACGTGTGCGCACACACATCAACGCAGGCACATGCACGCACGCGCGCAGGCGCGCACGCACACAAACGCACGAGAGAGAGAGAGAGAGAGAGAGAGAGAGAGAGAGAGAGAGAGAGAGAGAGAGAGAGAGAGAGAGAGAATCAGCCAACTGAAATAATTAAAGAACAGTTGGGGGCGGGATAATTTGCTAGCTGTAGTAGGTTTTGAACAGATGGGTCTTAGAGCAGTTTTGAAAGCAGTGGCTGACTGAGTGTGCCTCATTTCAAGAGGCAGAGAATTCCAGACAGAAATAGCAAACACAGCGACGTCCAGATACCTGGTGTTAACGTGTGGAATGCGTCAGAGTTCTTCAGTCAGAGGAGAAGCGGATGATGAAACTAAACAGGGACTGTAACCAGCATAGAAAAGAATGACAAAGAGTTCATATTTTATACGCAATACGTGCTTGGATAGGCAGCCAGTGGACGGTTGAAACATGATCTCGTTTAGCAGCTGAGCTTTGAACCTTTTGTAGTTTCTCCAGCAAGTCATTACGGTTCAGGACAGTCTGAAAGGAAGGAATTGCAGTAGTCTAACCTAGAGAAGACAAACGCAGATACAAATGTTTTTGCAGAGTCGATAGAAAGAAGATGTCGAACTGAACTGATGCAGCTACGTTCAGTGTAGGCTAACCGGCAGACCTTTTTGCGTGCACTTTTAGCACTGAAGCTAGTGTCATCTGTGATGTAAAATCCAAGATTTCTGGCAGTAGATGAAAAAGTATGTTTCACTGCCACAAACACAGATGGCTTCAGGTTTAGAGACTGGAAATTACTTGAAAAATAAGCAGACGAGGAGAGCCTCTGTTTCGTCATATTTATTTTATTTTATTTATCAGCATCCAGGTCTGGATGTCTGAGAAACAGGTTTCCAAAGAAGGTATTGAAGATTGATTGTTCTGCAGGGGGGTGGGGGGGTCTTGAAGTTGAGTGTCGTCTGCAAGGCTGAGACTCAATGGAACAGCAATGAAGGAAGTGGTAAAGAGGGCTTGAGCGGAAGGTGAAGAGGACTGGGCCCGACACAGAGCTCTGTTGGACACTATGGGAAAGTCGAGAGACTCGCCATAAATGGTCATTGACGATGACTGACTGTATTCTATTTGTCAGATAAGAAGAAAAAAAGAAACCAGAAAACTGAACATACATATGAATATGAAAATAAAACGAGGGGGGGGGGGGGGGGGGAGAGAGAGAGAGAGAGAGAGAGAGAGAGAGAGAGAGAGAGAGAATTCGAACTTAAAAACTTTATTTTCCAAGGATCGTCCACTCCGTTCATTTAGACCTGTCTTAACAACTAATCGTTGCTAAACTACTACTGATTTAGCGAAAAATGCAGGACCCCCCCCCCCCCCCCCAATCGGTTTATGTTTAAACAGGTAACAAAGAAACAAACGAGATAGAGAGAATGTGCAGTTGTATTCTTACAATCAGTCATGCCCTAGGTGGGGAAAGGAAGACCAGATGTACTTGTTTTGCCGTTGCCAATGAGTTTTCACCAGTATTTCGAATGTCGCCCTAGTCCACTAAAGAACTAATTAAATACGCTGTTAATTACATGCACGTAGAATGTGAATCAAATTCAAACGTTAAACCGAACACAGACTTTTGTGCAGCATCTCTACTGACGTCAAAAATCACGTGTCCATCGTGACCTTGTGAACTCCAGCTGACCTATTCAACAGTCATCTGTCGACCACAGGCATCAGCCCCTTGATATATATATGCAGGACCACATAGGCATGAGCCCCTTGATATATGTACGTATATATGCATGGACCTATATATATATATATATATATATATATATATATATATATATATATATATATATATATATATATAGGTCCATGTATATATGCACTTCATTAATCCCTTGCGGCACATTCGGGTGGCCTTGCCTCAGTTAGACTACAGCAGCCACAAGAGAGCGCCTCGCATTCCTAGCACAGTGTGCAGTATTTCGGTGTGTCCAGACAATGGCATGGCTGCCGGTGTTTCTATTTTTGAGTGCACACAGATGTCGGTGCATGCGATTGCACACGGGGGCTGTAGGAACACCGCGAGAGTCTGCACGGGCAGCTGACTCAGGGGAGACAAAATCCCTTGCGGAATCGGTGACGTTCGGCCCGACGGTCTACCCACTAAGCCACCAGCCACCAACGACATCGTCACTGCGTGGTTATCCCTTTCTCTCTCCCTCACTGACTCGGCAGAAACTCACCCTCAAACAATCGACTCGAAAACGACTGATATCATTCCTGACGGTTCTGGATAAAATACCATTGAGTGAACGTGCGCTCAGGGTCCTGTGAGTTTCTCTGTCCGTCGTCTTGAACCGGTCTGTTGGCTTATAGTTATAGTGTTATTAGGACCAGTCTCTCTCTCTCTCTCTCTCTCTCTCTCTCTCTCTCTCTCTCTCTCTCTCTCTCTCTCTCTCTCTCCACACACACACACACACACACACACACACACACATTCGCAGACTACAACAGGACCAATTGTTCACCAAGAACAATGCAGCTCAACACAGGAGGAGGTTGGGTGGGACTCGTTCACATCGCTGTGTGTGCATGAAACTGTTACCGCGGGCCGCCTCACTCAGCAACAGTTGGTCTTTGTTCACATGCCTTCTGACTCACACGATCGATGTGAGGCACGTACACACTCATGGGTTGGGTTGGGTCGGACAAGATGTGTCACACACACACACACACGCACGCACGCACGCACGCACGCACGCACGCACGCACGCACACACACACACACACACACACACACACACACACACACACACACACACTTTTAGTGTTTCCATAATGCACCGAAAAATGGACTACAGGGTCTTTAGCGTGCGTATGTGATATTTGTGCATGCATATGCACACGGGTAACCTCGGTCTATGGTCTCATCCGATGGACTTTTGTAGTCTGCACAGTATCTGACTCCGGAGAAAACTCGGGGTGGACGCCAAGCTTTGCACGTAACTGTCACCCATCCATGTGGTGACGAAGCCTGGTTTTTGTCTCTCCGGCACATGGTTTGGGTCAGACTGGATGTGTAAGATACAGGTATGGCTTGGGTCGGACTGGATGTGTAAGACACAGGTATGGCTTGGGTCGGACTGGATGTGTAAGATACAGGTATGGCTTGGGTCGGACAGGATGTGTAAGATACAGGTATGGCTTGGGTCGGACTGGATGTGTAAGACACAGGTATGGCTTGGGTCGGACAGGATGTGTAAGATACAGGTATGGCTTGGGTCGGACCGGATGTGTAAGATACAGGTATGGCTTGGGTCGGACTGGATGTGTAAGATACAGGTATGGCTTGGGTCGGACAGGATATGTAAGACACAGGTACGGCTTTGGTTGGACAGGATGTGTAAGACACAGGTATGGCTTGGGTCGGACAGGATGTGTAAGACACAGGTATGGCTTGGGTCGGACAGGATGTGTAAGACAAAGGTATGGCTTGGGTCGGAGAGGATATGTAAGACACAGGTATGGCTTGGGTCGGACAGGATGTGTAAGACACATACAGGTATGGCTTGGGTCGAACAGGATGTGTAAGTCACATACATGTATGGCTTGGGCCGGACAAGATGTAAAAGTCATACAGAAACACGAGTGAGTATGACAAGATGTGCAACACACACACACACACACTCACACACACACACACACACACACACACACACACACACACACACACACACACACACACACAGAGTATACCAAAGGTACATTAACTGTTTTGCATATTGATGAACACCTAAATGTACATTGCAACGTCTGGCCGCCTCTTTCTCTGTATTCGCTGGGTTCGTTTCGCTAGTATTCCTGCTGGATTCGCTTCAAACAACGTTTCGTTAATATTCCTGCTGGATTCGCTTCAAACCAGAGTTTGGTTAGTATTCCTGCTGGCTTCGCTTGAAACAAGGCTTGTTAGTATTCCTGCTGAATTCGTTAGAAACAAGGGATTGGTCCTAGTGACACGACATGAGGCCAATTCACTGTGAGACAATTACTCATCACACGCTACAGCAAACAACTGTTGTCGTCAGGACATATATTTGCACAGATGGGTCAGCGCTTTCGCATGCTTCACTCGGTTTCTTGTGGCAACGCTCCTTCGTCACGAACCCAAAGAGTGCAGCACTCCGTCGTCACGGACACAAAGAGTGCAGCACTCCGTCGTCACGAACCCAAAGAGTGCAGCACTCCGTCGTCACGGACACAAAGAGTGCAGCACTCCGTCGTCACGGACACAAAGAGTGCAGCACTCCGTCGTCACGAACCCAATGAGTGCAGCGCTCTGTCGTCACGAACCCAGCGAGTGCAGCGCTCTGTCGTCACGAACCCAGCGAGTGCAGCGCTCTGTCGTCACGAACCCAGCGAGTGCAGCGCTCTGTCGTCACGAACCCAGCGAGTGCAGCGCTCTGTCGTTACGAACCCAGCGAGTGCAGCGCTCTGTCGTCACGAACCCAGCGAGTGCAGCGCTCTGTCGTCACGAACCCAGCGAGTGCAGCACTCTGTCGTCACGAACCCAGCGAGTGCAGCACTCTGTCGTCACGAACCCAGCGAGTGCAGCACTCTGTCGTCACGAACCCAGTGAGTGCAGTGCTCCCGTCCAGCGGGGGACGCGGGGCATCAGCAGACAGACGGGACGGGAACAGCTCAGCCGTCAGTCTGTCCCACACGCCGTCAGCTGTGTGTGGTCATGCCGGACATTTTCACCTTTTTGTCATCACATGTCTTCAAATTATCTTTGATGGTATTCATGCCTCGTTGACCACCCCCCCCCCCCCCCCCCCCCCCCCCCCCCCCTTCACTCTCCCCCGTCTGTTGCCTACCTACTGTTTGGAGTACTGTCGCCATGCTTTCTGCATGATTGTCAACGTCATACCTACAGTTTGGAGCACTGTCACCATGCCTCCTGCATGATTGTCATTGTCATACCTACTGTTTCGAGCACTGTCACCATGCCTCCTGCATGATTGTCAACGTCATACCTACTGTTTGGAGCACTGTCAGCATGACTCCTGCATGATTGTCAACGCCATACCTACTGTTTGAAGTACAGTAACCATGCCTTCTGCATGACTGTCAACGTCATACCTACTGTTTGGAGATCCATACTGTCACCATGCCTACTGCATGATTGTCAACGTCATACCTACTGTTTGGAGCATTGTCACCATGCCTCCTGCATGATTGTCAATGTCATACCTACAGTTTGGAGCACTGTCACCATGCCTCCTGCATGATTGTCAACGTCATACCTACTGTTTGGAGCTCCATACTGTCACCATGCCTACTGCATGACTGTCAACGTCATACCTACTGTTTGAAGTACTGTCACCATGCCTCCTGCATGACTGTCAACGTCATACCTACTGTTTGAAGTACTGTCACCATGCCTCCTGCATGACTGTCAACGTCATACCTACTGTTTGAAGTACTGTCACCATGCCTCCTGCATGACTGTCAACGTCATACCTACTGTTTGGAGCTCCATACTGTCACCATGCTACCTACTGTTTGGAGCTCCATATTGTCACCATGCCTCCTGCTTGATTGTCAACGTCATACCTACTGTTTGGAGCTTCATACTGTCACCATGCCTACTGCATGACTGTCAACGTCATACCTACTGTTTCGAGCTCCATACTGTCACCATGCCTACTGCATGACTGTCAACGTCATACCTACTGTTTCGAGCTCCATACTGTCACCATGCCTCCGGCATGATTGACAACATCCCTTCAAAAGGAATCTGGCAGCGCGACAGATCAGTTCGGAATTGATAGAAAAGGCTCTAGAATTTACATCATGAATTATATTTAATTATTACTAACAAATATCGACAGCAATAATTTATGAGAGTGGGAAGGTGAGCAGTGCAGCGATTCGGAGCATCACGTTAGGGAGTCGGTCCGTCCCTCCGCCAGCGTCGCTTTTCACCCGTCCGTCCGTTTCTGTCCCGTGCTTGCTGCTTGTAGGAAACCCGCATGGCTGTGCAGTCTCCCTGCCGCCCCCACTGGGGTGTGGCAGAGTGCCCCCACTGGGGTGTGGCAGAGTGCCCCCACTGGGGTGTGGCACAATGCCCCAGTGGGGTGTGGCACAATGCCCCAGTGGGGTGTGGCAGAGTGCCCCCAGTGGGGTGTGGCAGAGTGCCCCCACTGGGGTGTGGCACAATGCCCCAGTGGGGTGTGGCAGAGTGCCCCCAGTGGGGTGTGGCAGAGTGCCCCGGGTGGGGTGTGGCACTGCAGGAATTAAGACGTAGGTTCCGATGTTTCCAAGGTTCTCTCTTTCCAGCCTGGAGTTACAGACATCGAAATGTGTGTGTGTTGTGTGTGTGTGTGTGTGTGTGTGTGTGTGTGTGTGTGTGTGTGTGTGTGTGTGTGTCCTGACTCCAAGAATATGGCAAGACTGTTTAACACACCTTCTAACTTGTGAGTCCTGGTTCAACCCGTTCTCACTTGATGTCACCCCCTCCACCTATCCCCGCCCTTGGTAGAGCAGTCGCAGACATTTACGGTCCTTTCTGTAGAAATCCCGCACAGCCGTTGCGGGTTCTGTCTTTAAAGACTGAAGTAGGTCTAAATATAGCTTTGCGAGATTCGCCTGCTGCCACAAATTCAGCCTTTCTAATGTCTCCTTCCTCGGATCATTTAACTTCATTTCCCTCCAGCCCTCTTCAAACGAAAAACGACGCATAAGGCAGCGTTGCCAGGCCTGATGTGTATAAGAGCATGCCGTTTTCGGCGTTTAGCATCAGTATCACATCGACTGTGGGACGTTTCTCTCTCTCTCCATATTGATGGTGAGAGTGATACTGACTTTTGTATAGACCACCCCCTCCCCCCTCCTCAACACACACACACACACACCACACACACACACACACACACACAGTCTCACATCTCTCTCTCACACACACACACACACACACACACACACACACACACACACACACACACACACACACACACACACACACACACACACACACACACACACACACACATACACACAGTCTCACAATCTCACACTCACACACACACAGTCTCACAATCTCACACTCACACACACAACACACACACACACACACACACACACACACACACACACACACAGAGTCTCACAATCTCTCTCTCTCTCTTTCACACACACACACACACACACACACACACACACACACACACACACACACACGCCTTTGCGTTGAACTTTGTCAGGCGCTTTATGGCTGTTGAAGATCTGCGCTCAATAACCGTGGCCAGCAGCATGGCGCTGATTGGTCTGGTGTGACGGGCGGGCTACGCATCGTGCACAGGCGGTTTTGCACAGCGTGTTGATGAGGGCCGCTGCCCGGGCCTCCCGCAGATGCGGCCTAATGAGTGGGCCAATAACGATGGCGTGGCGGGCTACAAGCCGGCTCAATATCACCGACCCACACCTTGCCGTCTCGCTTGGCAGCTTCCCTGCAGTCAAGGTCGGCGCGATGACGCGCTAGTGGCTGGTTTTACAGCGCCCGTAATTACAGCTGGCAGGATTGTCGGGATAAGCGCGTATGAAAAATCTGACCGACACCTGTTTGTTTTAATGAAGGCAGGTAGCTGAGTGGCGGTGTTCAAAGGGCTGTTCGATGGAAGGAGGGCCTATGTAACACAGCTCCACCAGCCCGCAGCCTGACCCCGCCACGCGGAAGGTCAAATACAGGGCCGCTCGCCGGGTCTATGCTCTGACTGGAAATCTTTTCCCAGACATGAACTCATCTCATCTGGGTAGTGCACGTCATCTTCGTCTTGTCGGTCTTCTTCTTCTTCTTAGCAAAATCCTCAAGGCTGGCTAGAAGGAAGGGTTGGCAAAAGGGAGGTGGCCGGGGGGGGGGGGGGAGCGGGAATGGAGGGGAGGGGGAAGGAGGGGGGGGAAGTGGGGGAAGAGGGAAGGGAGGAGGGAGGAGGAGGGGAGGGAAGGGGAGGGGGGAATGGAAGGGGAGGGGGAAGGGGAAGGGGTGGGGGGAGGAGGGGCGGGGAAGAGGGAAGGAAGGAGGGGAGGGAGGAAGTGGGCGGGAATGGAAGGAGGGGGAAGGAGGTGGCGGGAAGTGAGGGGCGGGGGAAGAGGGAAGGATATGGAGGGGAAGGGGCGGGGGAAGAGGGAAGGATATGGAGGGGAGGGGGAAGTGGGCGGGGAATGGAAGGGAGGGGGAAGGGGGAAGGAGGTGGCGGGAAAGTGAAGGGGAGGGGGAAGAGGGAAGGATATGGAGGGGAAGGGGAGGGGGAAGGAGGTGGCGGGGAAGAGAAGGGGCGGGGGAAGAGGGGTGGATATGGAGAGGAAGGGGAAGTGGGCGGGGAATGGAAGGGAGGGGGAAGGAGGTGGCGGGGAAGAGAAGGGGCAGGGGAAGAGGGAAGGATATGGAGGGAAAGGGGAAGGGGAAGAAGGTGGCGGGGAAGGGAAAGGAGGGGGCTGGCTAGAGGGACCAGGTGGGAGAAGAGGAGCGGTGGCGGAAAGGTGTGTGTGTTGGGGGGGGGGGGAGGTGTGTTTGTGTTGGGGGGGGAGGTGTGTGTGTTGGGGGGGAGGTGTGCGTGTGTTGGGGGGGGGGGGGCGGTGTAGGGAAAGGAGGAGAAAGACTGAGGATTTTGTTGGCTCGAATCATGATCAGTACATACACTTCAACCAGCCATCCCACACACACGCTACACTTTGTCTGAATCAACCAGCCATCCTACACACACGCTGCACTTTGTCTGAATGTTGTTGCTGTTGTTGTCGTCGTTGTAGTTGTTTTGTTGTCATCATCATCTTCTTCTTCTTTTTTATTTCCCTCCTCTCTTCCCCTTGTTTTTCTTCTGTTGCATGGTTGGGGGAGAGGAGGGGGAGGGTGGTTGACTTGTTCAACCGTCCCAACGGAATACGTACTTGGTGCACGTTTGCATTCATTACCGTGTCAACATATGTAATCAATCAACGTTTACAAATTAATGGTTTTATTTGTTGTTGTTGTTGTTGTTGTAAATTCTTACTACCGCAATATGACGTTGAACCACCGCAGCACACGCCAATGGGGTAAATACAGAAGCCTTTAAACGAATGCAGAAACACGGTTTCAGTCGTTCAAAGGGAGGTAAAAAGCCGGCGGCTGTCACCAGGGGGCGGCAGGGGGCTACCCGTGGAAACAGCTGACTGGCTTTTGCAGGCGCCATGATGCATTACCAAACGACGAGCGGCCGATCTTTAATCTGCAGATGTTCCCTCGTCTCACGGATAATGCATTCAGAAAGGTTAACTCTGGTCACCGCTACTCGCGGTTGCAGCCCTGATGCGATAGCAGACCGAACAATGCCCACAGAGCGCCTCGGAAAGCAGACTTAGAAACAAGTAGATCAGTAGATCAGCAGATTAATCAACCTCCACTCATACTCGAGGAACGTGGAAAGCAGACTTAGAAACAGGTAGATCAGTAGATTAATCAACCTCCACTCATACTCGAGGAACGTGGAAAACAGACTTAGAAACAGGTAGATCAGCAGATTAATCAACCTCCACTCATACTCGAGGAACGTGGAGAACAACAACCTCAAGCATGCAAATGAAATACGACCCGGCTGATGGCCTGATCAGCCGGCTAATGGCCGGAGGGCTGAGCAGGTTGCTCCGAGGATAGCCAGCACGTGTGTGAGCAACTGGCCCTGCCACACACTGACCAGTCTGCCGCCCACCTCCTGTAGGGGGCATCGACACGCAACACCGGAAGTCGGCAGGTGTCACCACCAGTTTTAAATAAAGAGCTAAATCATAAATATGCAAACCAGTTTGTTGGACTTGTGTCACGTATACATTGTTGGAATCGTTTGCCCGATATCATGTGAAACTTATGACTGGCAGCCGTCTGTGATAGGAAGAATAATGATAATAATAACGGCCATTTCTCAGTATTGCGCCGTAACTCACCGACAGTGGTGAGCACGCCGCACTTTACAAGATCAACATAAATGTATATACTAAAACCTCAAAAATAACATATAATGTTATATTCCGCGTGCACACACACACACACACACACACACACACACACACACACACACACACACACACACGGGTGCACAGAAGGAAAGTAACGGGAAGGGAGGGGGAGTGTGTGTGTGTGGGGGGGGGGGGGGGGGGAGTAAAAAGACAGAATTAGAAATCGCCTTTTGTGGCGTTGTTTGTATAGATGAGTTTTTAACGCCGTTTTCAAGGCACGGGAGGACTGAATATGACGGACGTCACAAAGGAGCGCCAGCCTGGGTTCCGGAAGCAGGGATCATTTGTCACTCAGCTGTTTGAGGTCACGCAAGATCTGACACAAGCAGAGATCATTTGTCACTCAGCTGTTTAAGGTCACGCAAGATCTGACACAAGCAGAGATCATTTGTCACTCAGCTGTTTGAGGTCACGCAAGATCTGACACAAACAGAGATCATTTGTCACTCAGCTGTTTAAGGTCACGCAAGATCTGACACAAGCAGAGATCATTTGTCACTCAGCTGTTTGAGGTCACGCAAGATCTGACACAAGCAGAGATCATTTGTCACTCAGCTGTTCCAGGTCATGCAAGGTTTGACACAACTTGTGTGGTACCAACAGAAAGCCACTGGCAGTTAAAGAAAGCCTTAGCCCCCGTTCCCCGCCACAGACTGAGGCGTGAGGTCCGCCCTCTGTGGGGTCAGGGAAACGGGGACAGCTGCAGCGACGACATCAACTTGGTCCAAAAGAAGAAAATGTTTTGAGGACGGGAAAAGTACTTCATCAGCAACGGCTGGTGTAACGAATGGCAACCCACAGAGAAAGTGCATTATATCCAATATTGTTTACGGACTTTATTAACGGAGTGGCCCACAGAAGCGCGAAGGCCGGCATTTGTTGCACATGTGTGTTATGCCATGAGCCATCCTTTGTCTACTCTTTACTGGTAAAGAGCCATCCTTTGTCTACTCTTTACTGGTAAAGAGCCATCCTTTGTCTACTCTTTACTGGTAAAGAGCCATCCTTTGTCTACTCTTTACTAGTAAAGAGCCATCCTTTGTCTACTCTTTACTGGTAAATAGCCATCCTTTGTCTACTCTTTACTGGTAAAGAACCATCCCACAGGACTGTGCCTTGAGGAGCGCAAATTCGAAGCAAAAAGGAACTTCTTCTCCATAAACAAACGGACAGAACACGTGTAGAAACCTGCCACTGGGAACATGTAATGTGTTGAACTGTCCACCTCTTCAGAACACGCGTAGAAACCTGCCACTGGGAACATGTAATGTGTAGAACTGTCCACCTCTTCAGAACACGCGTAGAAACCTGCCACTGGGAACATGTAATGTGTAGAACTGTCCACCTCTTCAGAACACGCGTAGAAACCTGCCACTGGGAACATGTAATGTGTAGAACTGTCCACCTATTCAGGCCTAATTACGTTGTCACTGCGGGCCCTCTTTCATGCGCTCGTATTCCCAGCTCTCTAAACAAGACAAACATCAGAGGTATAACCAGAAGAGCGTTCACATATCATACGATTTTTTTTTGATTGGCTTCAACACGGTTTTAGTTCATTTTGAGTATGGTATCACAACATGGGTAGCAGTAGCTGCCACTGAAAACATATAGAAAATAGCCACTGTATTTTAAGAACTTCCATTACACTGAGAGAATGAAATTATTCAACGTGACCCCTGGTAAAAGAAGGCATAAAAAGAAGAAAGCCTCAGGGCGCGTGAAAACGGCCGGTAGAAAGCCTCATGGCGCGTGACGACGGCCGGTAGAAAGTCTCGAGGCGCGTGACGACGGCCGGTAGAAAGCTTCAGGGCGCGTGACGACGGCCGGTAATAGAAAGCCTCAGGGCGCGTGACGACGGCCGGTAGTAGAAAGCCTCATGGCGCGTGACGACGGCCGGTAGAAAGCCTCAGGGCGCGTGACGACGGCCGGTAGTAGAAAGCCTCAAGGCGTGTGACGACGGCCGGTAGTAGAAAGCCTCAGGGCGCGTGATGACGGCCTGTAGTAGAAAGCCTCAGGGCGCGTGACGACGGCCGGTAATAGAAAGCCTCAAGGCGCGTGACGACGGCCGGTAGTGAAAAGCCTCAGGGCGCGTGACGACGGCCGGTAGTAGAAAGCCTCAAAGCGCGTGAAGACGGCCGGTAGAAAGCCTCATGGCGCGTGACGACGGCCGGTAGAAAGCCTCAAGGCGCGTGACAACGGCCGGTAGAAAGCCTCGAGGCATGAGGCGGCTTCCTCCGACTTTAACTGTCGCTGCCGCTGTAGCTGAGTGAGAAGACTACAGCGACAGAAGTGCTTTAGCCTCTAGGTCACATCTTAATGATACTTGTAAAAATAAAACAAACTATATTGATCACTGTTGCACGAGCTGGCAGAGAAATAAAACAATTCGCCCCTCCCTCCCTGGCCCACCAATCACTCCATCATTCCATCCAGCCTGGTGTCCCCATCCCCGACACATCCGAGAGGCAGCTAGACAGTCAGTCAAATCAACCCACCAATTCATCAGTCAATCGAGTAGTCCAGTCAACTAATCAATCAATCAACCAGACAACCAATTTTTCAACTAACCAACCAGTTAAGCAATCGAGTAAGCCGGTCAACCAATCAATCAATCAATCAACCAACCAATTTATGAATCAATCAGTGAATAGATCAACCGATCAATCAATACTGAGTTGTATGTTTATTTCACTGAGTCCAGCAGCCCCGTGCCACGCCCATGGTTAATTGAGCGACAAGGAGCCAGGTGTGGCGTTATTACAGTCAAGTGTTGCGTTTCCGCCCATTCTGTACACACACCCAGCTGTTGGCCCGCTGCCGCAACAGCTCACTCCGCCTCGGCCTGCCGCACGCAGCACGTCCCCTCTTCCTCTTCCTCTTCTTCTTCTTCTTTGCCTCCTCCTCCTCCTCCTCCTCTTCTTCTTCTTCTTCTCGTCGTCCTCCTCCTTTTTCTTCTGTTCTTCCTCCTCCTCCTTCCTCTCTGTCCTCATCTGTCTCTTCTTCTCCTCTCTTCTTCCTCTCTGTCCCCCTTCTTTTATTCCTTCTTCTTCTTCTTCCTCAACTTCCTCCTGTGGTTGCCACTTTGGAGAGTTCCGGGTGATGGGGTGGGGGGGGCAACGTCCTGGTCTGATGGCCCAGCACCGGGTGGCCAGGACACGTTGTTTGAGTCACTGAGGGTCCCCTCCCCGCCTGCCCCCCTCCCCCACATTTCATTGTGTGAGTGTGTGTGTGTGTGTGTGTGTGTGTGTGTGTGTGTGTGTGTGTGTGTGTGTGTGTGTGTGTGTGTGTGTGTGTGTGTGTGTGTGTGTGTGTGTAATTAAGAAGAATCCTTTCTCAGAGACCTAATAATTATTGTGTAAAAGTAATTGTTCTGACTGGGGGGAATGCAGCAGAATTTTTTATTATTATTATTTTTTATTGCTGTTCTGTCCCCCAAAAACAAGAAAATTAAAAGAAGAAAAAACGAAACGAAAACGGCAGGGAAAACATGGCTCATACATCCAGTTAATTAGCCACTTTCTGAGCTGAAGTATATATTATTATAATGATGAAGATGATGATGATTAAGCCGTTGTTTTTAAAGTTATTATCGGCCTTTTTGTTGCTGTTGACGTTGACGCCACGATCATAAAGTGATGATGATCAAGGTGGCAGTGATTTTAGTTTTATTGTCATCAATACCAATCATTATAAACATGTGTTCAACAGAGACAACCGCCACTGGGAATTGCACAAGATCTCGCCATGGGTTTCCGAGACTATGCACCTTTGTTCCTGAGTTTTCTTGCTGTGGCTGTGACAGGTATGCATTCCTTGGCAATTTATATTGGTCTGTTGCATTGGTCTATTGCATTGGTCTGTTGGATTGGTCTATTTCATTGGTCTGTTGCATTGGTCTATTGCTGTGGTCTATAATCTGTGCTGCTGTCAACCATGGACTCGGTGACCCCGTATCTATTGTCCATCTCTCTTGTTTTTAAGATGACTGTACAAAACAGTTATGCTTCATGTATACATTTTTACTACCTCATTAATGCTTCATATTATATGCATAAATGATGCCTTGTAAAATTTTCATTTATTATTATCAGTAGCTTAGGAAGGATTAGTCGTGAAACAGGTTTTTGACTGAGCCTAAACTACAATCCTTGTAAAATAAAGTTTTTGAGTTCGAGTTCTCTCTCTCTCTCTCTCTCTCTCTCTCTCTCTCTCTCTCTCTCTCTCTCTCTCTCTCTCTCTCTCTCTCTCTCTCTCTGTTTTATGATGAGTTAACACAGCTACGGTATAGCCAATTCCTTGTATTCATCGTGTAAGGACAGGTTCATCTGTTTAGTTTAGTCTCACAGCAAATATTTACGGTCGATAAGAAAATATCGCCTGGTTGTTGTATTGCAGTTTATTCTTACAGCAAACGTTCATAGCCAATATGGATTTTTGTTTTTGTTTTTGTTTCTTTTGCTGTAGTTTATTCTGACAGCAACTGTTCATGGACGATAAAGACATGTTTTTGTTTGTCTTGTTTTAGTTTGTGTGTGTGTGTGCTGTATTTTATTCTTACAGCAAATGATCATGGCCGACGAGGAAGTGTCGTTTTGCTGCTGGTGTTGTAGTTCAGCGATGGCGGGAGGACTTATGACCCTCTCCCCTCTCTCCTTCCTTTCTTTTTTGCAAGGTTTAGTTCAGTATTTAAAAAAATGCTAAGCTATGTCTCTATGGTAGAATAAAGCACTTGTGACCCACTAAGAAAAACGCGCAATCGATAACCACACGGGGTGAAATGTCAATTTGGGGTTATTTCAGAATCATGAAGGTTCTAAGTGAGGACATTCGTGGTCCTTTAACTGTGATAATTTGCAGTAATCTCCCTTGCAAACTGTCTTAATTTCCATCTTGGTGAAATCCGGACGCACGATGAAGACACAAGGAAAGTAGCAATATTTAGAAGGAAAAAAGGAGATTTTTAACCCCTCCCCCCCCCCCTCCCCCTTTTTGTTTTGTTTTGTTTTTTGGTCGTAGACATGCCTGTCCAGTGTCATTTTATTGTTGTACAGCACTGAGGACAGATCCCCAGCCCAGCCTGACGGCAAGGAGACAACTGTGACAGTCCAGGCAGCGGCAACGTCTTTAATCAGCCTTTCTTTTCAGGTTCATTTGAATGTCTATGAACATGTCCCAACATGCAGCCTATTTTTTATTAGCTGACAATGAGTACCAGCCTTCATCAGCAGTCAGCGTGCTGAGCATATTTGTTAACATCTTTAGTTATGAACATGACTGTGTTTCTACAACCATTCATTTTTATAGTCCTGTTTCTTCCATCTGTTCTGCTAACCAAAGGCACTGTCTTCCTGTTTCTTCCATCTGTTGTGCTAATCAAACACAGTGTCTCCCTGTTTCTTCCATCTGTTATGCTAACCAAATACAGTGTCTCCCTGTTTCTTCCATCTGTTGTGCCAACCAAATACAGTGTCTCCCTGTTTCTTCCATCTGTTCTGCTAACCAAACACAGTGTCTCCCTGTTTCTTCCATCTGTTGTGCTAACCAAACACAGGATCTCCCTGTTTCTTCCATCTGTTGTGCTAACCAAAGGCACTGTCTTCCTGTTTCTTCCATCTGTTCTGCTAACCAAACAGTGTCTCCCTGTTTCTTCCATCTGTTCTGCTAACCAAAGGCACTGTCTCCCTGTTTCATCCATCTGTTGTGCTAACCAGTGTCTCCCTGTTTCTTCCATCCAAACACAGTATCTGTTTCTGCCATCAGTGAACCACCCAAACACAGTATCTGTTTCTGCCATCAGTGTCCACCCAAACATAGTGTCTGTTTCTGCCATCAGTGAACCACCCAAACACAGTGTCTGTTTCTGCCATCAGTTTCCACCCAAACACAGTATCTGTTTCTGCCATCAGTGTCCACCCAAACACAGTGTCTGTTTCTGCCATCAGTGTACCACCTAAACACAGTGTCTGTTTCTGCCATCAGTGTACCACCTTAACACAGTGTCTGTTTCTGCCATCAGTGTCCACCCAAACGCAGTGTCTGTTTCTGCCATCAGTGTACCACCTAAACACAGTGTCTGTTTCTGCCATCAGTGTACCACCTTAACACAGTGTCTGTTTCTGCCATCAGTGAACCACCTTAACACAGTGTCTGTGTCTGCCATCAGTGTACCACCTTAACACAGTGTCTGTGTCTGCCATCAGTGTACCACCTTAACACAGTGTATGTTTCTGCCATCAGTGAACCACCCAAACACAGTGTCTGTGTCTTCCATCAGTGAACCACCCAAACGCAGTGTCTGTGTCTGCCATCAGTGAACCACCTTAACACAGTGTCTGTGTCTGCCATCAGTGAACCACCCAAACGCAGTGTCTGTGTCCGCCGCCTGTTGCACTAACCCAGTACGGTGTCTGTGTCTGCCGCCTGTTGCACTAACCCAGTACGGTGTCTGTGTCCGCCGCCTGTTGCACTAACCCAGTACGGTGTTTGTTTGGCACAGCTCAGAACGCGGCACCGGCCTACTTCCCCTACGACTGCAGACGCAGCAACGTGGGCTGCGGCAACGGTGGCCTGTGCAACCCAGAGAACGGCCAGTGCGTGTGTAACGCTTCGTATACAGGCGACGACTGCAAGCTGGCCACGGAGACGGGTCAGTGACCGGACACCACACTGCCCTCACCGCACGCGCTCTCACCTGCTGTGCTTGCGCTTCCTGCTAAGGCTGTCGCTGTTGTTGTTGTTGCTGCTGCCGTTGTCTTTGTTGATGTAGCGGTTGTTGTCATTGTTGTTGTTGCTGTCTTCGTCGTTGCTGCTGTTCGTTGTTAAATTGTCCCAAATTATTGCGTTAAATGTGGAAGCTGATGTTACATGGACGGTCGGTTCAGCGGGTCGTGTCAGGTAACTGGGGGTCGTGTCGGGCAGGTAGGGGGTCGTGTCAGGCAGGTTGGGGGTCGTGTCAGGCAGGTAGGGGGTCGTGTCAGGTAATGGGGGTCGTGTCAGGCAGGTGGGGGTCGTGTCAGGTAACTGGGGGTCGTGTCGGGCAGGTAGGGGGTCGTGTCAGGCAGGTAGGGGGTCGTGTCAGGCAGGTAGGGGGTCGTGTCAGGCAGGTAGGGGGTCGTGTCAGGCAGGTA
The DNA here is from genome assembly GCA_018857735.1 of Alviniconcha marisindica. NCBI lineage: Eukaryota > Metazoa > Mollusca > Gastropoda > Provannidae > Alviniconcha > Alviniconcha marisindica. The sequence goes on along the minus strand of JABMCL010001026.1, from coordinate 1,036,203 downwards.
GGGGGTCGTGTCAGGTAACTGGGGGTCGTGTCGGGCAGGTAGAGGGTTGTGTCAGGCAGGTAGGGGGTCGTGTCAGGCAACTGGGGAGTCGTGTCAGTCAACTAGGGGCCATGTCAGGCGAGGAGGGGGTCATGTCAGGCGACTGGGGGTCGTGTCAGGCGAGGAGGGGGTCATGTCAGGCGACTGGGGGTCGTGTCAGGCAAATAGGTGCAGAGTAGCTCGAGAGTGTTTTTTTCTTCTTCCACCCCCCCCCCCCCCCCCCCCACTTAAAACAACAACAACAAAACAACAAGTATTTAACCTTTCGGTCGTAATTTATGCGCGTGTGCACAAATGTGTGACAAAAGACAAAACACGAAATACAGATCACCGTATCATTGGCTATATGCCGTGTGTGTGTGTGTGTGTGTGTGGTGGTGTGTGTGTGTGTGTGTGTTGTGTGTGTGTGTGTTTGTGCTGTGTGTGTGTGTGTGGTGTGTGTGTGTGTGTGTGTGTGTGTGTGTGTGTGTGTGTGTGTGTGTGTGTGGTGTGTGTGTGTGTGTGTGTGTGTTGTGTGTGTGTGTGTGTGTGTGTGTGTGTGTGTGTGTGTGTGTGTGGTTGTGTGTGTGTGTGTGTGTGTGTGTGTGTGTGTGTGTGTGTGTGTGTGTGTGTGTGTGTGTGTGGTGTGTGTGTGTGTGTTGTGTGTGTGTGTGTGTGTGTTGTCTATGTGTGTGTGTGTGTGTGTGTGTGTGTGTGTGTGTGTGTGTGTTGTGTGTGTTGTGTGTTGTGTTGTGTGCCTCTGTGTGTTGTGTGTGTGTTGTGTGTTGTGTGTGTATTGTGTGTGTGTGTGTGTGTGTGTGTGTGTGTGTGTGTGTGTGTGTGTGTGTGTGTGTGTGTGTGTGTGTGTGCCTTGTGTGTGTGTGTGTGTGTGTGTGTGGGGTGTGGTGTGTGTGTGTGTGTGTGTGTGTGTGTGTGTGCTGCTATGTGTGTGTGTGTGTTGTGTGTGTGTGTGTGTGTGTGTGTGTGTGTGTGGTGCCATGTGTGTGTGCTGTGTGTGTGTGTGTGTGTGTGTGTGTGTGTGTGTGTGTGTGTGTGTGTGTGTGTGTGTGTGTGTGTGTGTGTGTGTGTGTGTTTTAGCCGAAAGTTCAAGTTAACAGCATTACAAGTTACAAATACGATTTATACAGTCATTATAAAGTCTTTCCAACTTCAACCTCTAAGAAAAAATTTATATTTAAAAGCAACTTTTCGGTATGATTATGTACCATATACAACTGATGCGCAGTATAAAAAAAAGTGTATTGGTGTTAGGCTGGTATGGACTGTTAGCATGATGATTACATGCACAAGAATTGAACATCGGGCATTTGTTGACAGTGCCCTTCGGCAGACGTTAGTCACGTACCGACAATGATTACATTCCGCCAGTGGCCCTTGGATCGAGGGTTTTACGAGAAAAGTGATATTCATTTTCCGAGAAGGCCTCTTTTCCTCCTTTGTAACTTTATGTATTGCTCCTCAAGTCAAATCACAAAACTGTAATCATCCCTTACCTGCTAATTCAACTGACTACTAAAGCCTCGTTAATTTAAAAACAACTGCTGAAATTATCTACGGTTGGTAGTAGTTAGTAGTAATAGTAGCAGTACTACTACTGCTTTGGATTAAAATGACCTGGCGTGATCGACAGGACCTGAAATCCAGTCACAGTAGTAGTAGCTGCACTGCCATCAAATGTGAAGTGTTGCTAAACGTTCTGCGATCCCATTTACTCTTGACAACAGGGTGTTGAATAGACTATTCTCCTTATTACAGTTAATAATAATGAACTATTTATAAAGCGCGAACGTCTAACATAACAATAGAGCCCTGCTGGCTATGCGACAATTCAAGTATAAACTACATCCACGCTGAGACACCTCAAGCGGAAACGACAGTACAGAACGATGGCTACAGGCAAGTCAAATCGCAAGAAGCCAAACAGGCAAGACCGACATCACACACACACACACACACACACACACACACACACACACACACACACACACACACGCACGCACGCACGCACGCACGCACGCACGCACGCCACGCACGCACGCGCACGCAGCACGCACGCACGCACGCACGCACGCACGCACACACACACACACACACACACAACACACACACACACACACACACACACACACACACACACACCACACAACACACACGCACGCACGCACGCATACACACACACATTTCAGGCATCTTTATTTCATTGACAGTTTTAGATCTATACAGATATCCATCTCAATTTTATGTATTATTGACAGCTACGTAATGGTGACGTCACTTCCGTTGCAGAGGTGCCCTGCGAAGACGTTGCGGAGAATCTAAGGTGTGAAAACGACGGCATATGTACAAATGCAGGCACCTGCTATTGTAACAGCGACACCTATGGAGCAAAGTGCCAGAATCCCAGAGGTTGGTGTCGTCGTCATTATTATTATTGTTGTTGATGATGCTCAATGGTGGTTGCATATCTCTATAGAATAAACAATACATCGTAGATATCGACGTACGGATAGCATCTGAAGCACACGAAACCACTACCACAACCACCTCATTCGTGACTGGAACCACAAACTGCCGACATTCCACAGTGACAAAGCACGACAAGACCAACAGTCTACAGTGACAAAGCGTGACAAGACCAACATTCCACAGTGACAAAGCACGACAAGACCAACAGTCTACAGTGACAAAGCACGACAAGACCAACATTCCACAGTGACAAAGAACAAGACCACACACAGTGACAAAGACGACAAGACCAAACTTCCACAGTGACAAAGCGCGACAAGACCAACATTCCACAGTGACAAAGCATGACAAGACCAACATTCCACAGTGACAAAGCACGACAAGACCAACATTCCACAGTGACAAAGCACGACAAGACCAACATTCCACAGTGACAAAGCACGACAAGACCAACATTCCACAGTGACAAAGCACGACAAGACCAACATTCCTTAGTGCCAAAGCATGACAAGACCAACATTCCACAGTGACAAAGCACGACAAGACCAACATTCCACAGTGACAAAGCGTGACAAGACCAACATTCCACAGTGACAAGGCACAACAAGACGCTTGAGCACCAGAGTGCAATGCCGGTAAAACGACGCTGTATGTGCGTGTGGTGGGCGTGTGTGTGTGTGTGTGTGTGTGTGTGTGTGTGTGTGTGTGTGTGTGTGTGTGTGTGTGTGTGTGTGTGTGTGTGTGTGTGATGGCAGTTTGGGATATTTAACGTAATTTTATTTGATAACATCAGCACAGCTTAAAATGTTCGCCAGGGGCTGAATATGCCCTTTAAAATTACATCCCCTGGGTGAAATCCGTACTCAAATCCGTGTCAACAAAAATGGCCAGCTCTATGTGTTTGTGTGCAGCTAACGTGTACTGACATAACACTATGATGACATGACGTCAGTGTGACGTATTTGTGTAGTCAGTGTGTCCTGACATAGCTCAGTGATAAAATAACATTAATGTGACGTATTAATGTTCATTCAACGGGTGCTGACACAACGCAATGAAATTACATCAGTATGATGTATTTGTATTCAGTCAACGTGTGTTAACAGAAATGTGAAACAGAAAGAGGCCCAGAGTGCTCTTGCAGATGTCGGTGTGACGTATTAATTTTGTGTTCAGTCAACGCGTGCTAACGTAACGGAATGAAATAACATCAGTGTGACGTGTTTGTGTTGTGCTGACGTAATACAATGAAATGACATCAGAATGACGTATGTTTGCAGTCAACGTGTGGTGTGACACCAATCAAATGTTCATCAATATCTACCCGCACGGGGACGATAGCTTCGCGGGGAAGATCTTCGTCACGACACCAGATAATACGGGCAGACAGCGGCCAGCCTGTCAACTGAAAACTGTAGGTCACTGTAGTCTGCTTCAAGTCGTGTGTCTCCGTCTCTTTGGCTGTCTCTGTGTTGGTTTGTCAATTCTTCTATCACTCTTCTGGTTCTCTTTTCATGGACCCTGTACCCGGAACAAATTTCCCAACGGTTTCCGACATTCTTCCACCTCATCCTCCTTTAAATCTCTTCTAAATCTCTTCAAGCAGTAACACCTTTACTATTCTTGTTTTAAACATAATTTTGTCAATGAATGTATACCAACGGACGATAACAGAATAGTTTTTGGAACGTCAAACTGAAAAAAATATTTGATGGGTAGGCTAAAGTTGGTGCACAATTTGTATTGCAGGAAGCTCGTTCAGCTAATCCTTGGAGATACCCCGTTTTACATTTTTGGATTTCCTATGTATATTTATTTCGACTTGACGGAACAGCGATTTTTTCTTGTTGTTGTTGCTGCTGCTTGTTTGTAAATCACAGCGGTCCGTGTGTCTGCCTGTTGTTCACAGCGGTCCGTGTGTCTACCTGTTGTTCACAGCGGTCCGTGTGTCTACCTGTTGTTCACAGCGGTCCGTGTGTCTACCTGTTGTTCACAGCGGTCCGTGTGTCTACCTGTTGTTCACAGCGGTCCGTGTGTCTGCCTGTTGTTCACAGCGGTCCGTGTGTCTACCTGTTGTTCACAGCGGTCCGTGTGTATACCTGTTGTTCACAATGAATGTTACAACGGACGATAACAGAATAGTTTTTGGAACGTCAAACTGAAAAAATATTTGGTGGGTAGGTTAAAGTTGGTGCACAGTTGTATTGCAGGAAGCTCGTTCAGCTAATCCTTGGAGATACCCGTTTTACATTTTGGATTCCTATGTTATTATTCGCTTGACGGAACAGCGATTTCTTGTTGTTGTTGCGGTCGCTGTCTTGTTGTAATCACAGCGGTCCGTGTGTCTGCCTGTTGTTCACAGCGGTCCGTGTGTCTACCTGTTGTTCACAGCGGTCCGTGTGTCTACCTGTTGTTCAGAGTGGTCCGTGTGTCTACCTGTTGTTCACAGCGGTCCGTGTGTCTACCTGTTGTTCACAGCGGTCCGTGTGTCTACCTGTTGTTCAGAGTGATCCGTGTGTCTGCCTGTTGTTCAGAGTGGTCCGTGTGTCTACCTGTTGTTCAGAGCGGTCCGTGTGTCTGCCTGTTGTTCAGAGTGGTCCGTGTGTCTACCTGTTGTTGAAGACCTTGCGCTGCCTGTGCAGGCGCAAGTGGCCAACACGGAGCTGGCCGCCGGAAGCCATTCCTACGTCCGGACACCGCAGGACGAACTGCCCAACCTGCTCGGCTACTACCTGGTTCTGCCGCACACCCAGCCTGCTGACGTCAGCGCAGATGCCTTCTGCACTCCGGCTATCGTCAAGGCTGACGTAAGTCTGACGTTACGCAATTCTACACCCGGGCTATCGTCAAGGCTGTTGTAAGTCTGACGTCATGCAATTGTACACTCGGGTTATCGTCAAGACTGTTGTAGGTCTGACGTCACACAGTTCATAATTGCGTGACGTCACACTTACGTCTGAGGGCGTAAGAGGGCGTAAGTCTTACGTCACGCACGCCGACTACTCTTAAGTCTGACGTCACTCATTCGGCATCCCGGCTACTGTCACGATTGTCCAGCGAGGATCGTACCTTTTTATTTCCGTTGGCTTTGAAGTGCGCTCTGCTCTGAAAACCAACAGCAGAAGAACGAGACAATCAGAAAACAAAGAAAACAAAAGATGAGCGGGCTGAGAAAAGGTAGCTTTGGGGTTGTAAGGGGTCACCGTCTAGTTCCTAGCATCGTGAGGGAATGTTTATTTTCCTCCAACGTGAGAGAATGTCTAGGAATGTTCCCACAAACGTCAGGGAATGTACCCACCAACGTCAGGGAATGTTCCGCCAACGAAAGGGAATGATCCCACCAACATCAGGGAATGCCTAGTTCCCACCAACAAAAGGGAATGCCTAGTTCCCCCTAACGTCAGGAAGTGCCTAGTTCCCACCAACGTCAGGGAATGCCTAGTTCCCACCAACGTCAGGGAGTGCCTAGTTCCCCCCAACGTCAGGGAATTCCTAGTTCCCATCAACGTCAGGGAATGCCTAGTTCCCCCCAACGTGAGGGATTTCCTAGTTCCCACCAACGTCAGGGATTTCCTAGTTCCCACCAAAAAAGAGAATGCCTAGTTCCCACCAACGTAAGGGAATTCCTAGTTCCCACCAAGGTGAGGGAATGCCTAGTTGTCCCCAACGTGAGGGAATGTCCAGTTGCTAGCACGGTGAGGGGAAAGAAGGCGTTAAGACCGGTTCCCACTGTGTGGCTGTGCAGAACGACAGCACGGACTACGTGCAGAACGTGGTGGTGGAGTACAACCAGATGATCATCAACAGCTTGGACCAGGTCATCGCCTTCAACTGCAGCGTCAGCACCATCACAGGACCAGACTTCACCTCCGCCAACGCCATGTCCGTCAAAATCTTCAAGTAGGTGGACCGTGACCTCCTCCACTTTGTTGGATTGGCTGTGATTTTTTTCCTTATGCTTATCTTCTTTATTCGCCATGATGTATGTTGTTGTTTTTCCATTGGTCCTGATGTGTAGTTGTTTGTTTCTTTACTGGCCGTGATGTGTACTTGTCTTCTTTATGGCCGTGATGTGTACTTGTCTTCCTTATTGGCCATGATGTGTACTTGTCTTCCTTATTGGCCACGATGTGTACTTGTCTTCCTTATTGGCCACGATGTGTACTTGTCTTCCTTATTGGCTATGTTGTGTACTTGTCTCCTTATTGGCCACGATGTGTACTTGTCTTCCTTATTGGCCACGATGTGTACTTGTCTTCCTTATTGGCCACGATGTGTACTTGTCTTCCTTATTGGCCACGATGTGTACTTGTCTTTACCGGCCGTGATTTGTGCTTGGGTTTTTAGTGGCCGTTGTTTATTCATGTTTTGTTGTTGTTGATTTTCTGTGCTTGTTTGCTTGTTTTTGTTTGATTGCTCCTTGTTCTGTTGTTTGTTTCGTTGTTGTTGTTGTATAGTGGCCGTGACTCGTTAATGCTTTCTTTACCACCCCTCCCTGTGATTGCTACCCCCCCCCCCCCCCCACCCGCCACTCGCCCCTGCCCTCTTGCTCTGCCGTCCCAACTTCGCGGCTGCTTGGCTAACGCGCTGGACTGTACATGCTGTGGAGTGTACGGTTCAACCCCTGGATTGTAAACCTTGTGGCGTGTAAGGTTCAACTGCTGGACTGTAAATATTGTGGCGTGTAAGGTTCAACCCCTTGACTATAAATCTTGTGGCATGTAAGGTACAACCCCTGGACTGTAAATCGGGTGGCGTAAATCTTGTGGCGTGTAAGGGTCAACCCCTTGACTGTAAATCTTGTGGCGTGTAATGTTCAACCTCTGGACTGTACATCTTGTGGCGTGTAAGGTTCAACCCCTGGACTGTAAATCTTGCGGCGTGTAAGGTTCAGCACCAGGACTGTAAATCTTGCGGTGTGTAAAGTTCAAACTCTGGACTGTAAATCTTGAGGCGGATAAGGTTCAACCACTGGACTGTACATTTTGTGGCGTGTACGATTCAACCCCTGGACTGTAAATCTTGCGGCGTGTAAGGTTCAGCCCCTGGACTGTAAATCGTGAGGCGGGTAAGGTTCAACCACTGGACTGTAAATCTTGTGGCGTGTAAGGTTTAACCCCTGGACTGTAAATCTTGTGGCGTGTAAGGTTTAACCCCTGGACTGTAAATCTTGTGGCGTGTAAGGTTTAACCCCTGGACTGTAAATCTTGTGGCGTGTACCAGCGGGACCGAGGCACGGGTTAAAGATCGTCTCTTTGTTGCAGTGACGACTACCAGAAGGTGAACGCAACGGAGAAGATCGATCCGGTCGTTTTTGAGATTTTAGATGTCTATGGCAACGTCATCACCAGCAGCGTCAACCTGGGAGACCCCCTGGACCTGGTGTTTACCTTGCGAGTCCCCGCCGGTAAGTCCTCGCTACCACAGCCAGCCCGGGTCTGGTGTCAGTCGTGACCACCACTGCCATAACTGAATCTGGTGTCAGTCGTGACCACCACTGCCAGCCCAGGTCTGGTGTCAGTCGTGACCACCACAGCCATACTGAATCTGGTGTCAGTCGTGACCACCACCGCCAGTCTGGATCTGGTGTCAGTCGTGACCACCACAGCCATACTGAATCTGGTGTCAGTCATGACCACCACAGCCAGCCCGGGTCTGGTGTCAGTAGTGACCACCACAGCCAGCCCGGGTTTGGTGTCAGTAGTGACCACCACAGCCATACTGAATCTGGTGTCAGTCGTGACCACCACAGCCAGTCTGGATCTGGTGTCAGTCGTGACCACCACAGCCAGCCCGGGTCTGGTGTCAGTAGTGACCACCACAGCCATACTGGATCTGGTGTCAGTCGTGACCACCACAGCCATACTGAATCTGGTGTCAGTCATGGCCAGTGCTGACCAACAGAGCCAGCCGGATCTAATGAGGGACATGCAGACCCAGCCGGTAGGTGACTGCCAGGCGCTGTCGTCCGGTGCTTAAGGCAAGAGGAATCCCATGCAGACGCGGTAGGTGTGAATCCCTTTTGGGGCAGTAACCTTCCCCGCTTCTCTGGCAGGACCGAGTGTCTAGTCCTGCTAATGAGGGGAGAACCACGGTCATTTTGCCACAAGCTTGCGCACGTTAAAGACCCGCAGGGCTGTGGACCAAGTTGATATAAATGCTGTTCGGCAGTGTAGCGAGTTGAGGGGTGTAGACCAACTTGCTTTCAACGTGGTGTTGGCGGTGCAGTTGCTGTCAACGTGCTGTGGACAGTGCAGTTGCTGTCAACGTGGTGTGGACAGTGCAGTTGCTGTCAACGTGGTGTTGGCGGTGCAGTTGCTGTCAACGTGGTGTGGACAGTGCAGTTGCTGTCAACGTGGTGTGACTGTGCAGTTGCTGTCAACGTGGTGTGGGCAGTGCAGTTGCTGTCAACGTGGTGTGACTGTGCAGTTGCTGTCAACGTGGTGTGGGCAGTGCAGTTGCTGTCAACGTGGTGTTGGCAGTGCAGTTGCTGTCAACGTGGTGTGGGCAGTGCAGTTGCTGTCAACGTGGTGTTGGCGGTGCAGTTGCTGTCAACGTGGTGTGACAGTGCAGTTGCTGTCAACGTGGTGTGACAGTGCATTTGCTGTCAACGTGGTGTGGGCAGTGCAGTTGCTGTCAACGTGGTGTGACATAGCAGTTGCTGTCAACGTGATGTGGGCAGTGCAGTTGCTGTCAACGTGGTGTGGGCAGTGCAGTTGCTGTCAGCGTGGTGTGGCAGTGCAGTTGCTGTCAACGTGGTGTGACAGTGCAGTTGCTATCAGCGTGGTGTGGGCAGTGCAGTTGCTGTCAACGTGGTGTGACAGTGCAGTTGCTGTCAACGTGGTGGGCGTGCAGTTGCTGTCAAGTGGTGGCGGTGCAGTTGCTGTCAAGTGGTGCGGCGGTGCAGTTGCTGTCAACGTGGTGTTGGCGGTGCAGTTGCTGTCAACGTGGTGTGGCAGTTTCTGTCAACGTGGTGTGACGGTGCAGTTGCTGTCAACGTGGTGTTGGCGGTGCAGTTGCTGTCAACGTGGTGTGGCGGTGCAGTTGCTGTCAACGTGGTGTTTGGCGGTGCAGTTGCTGTCAACGTGGTGTGGCGGTGCAGTTGCTGTCAACGTGGTGTGACGGTGCAGTTGCTGTCAACGTGGTGTGGCGGTGCAGTTGCTGTCACGTGGTGGCGGTGCAGTTGCTGTCAACGTGGTGTGGCGGTGCAGTTGCTGTCAACGTGGTGTGGCGGTGCAGTTGCTGTCAACGTGGTGTGGCGGTGCAGTTGCTGTCAACGTGGTGTTGGCGGTGCAGTTGCTGTCAACGTGGTGTGACGGTGCAGTTGCTGTCAACGTGGTGTTGGCGGTGCAGTTGCTGTCAACGTGGTGTTGGCGGTGCAGTTGCTGTCAACGTGGTGTGACGGTGCAGTTGCTGTCAACGTGGTGTTGGCGGTGCAGTTGCTGTCAACGTGGTGTTGGCGGTGCAGTGAGCGGAGTGCTGTGCAGCAGGCCGGCCTCACGCTTGCCTCGGGGGACAGACAGCAATGTGCGGGAGCGCGCGGCCCAGCGGCTGACTCGCCAAGCTGCAGTCCAGTGGCCAGGGGCTTGACTCCGGGACGGGACGGAGTGAGGGTTATTTGTTAATTCTCTTCTTTTCACGCATCGCTTGTGCACACTGGTCAGTCAGCGCCGGTCTGGCCGCAGTGTGCACAGCACGCGTCGTGATGGTTGCGCACGTTAAAGCTCTCACATTGATAACACGCGTAATAGTAGTAGACAGTGGTGACGATAGACTGCAACAGCAACCACATCCTTCGGCCCGAAAAGACTGTTTGCATAAAATGTGTGTGTGTGTGTGTGTGTGTGTGTGTGTGTGTGTGTGTGTGTGTGGTGTGGTGTGGTGTGTGTGTGTGTGTGTGTGTGTGTGTGTGTGTGTGTGTGTTGTGTGTGTGTGTGTGTGTGTGTGTGTGTGTGTGTGTGTGTGTGTGTGTGTTGTGGTGTGGTGTGGTGTGTGTGTGTGTGTGTGTGTGTGTGTGTGGTGTGGTCCAGCTGCCAACGACACCACGGGGTACGAGCGGTTCCAGGTGAAGTCGTGCACAGCCAGCAACTCGCTGCCGGAGGGAACAGACGGCTCCAGCCAGCCATTCAGCTTCCTCACCAACTCGTACGTCGCCCTTTCGCCTCATCACAACGCTTGTCTGACACCGCTCTCTTCTCTGACCTCCTGTCTGACACCTAGTCCAGTGTGTGTGTCTTCCCTGATACCCTGTCTGACACCTAGTCCAGTGTGTGTGTCTTCCCTGACACCCTGTCTGACACCTAGTCCAGTGTGTGTGTCTTCCCTGATACCCTGTCTGACACCTAGTCCAGTGTGTGTGTCTTCCCTGACACCCTGTCTGACACCTAGTCCAGTGTGTGTGTCTTCCCTGACACCCTGTCTGACACCGCTCTCTTCCCTGACACCCTGTCTGACACCTAGTCCAGTGTGTGTGTCTTCCCTGATACCCTGTCTGACACCTAGTCCAGTGTGTGTGTCTTCCCTGACACCCTGTCTGACACCTAGTCCAGTGTGTGTGTCTTCCCTGACACCCTGTCTGACACCGTCTCTTCCCTGACACCCTGTCTGAGGCCGCTCTCTTCCCTAACACCCTGTCTGAGGCCGCTCTCTTCTCTGACACCCTGTCTGACACCTAGTCCAGTGTGTGTGTCTTCCCTGATACCCTGTCTGACACCGCTCTCTTCCCTGACACCCTGTCTGACACCGCTCTCTTCTCTGACACCCTGTCTGACACCTAGTCCAGTGTGTGTGTCTTCCCTGATACCCTGTCTGACACCGCTCTCTTCCCTGACACCCTGTCTGACACCGCTCTCTTCTCTGACACCCTGTCTGACACCTAGTCCAGTGTGTGTGTCTTCCCTGATACCCTGTCTGACACCGCTCTCTTCCCTGACACCCTGTCTGACACCTAGTCCAGTGTGTGTGTCTTCCCTGACACCCTGTCTGACACCGCTCTCTTCCCTGATACCCTGTCTGACACCTAGTCCAGTGTGTGTGTCTTCCCTGACACCCTGTCTGACACCTAGTCCAGTGTGTGTGTCTTCCCTGATACCCTGTCTGACACCTAGTCCAGTGTGTGTGTCTTCCCTGATACCCTGTCTGACACCTAGTCCAGTGTGTGTGTCTTCCCTGACACCCTGTCTGACACCGCTCTCTTCCCTGACACCCTGTCTGACACCTAGTCCAGTGTGTGTGTCTTCCCTGACACCCTGTCTGACACCGCTCTCTTCCCTGACACCCTGTCTGAGGCCGCTCTCTTCCCTGACACCCTGTCTGAGGCCGCTCTCTTCTCTGACACCCTATCTAACATCGCTCTCTTCCCTGACACCCTGTCTGACACCGCTCTCTTCCCTGACACCCTGTCTAACACCGCTCTCTTCCCTGACACCCTGTCTGAACACCTCTCTTCTCTAACACCCTGTCTGAACACCTCTCTTCTCTAACACCCGGTCTGAACACCTCTCTCCTCTCTAACACCCTGTCTGAACACCTCTCTCCTCTCTAACACCCTGTCTGAACACCTCTCTCCTCTCTAACACCTTGTCTGAGCACCTCGGTCTTCTCTAACATCTGTCCTCACAACGCTTGTCTGAACACTCACAACGCTTGTCAACGCTTGTCTGAACACGCACAACGCTTGTCTGAACACTCACAACTCTTGTCTGAACACTCACAACGCTTGTCTGAACACCTCTCTTTTCTAACACTCTGTCTTCACTCCCACTGGCCTGAGATACGTGTGTGTGTGTGTGTGTGTGTGTGTGTGTGTGTGTGTGTGTGTGTGTGTGTGTGTGTGGTGTGTGTGTGTGTGTGTGTGTGTGTCAGGTGTCCGGCGCCCGGCAGCGACTTGCTGTACCGGGGCACGGTGGTGCAGAGCAGCAGTGGCGTGGAGAAGACGGTGATTCCGCTCAACGCCTTCCGTTTCGTGGGCAGCCTGGACCAGGTGGCCTTCACCTGTCAGGTCACGCTCTGCACGCCGGAACAGGTCCTCGCTGACCCCGCCGCCTGCCGAAAGGTAACGGTTCTAATCCCAAAGACGGCAACGTCAACTCACCTCTTCTTACGTTTGCTTTCCGGAATTGTTTGCGGTTGAAAGGATACATCATTCTCGATCTTGTCATCAGAAAATGAAGGATTAATTCAATCGTTTGCTTTGGGTGATTTCATCTTAGAATGGCAGTTTTAATTTCACGTTATACACGTGAAATGCACACGCACGCACGCACACACACACACACACACACACACACACACACACACACACACACACACACACAACACACACACACACACACACACACACACACACACACACACACACACACACACACACACACACACACACACACACACACACACACACGCAAAGCCTTCAAGTGTGTATTGACAACTCTGTGTATGGCTGTTATTATTGTTGTAGTTGTTATTGTTATATAATGTGGAGAAATAAGTTCCATTTTGCCCCATTCACTGTGGATATTTGGTGTAGACGCACGAGTGTGCGGTATAGAATCAGGTCGGTGTTCAACAGTAGGCCACCTTAAGATGCACGCTTCCGTGGGACTGTGGGCACTGCCAGCCCTGTTCCAGTAAAACTGTGGGCACTGCCGGCCCTGTTCCGGTAAAACTGTGGGCACTGCCGGCCCTGTTCCGGTAACACTGTGGGCACTGCCGGCCCTGTTCCGGTAAAACTGTGGGCACTGCCGGCCCTGTTCCGGTAAAACTGTGGGCACTGTCGGCCCTGTTCCGGTAAAACTGTGGGCACTGCCGGCCCTGTTCCGGTAAAACTGTGGGCACTGCCGGCCCTGTTCCGGTAAAACCGTTCGCCAAGGCGGAGACAGAAAATGATCAGAAGGGGTCAAGCTGTTCAACTTTGGAGGTCGGGAACTGGAACTCGAGAACTGATGCCTTGTCCCACACTGCGAGCCTCGCTTTCCGGCACCTTCCTCCAAACATCGCTTTCCGGCACCGTCCTCCAAACATCGCTTTCCGGCACCTTCCTCCAAACTCTGCCAGGTTTAGTTACGCCACTGACGGGGCACTCTTTATCTCCGCGCAGCTGTCCAGCGACGCGGTCAGCGCCCTCCGAAAGGTTTGGGTACTGATATGACAGTAGAAGCAACCTAGCGCCCAAGCACGCACGTAAACATGAGGCGCATCCACCCCGGGTGAAAAAAGAGTTCCGTCTCGATTCAAACCATTTTCGTTTGATTTGACTGAGCAGCGTAAGCAACATGGTCAGTCATAAAACAAACGTCTGATATAATTTCAGTTGTTTGTAACAAATTTACTGCTGTTTCAGCACCAACATAAACCTGCTCGTTAGTCTACAGTTTTCTGGGACCTATGGCGTAACTAAATACGGCAGTGTTTGAAGGAAGGGTGTGGTAAACCAGTGCTTGGAGTTTGGACTCTCCCCCCCCCCCCCCCCCCCACCCCGCCCATCGCCCCCTCCCTCAGTCTCTGACGCTCAGATAGGTGCAGTTGAAGCTGTTGGCTTTGCTGGTAGCTGTCGTGGATTTATCCACTGGTGCCCCGCCGTGCTGGCGCCGCACGAGTAGAAAGGAAGCACGATTTCCGTCTTCAAGGGAGTTAACTGCTGGCAGTTGGGCCCCGAAAGGTCGAGGGATGTAACCCACGCATAACTCTGTCCCTATGGAACTCTGCTCAGCTTTCTCGACAGTATTTCCGGACAGGGGTTAGATAGCGCTTCAGAAACGTAGATTATTTTTGGTTTCGCCAGAACGTAGAATATTGTTGGACATCGCAGGATATAAAATGTCTGTGGACCTTCTATGACTTAAAAAATATTTGATCTCGCAGAACATCGAATGTTTTTGTACATCGCAGGACATCGTTGGACATCTGTAGACCTTCCAGAACCTAACAGATTTGCGATTTGGGGTTGTTAACATAGTGCTTCCAGCCTACAAACTCTGGCCGATTTGGGGTTGTTAACATTGTGCTTCCAGCCTACAAACTCTGGCCGATTTGGGGTTGTTAAAATAGTGCTTCCAGCCTACAAACTCTGGCCGATTTGGGGTTGTTAACATAGCGCTTCCAGCCTAAAAAGTGGCCGATTTGGGATTGTTGACATAGTGCTTCCAGCCTACAAACTCTGGCCGATTTGGGGTTGTTAACATAGCGCTTCCAGCCTACAAACTCTGGCCGATTTGGGGTTGTTAAAACAGCGCTTCCAGCCTACAAACTCTGGCCGATTTGGGGTTGTTAAAATAGTGCTTCCAGCCTACAAACTGGCCGATTTGGGGTTGTTAGCATAGCGCTTCCAGCCTACAAACTCTGGCCGATTTGGGGTTGTTAACATAGTGCTTCCAGCCTACAAACTCTGGCCGATTTGGGGTTGTTAACATAGTGCTTCCAGCCTACAAACTCTGGCCGATTTGGGGTTGTTAACATAGCGCTTCCAGCCTACAAACTCTGGCCGATTTGGGGTTGTTAACATAGCGCTTCCAGCCTACAAACTCTGGCCGATTTGGGGTTGTTAACATAGTGCTTCCAGCCTACAAACTCTGGCCGATTTGGGGTTGTTAACATAATGCTTCCACCCTACAAACGCTGGCCGATTTTTCAGGAGATAGAGCTTAGAACATTCTTTTAAACGCTATTGTTGCAAGCTATAAAAAATTATAATTGGGGTTTGCTGCATCGATAGCCCTAGCTACGAGTAACTATTCTAACATACGTTCAGTGAAACGAACCTGTGTATATGTATGCTGTTTCATGCAAGAAATCATGTGACTTTTATTTTGAATGCAAATAAGAAACCCAATCGCTTTTGTTTGCTTGATCCAGACTTGTGGTGTACGTCTTGTGATTGTATGTTTGTTTGTTTGTTTGTTTGGCATCCTGATAGATACGCTTGCAGACTCTCATGTATATTTACCATCCACAGGCGCACACACAGTTAAAAATAGTGAAGCTAACGCTCAGCCGTTACAGTATTACCGCATCATATTGATATTCTTAACCACCTCACCAGGACCCCTGCCCGGCAGATATCATAACTGCTGGGACTGACACACCCACCGGAACCGGAAACAGCACAGGAAATGCTACTGACGCAGGCGCAGGGGGCAGTACCGGTGCAGTAAACGGCACTGACCCAACGACGGGGAACGGTACGGTGACCGACACGGCCGGAGGCACTGACAACACGACTACCGCGGCACCCAGCGCCAACGAAACAACAGCAACAACCGCAGGTACAGATAACGGACGCGGAAGGAGGGGGGGGGGGGGGGTGCATGTTCTCTCAGTTCTCTCAAGGTGCATGTTCTCTCAGTTCCCTCAGGGTGCATGTTCTCTCAGTTCTCTCACTCTCTGTTTTCTTTCTCTCAGTTCTCTCTCTCTCTGTTTTCTTTCTCTCAGTTCTCTCGCTCTCTGTTTTCTTTCTCTCAGTTCTCTCACTCTCTGTTTTCTTTCTCTCAGTTCTCTCACTCTCAATTTTCTTTCTCTCAGTTCTCTCAGTTCTCTGTTTTCTTTTTCACACTTCTCTCACTCTCTCAGTTTTCTCTCTCTCAGTTCTCTCACTCTCTGTTTTCTTTCTCTCAGTTCTCTGTTTTCTTTTTCACACTTCTCTCACTCTCTCAGCTTCTCTCAGTTCTCTCACTCTCTGTTTTCTTTCTCTCAGTTCTCTGTTTTCTTTTTCACACTTCTCTCACTCTCTCAGTTCTCTCAGTTTTCTTTCTGTCAATTCTCTCAGTCTCTCAGTTTTCTTTTCCTCAGTTCTCTCAGTTCTCTCACTCTCTGTTTTCTTTCTCTCAGTTCTCTCACTCTCTCAGTTTTCTTTCCCTCAGTTCTCTCAGTTCTCTCACTCTCTGTTTTCTTTCTCTCAGTTCTCTGTTTTCTTTTCACCTTTTTCACTCTCTCAGTTTTCTCTCTCTCAGTTCTCTCACTCTCTGTTTTCTTTCTCTCAATTCTCTCAGTTTTCTTTCTCACACTTATCTCACTCTCTCAGTTCTCTCAGTTTTCTTTCTGTCAATTCTCTCAGTCTCTCAGTTTTCTTTGAATTGTAGTTGCATACAGTTGGGCAGATCCCACTCTGCCACAGCTCTTAACGACGGCAACTGCTACAGGCGACAGGACTCAATGACGTCAATTCTTATCTAGCGTCATCCTCTAACCAGAGTTTAACTCACTGCGCTGTACAAACACCTCAAGACAAAAGCTGTACAAACACCTCAAGACAAAAGCTGTACAAACACCTCATGACAAAAGCCACATTTGCATACATTTCAACAAAGAGAATCTTAATTGTATTATTGTAAAGATATCACCCAGCAAACAATAACTATGTGTACATATTCATACATAGTAATAACAACTGTTATAGAGCTTTTGCTGATAACAACTGTTACGGCTTTTAGTAACAAAACGTGCTGCAGATACTACTGATAACAACTGTTACAGCTTTTAGTAACAAAACGTGCTGCAGATACTACTGATAACAACTGTTACAGCTTTTAGTAACAAAACGTGCTGCGGTTACTACTGATAACAACTGCTGCAGACCTTAGTGACGACAACAGGTAGGAAACAAACCATGGCATACCGGCTTTGGCATGTTAAGGTAGAGACTGACGGTACATGTTTGTAATACGGGTCCGCCTGTTGGGAAAGGGAGGGGTTCAAAGCCTTGACTTGCGTCTCGTCCTCGCGTAGTTTCGTGCTGCAGCGTCCTCCCCGAAGGTCCAGAAAAGCAATGACCTCTCCAAGTAAGACTTTACTATATCTGGGGTGGGCACTTTGACCCACCTAACAGGAGACGTTTTGACCCATCTCACACATCACAATGGTTGTTTGGACCCACATCACAATGGTTGTTTGGACCCACATCACAGTGGTCGTTTGGACCCACATCACAGTGGTCGTTTGGACCCACATCACAGTGGTCGTTTGGACCCACATCACACCTCACAATGATTGTTTGGACCTTCATCACAATGGCCATTTGGACCTACATTACAATGGCCGTTTGGACCTACATCACAATGGCCATTTGGACGTACATCACAATGGCCGTTTGGACCTACATCACAATGGCCGTTTAGACCTACATCACAATGGCCATTTGGACCTACATAACACCTCACAATGGTCGTTTGGACTCACATCACAATGGGCGTTTTGACCAAACTCACACCTTACAATGGGCGTTTTGGCCCTCTCTCTCTCTCTCTCCTGAACTGATGGTAGCACCACACAGCACCACGCTGGACACGTTCTGTCAGTGGCCGAGCCACCAGGCTGTTCAAGGTCGTGCTGATCAGTATTATAATAAAGTTGGCTCAAAATATCCACATGACAAGCTTTACTCGCAGTGAGCGTGACAACAGTTTAGTGCATATTGTATAGTTAGACTGTAGCTTGTATTGTTTCTGTACATTAACAGTTTAGTGCATATTGTATAGTTAGACTGTAGCTTGTATTGTTTCTGTACATTAACAGTTTAGTGCATATTGTATAGTTAGACTGTAGCTTGTATTGTTTCTGTACATTAACAGTTTAGTGCATATTGTATAGTTAGACTGTGGATTGTATTGTTTCTGTACATTAACAGTTTAGTGCATATTGTATAGTTACACTGTAGCTTGTATTGTTTCTGTACATTATATTCTTAACAGTTTAGTGCATATTGTACAGTTAGACTGTAGATTGTATTGTTTCTGTACATTATATTCTTACTGCAAATTGTATTATTGTTGCAGATAGTACTGTTATTGCCGATTTTATTGTAGTACTGTTATTGTCGATTTGTTTTATGTATTATTATCTTATGGTGTATTTTTACTGTAGATAGCCGATTGCATTGTTATTGTAGACTAGACCCATTTTTGTTTTATATTTGTGTATGGATTGGCTTTATAGATTTGACATCATAAAAGGTGTGTAATTATTTCTATATCAGAAGAGTTTTGAAATGTGCATTTGCTTGGGACGGAGGTTGATTGTTGTGATGAGACCCTGCGTGGTTCAAATCCAGTTACTATCTGACTAACTAACCTTGTCGTCGGTGTCACAGTCGTCGTATCATCAAGAACGACAGTAACACTACAACTACCACCAGCATCGCCATCTTCTCGTTTCGTGGTTGATGACGCCATACCTGTATGTTCCAGGCTCCGTCAGACGAAAACGATCAGCCAATGAAAATGAAAAGGAAGTGACGCAGACCATCCAGGTCTCTTCCGGTCTGAACACTGCAGAGCAAGGTGAGTACGTGACCACATCCGGTCAATCCCGTCTCCTGTTACTGCCCTTCCCTGTCCACGGAGCTGACGGCCACACAGTGCTGGCGATCTACGGTGAACACTCCTCGCATTGCTTGCTCGCTCCTTGAATGGTCAGGGTGTTGTTAATTGATGTGTGTGTGTGTGTGGGGGGGGGGGGGGGTGCGTGAGTGCGTGACGTTTCCGTGCGATACATTACGGAGGCAAAGGTTAGGAAGTGATGCTCAAAATCTTTGGATTCTTCGGTTCCTCTTGCAATGCAGTGATAGATACATGCCAGCTAACAAACTCTCTCTCTCTCTCTCTCTCTCTCTCTCTCTCTCTCTCTCTCTCTCTCTCTCTCTCTCTCTCTTCCTCCCCCTCTCCATTAATCTGTGAAGCTATGGAAGACGCCTAACGCAGGCCAGTCTCTGGCATAGCAAGCTGCATGCTTCACATTCCGACACACACTTTCTTTGTCCTTCCACTGCAGCTGGCTCAGCTGTGCTGGTCCACCAACGGCACACAACACGTCTCGTCCTGCGCAACTCTCATTCGTCCTGCACGCTTCAGTTTGCTTCAGGATGGTGTCGTCGCTCTCAGGCGCACCCATATGCGCTCTGCCCCATCTGTTTAAAGTTTCCTGAGTGTTGCCTTAACAGCGTGTCCAGTATATGTTGGTCCGGTGGTCGACGGCCGTTTTCCGTCCTTTGAAGGAAAACCGTCGGGCGCCTCGTCTTTCTACGTCTGTCTCCTCCTCGTGCTGTTCTGTCCAGGCAAATGCTTTCTCGTCTATCATCGTGCCTCGCCGGCCGGTTCTCTATTATCTCGAGAAGACGTTTCTCTGGTGTGACCGTTGTCCCGTTTCTTTGTGGGTAATATAATGAGTCATCCCGTTCTCCGCAGACAAAACGTCCCAGGTGGTGGAAAAGGACTGCATACAACATTCAGAGGTGATCATCATCATCGTCATCTTCACCGTCATCTTGGTCTTGATGCTGGTCGTCGTCGTCGCTCTCGTCATTCGCTTGCTAAGGTCAAGGACGAAGGTGATGGACTCGTCAGAGATGTCGTCAGAAACCCAGAGTCGCTACACGCTGCCCCGCCTGTCCATCGCCACGACCATGTAACCCTGCCACTGACAGCCTTCGTCTTACCCTGTAAACCCTCCGTCTTACCAAGTAAACCCACGATCTTACCATGTAAACATTCGTGTTACCATGTAAACCCTTGGTCTTATGATGTAAACCCTCGGTCTTACCATGTAAACATTCGTCTTACCATGTAAACCCTCGGTCTCACATGCAAACCCTAGGTCTTACGATGTAAACCCTTGGTTTTGCCATGTAAATCTTTGGTCTTACAATGTAAACTGTTGGCCTTGAGATGTAAATCTTTGGTCATACAATGTAAACCCGTGGTCTTGCGATGTAAACCCTTGGTCTTACGTTTGACACACACTGTGGCTACACGCTGTCCCGCTCTCCATCCCCACCATCAAGAACGACTTCGTTTATGCCCCTGCTTTACGATATGAACCCCTCGTCTTACGGCGTGCACATTTGGTCTTACGATGATTCTCTTGGTCTTACGACGTATATCCCCAGTTCTCCATCGTAAACCTTTGGTCTTGCAATGTAAACCATTGGTTTTACGATATAAGCCAGTGGTTTTACGGTGTAATCCCTGGGTTCCGATTTAACCTAGGAGACAACTTCACCAGGCGATTGGCTGACGTCAACGTCACTACGCAGTGGGATGACGTCAATTTCACTAAGCGATCTGCTAACGTCAACTTCACTACGCAGTGGGCTGACGTCAACTTCACTAGGCGGTCGGCTGACGTCAACTTCACAAGGTCGTCTGACGTTAACTTCACTACGCAGTGGGCTGACGTCAACTTCACTCCGCAGTCGGCTGACGTCATTTTCACTAGGCAGTGGGCTAACGTCAACTTCGCTAGGTCGGCTGACGTCAACTTCACTATGCAGTGGGCTGACGTCAACTTCACTATGTAGTCGGCTGACGTCAACTTCACTGTGTAGTCGGCTGAAACGTCCCGCCCCCTTCATCTCCAAAAACTGCAAGACGCGGAAAAAACACTAGAAATCAATCAAATCGATGTCCAGTTTGGAAGAGAAAATCCGCGATCTTTTTTATTCTGACAGTAAAAAGCTGGGATTTTTTCCAAACGGTTGTACGTCCTCCTCCCCCCCCCCCCCCCCCCCCCCTCCCCCCCCCTCCCACCCCCACTCGAGATCTGCCCCCGTCCATTGGGGGAGGGGTGGTCTTGTTCGTGTGTTGTCAACACTGCGGCAGTATACAGCCAGCTAAAACGATGAACGATGAAAACAATCATGAAGACACGGAAACAAAATATTGTTCACTTTCCCGTTGAGTTCCATAAATCTTCCTCCCCCCCCTCCCCCCCCCTCCCCCTCCCCCCTCCCCCCTCCCCCTCCCCCCCCCCCCCCCCTGCACCCTTTTGTTGGGAGGTGGGGGGGATTTTGTTGTTGTTTGGCACCTCTAACGTGTTATGGTTTTCGTTGATGTTTCTGGGGTGAAATTACCAAGGAGTATTTAGCAACAATGCAGGCCGACAGCGGAGTTCTCGCCGCGATTTACCCCGATCTACCCTACACGGCTTTCTGACAATGTTACCCTCTTTATCTCTCTCTGCTATGGTATTGTGATTTCTTGCCTGTCCCAAGACAACGTACGTCTAGGTACGTGAGTAGAGTTCACTGTACAGAGTGTCCATGTTCCCTGCCCAAGAGGTGCAGGTTTCGTCTGGTGCCGGTAAACACTTTGATCTGAAAGCGCCGTGACCTGGCCCCTTGACTGACTGGCGCGTGACCTGGTTCCTTGACTGACTGGCGCGTGACCTGGTTCCTTGACTGACTGGCACGTGACCTGGTTCCTTGACCAACTGGTGCGTGACCTGGTTCCTGGACTGACTGGCGCGTGACATGGTTCCTGGACTGACTGGCGCGCGACCTGGTTCCTTGACCACTGGAACGTGACCTGGTTCCTTGATTGACTGGTGCGTGACCTGGTTCCTTGACCGACTGGCGCGTGACCTGGTTCCTTGACTGACTGGCACTGAGGGTCAACTGGCTGGCATTAAGCCTGGACTGGACGAAAGGCTGTAACCGTGTTACAGTTTGTCCACTGCAGGCGTCTGGCTGTGTCATGACGGTGCCGGAACTGGCGTCTGGCTGTCATGACGGTGCCGGAACTGGCGTCTGGCTGTGTCATGACGGTGCCGGAACAGGCGTCTGGCTGTGTCATGACGGTGCCGGAACTGGCTGCCGCCTGGTGACGTGTGCCGTTGACAGGCAGTGCAGCAGAGCGGGCAGAGTTCTGACGGCCATGTGTGTACGTTGCAGCCTAGCTAGCCACACTTATTTCCCTCGCTCATTAAGTACCTTACCAGATGGAAACATTATTATGCATATTTTAGTGGTAGTCTGCATAATTCCTGTTGTTGTTGTGATCTCCATTTAATAATGTTCTTGTGGTCGTCATGTAGATAGATGTGAAATTTGTTTCCTCCAAGTTAAAAAAAATGTTTTACTGTATATAATGCACATACTGCAATATCTTTTTTAATCATCCTGACATAGGGACCTGCGGACATTCTCACTATTGCTGACCGGGTGAAACACTTTCTTTTTAAACTGTTCCAAATGTTCCGTATTCCCATGTGTTATCCCCCGCCTACGTTCCAATGTAATCAAACGATTTTGCTGTCTTTGTATCGCACCGCCTCTGGAAATAGTGCTATTTTGTGTATTTCGATCTTCTATTTGCCACAGTCTTAACAGTCTTTTCTGTGTCAGCTTTGCTAGGGGTATCAACCTACGTCACTTTGGCTTACCAGACTGACGTCAGCTGTGTACAACTGCTTCTTTGACGTTGAAGTTCAAGTGGCAGTCACTTCAATCTATCATATGCATCTCGTCAAGCATTTGTACTAGTCTAGCGCATCGTATTGTTACTAGTGTAACCCAAGCACTAATTCGTCGATGTCCATATGGCACAAAATCATTGTCTGCTAACAGTTAATCACCATCAAACATTTTCTCAGCTTTTTCGTTCTTGCGCACATTTGCATAACACAAAGGTGTTGTGGAATTTCATTTTCTAAATGATGATTTTTTTTTCTGGTTCACGGATGTTGTGGTGAACATCATGAAAAAAAAGTAATTTTCACTGGATATTTTTAGTCTTAAATGATGACTTGCGATAATTTGACAAGGCCTCGCTGACCCAATTAAACAACAACAACAAAACACAACGTATATCGAGGGTTGTGGCTGACCCAATTAAACAACAACAACAAAACACATCGTATATCGAGGGTTGTGGCTGACCCAATTAAACAACAACAACAAAACACATCGTATATCGAGGGTTGTGGCTACCGCCATCATTATCTGACGATGGCTAAGACTTCGTAAGGCGCGAAATGTTTAGCGGTGGAGGACAAAAATCATGTGTTCCGGTAAATATTCTGAATTTTGCATAGAATCTGTTTTGATAAACATGTCATGAAGCCAAATTCTGTTTATCATGAATCGGCTGTGATTTTTTTATTGATTTTTTTATAGTTTTTGGGCGCTCGTTCTACTGTGATTTTCCCCCCTGTATCTGTATTATCTATATCTTTGAGGTGTTCGCAGAAGACATATAAAGAAGTGGTCTTTAAACGCGAAAAATCTCCCGCCTCTCCCCCCCCCCACCCCCCACCCCCCCACCTCCACCACCACCACGTCCCCTCCTACCCCCAAATTGAGTTGCGAGGTTTCAACCGACGATAATTTTGTGTACATGACTGAAAGGTCGTTTTGGTGTACTGTTTTCATGTTTTATTACTGTTTACCGAACAGCAAAACACGTGAGTCTTTGTAATGACTGCTGTAAGACCGGCTGTCTATCCGCGCCACAGTCTTCCCGATTTCATGAACACTACAAAATTAGTGTACTAATTATCAGCACTTTCATGAACATCACAAAATTAGTGTACTAACTGTCAGCACTTTCATGAACACTACAAAATTAGTGTACTAATTGTCAGCACTTTCATGAACACTACAAAATTAGGCTGCTAAGCGTCAATACTTTCTTGAACACTACAAAATTAGTGTACTAATTGTCAGCACTTTCATGAGCACTAAACACATTGAGGTACTAATTGTCAGCACTTTCATGAACACTTGCTACACAATTAGTGCACTAATTATCAGCGCTTTCATGAACATAATGATGTGGTTGTTGTTTTGTTGCATAGTGTGCACTACAAAGAGAGTGAGAACAACGTGAAGGTTGTAAGCGGCGATGCCAGGGACAGAGACAGGTCAAGGGGTGGGGGCGGAATGCTGAAGGGGCAGAAAGGCAACGGGACTGACATGTTTACACACAACTAGGGGAGGAAAACATCACAGCCACACTTTGACACACACACGCAGACCAAGACAGAGACAGAGAGAAAGGGACGAGGGGAGGAAAACATCACAGCCACACTTTGACACACACACGCAGACCAAGACAGAGACAGAGAGAAAGGGACGAGGGGGTCTGATCTGGTATAGGCACGAAACCTTGTGATAAAACCTATTTGGGTAAAAATGGCACATAGGAAGCTTTTTTTTAATTTATATATATATATAAGAGATGACTCGAGATGTTCGGGTGAAGAAGTCAGTCTGTCACTGTTGACTCTGACACGGCTTGGACTCCGGGGGATTATGATTTACTCTCCGCTTCTCCTCCACCAAAGTTCTACACGCTGAGTCGGCTTGTTCTTTTGTCTTTTTGTCGTTTCGCTTTGTTCTGAGTGTGTTTTGTGTACATATTTTTTTATTGTATGGGTTTTCGAAAAACAACAACCACAAATGCCCTCTGTATGACCTAATTCAAGGGAGACGATAAGGTGTATTATCCCAGTTTGAATGTGAGTCAAGGTGCTCGTTAGCTTTTCTTGTTTCTCCACGTGTGAATGTCGTGCATAGTTTTCATCTCGATTCCTTTCCAGCGCCAACGGTGTGTCATCCCAGCCGGGACTTAGCCATCAAGGTGGACTGTTAGCAGCTGCTCTGTGGGACAATAGAAATGTGTTAGTTCACGCCTCAAACTTTTTCATGTGATTAAAGTGGTTTTTCAACGAATGACTAAAGCTTTGTGCATTTCCCCCCATTCAAAATGATGAAGAGTGAGTCGATTTTGCAAGACGGCGTTAAGGAGCAGGCTTTTATTCAGGTAACGAGAAGAAGAAGAAACTACTTTAGCGTGCCTAACGTCAACATTAGCATGGCAATCATGCAAGACAACAACAGCTGCCACTGCAGGCCGGTGACAAACTAAAGCACTGCAAGCTACTCTGAACATCTTTTCCACCTTAAACGCATTAACCCAATCCGCAGGTTTCTCACTGAAGACGCAGCCAAGACTCTTGTTACTTCCTATATTCTCTGACGGCTTGACTACTGCAACTGTCTCCTCATGGGTACACCCAATTCTGTCATCCAACCTCTCCAGAAAATTCAGAACTTTGCTGCAAGACTCGTTCTCTTGGCACCCCGCCGCCACCACTCAACACCTCTCCTGGAAAAACTGCACTGGCTTCCCTTTTCAGAACGTATTAAATATAAAGTTGCTTGTATGCGTTTCAGTGTTATAAATGGTTCTGGTCCTGCTTACCTCTCTGAACTGCTACATGTCTACACTCCGTCTTGTATAATACGCTCTTCTTCTGATACCCGCATGCTGAAAATCCAACCACACAAACGCAAGACTCATAGCTTTCGCACTTTCTCTTGCTTTGGACCCCACATTTGGAAGTCACTCCCACAAGACCTTAGACACTGCTCAACCTTGTCATCTTTTAAAGCCAAACTGAAAACCTTCCTCTTCTCACAGTATTTCCATCCTAACTAATATCAGTACCCTGTTTCTGCTACAGTCAGTGTGTGTGTGTGTGTGTGTGTGTGTGTGTGTGTGTGTGTGTGTGTGTGTGTGTGTTTCCATATAATACTTTATGTATATTGTTTTGGTAGGACTGTGATCTATATGTATATAGAATATCGCATTTAGGTTAATATGTATGATGTGAGCGCTGAGGGCGTTGATGAGGGCATGATAACTGTACATTATTATTATTATTTGTACGAGCTGCTCTCAATGCCGCAATGCCATCGACGAACCTAAAACTGAAAGTTGTTCCCTATCTGTTGCAGTCCCATCATTCTCTTCCAATTTAGCTGTTTGTGAAGTGTCCTGGATATTTTTGTTTTAACTCTACACAATGATGATATGAAAGTGTTATCTCGGTGCCCAAACACTTTTCTTTTCTTTACTTTGATAGTAAAGACAACGGATTCCCCTCCAACACACACACACACACACACACACACACACACACACACACA
>JABMCL010001026.1:1005000-1007500 GCA_018857735.1 Alviniconcha marisindica | reverse complement strand
TTATGCCACTAGGTAAGACTGGTGCGTTATGACACTAGGTCAGACGTTTGGCCATGCTACTACATAAGGCTGTTTCACTGTCAATAAATCACATTGGTTCTCGATGTCACTAGTTCAAACTGGCTCTCTGATAAGTTAGACTGAATCTATATGTCACTAGGTCACGTCGGTTCACTATGCCGCTAGCACTAACACACTGGTTCGCCATGTAACTAACACGCTGTTTCACCATGTCACTAACACACACGTTCACCATGCCACTAACACACACGTTCACCATGCCACTAACACACACGTTCACCATGCCACTAACACACACGTTCACTATGCCACTAACACACACGTTCACCATGCCACTAACACACACGTTCACCATGCCACTAACACACACGTTCACCATGCCACTAACACACACGTTCACCATGCCACTAACACACACGTTCACCATGCCACTAACACCCTGGCTCACCATGCCACTAACACACACTGGTTCACCATGCCACTAACACACACGTTCACCATGCCACTAACACACCTGTTCACCATGCCACTAACACCTGACGTCACCATGCCATAACACACACGTTCACCATGCCACTAACACACACGTTCACCATGCCACTAGCAGGCTCACACACACACCTGGTCACCATGCCACTAACACACACGTTCACCATGCCACTAACACACACGTTCACCATGCCACTAACACCATGGCTCACCATGCCACTAACACACACGTTCACCATGCCACTAACACCCTGGCTCACCATGCCACTAACACACACGTTCACCATGCCACTAACACACACGTTCACCATGCCACTAACACCCTGGCTCACCATGCCACTAACACACACGTTCACCATGCCACTAACACACACGTTCACCATGCCACTAACACCCTGGCTCACCATGCCACTAACACCCTGGCTCACCATGCCACTAACACACACGGTAATACACAAAACATTGGAACTCTGTTAGGATGCCACACGACGTGACGTAAGTAGTGGGAGCAACTTTGTCAATGACGTCACACAAGGCCCGCGGGGCAGGGACAGTCGGGTGAGACGGCCCGAGGATTGTGGCCGAGGCTGCCTACGTGTAGTGCTGGAAGGACACGTGGCTGGCGTCAATGGCCACGCTGATGGGTCCGATCTCCGCCACGGCCTTCTGCAGGTCCTCCTCGCTGCCCTTCTTGACGTCACGCCAGCTCTTCAGTGTCGCCCCCACGTCCGCCTTCTTGAAGTGGCACCTGCCGTTCTGGGCCAAAGCACACCCCGTTAACACTCAGATACACCCCGTTAACACTCAGTCACACCCCGTTAACACCCAGTCACACCCCGTTAACACTCAGTCACACCCCGTTAACACTTAACACCCAGTCACACCCCGTTAACACCCAGTCACACCCCGTTAACACTCTGTCACACCCCGTTAACACTCAGTCACACCCCGTTAACACCCAGTCACACTCCGTTAACACTCAGTCACACCCCGTTAACACTCAATCACATCCGATTAACACTCAGTCACGCCCCGTTAACATTGTCATACCTGGTTAACACTTAGTCACACCCCGTTAACACTGACAGTCACAATCCGTTGACGCCACTTAACACCAAGTCACACCCCGCTAACATTCAGCCGCACCCCGTTAAAACTCAGCCGCACCCCGTTAAAACCCAGTCGCACCGCGCTAACACTCAGTCACACCGCGCTAACACTCAGTCACACCGCGCTAACACTCAGTCACACCCCTTCAACACTCGTTCGCACACACATGATTTTATGTGCATTAGATATTGACATTAATATCAGAGATAAAATAACTGCTCAAGATGTTCACAGAGACAAATGGGTACATGTTATACAGAGATAGGTCGGTACACAGATATCAATAGAGAAACACAGGTACACTGATGTCTATGAAGACAAACGGGTACACATCTTATACAGAGATAGAGCTGTACACAGATGTCAGTAGAGATACATCGATACACTGATATCTATGGAGACAAACGGGTACACAGATGTCTATAGAAACAAATGGGTACACAGCTATATATAGAAACTAAAAAAGGGTGCACTTCTGTAAAAATCACAGAAAAAATGGGTACACAGCTGTATTTGGAGACAAATGGGTATACAGCTTTAGGGTGTACAAACGGGTACACAGATGTCTATACAAAGAAAAGGGTACACATATGTCTATAGAGACAGATGGGTGCACGGACGTCTGTAGAGACAAAAGGGTACACAGATGTCTGCAGAGACGGATGAGACGTAACTTACCCTTGCTTTGTAAGGGTATGAAGCTTCGGTGTCGATGCCGTGGTTAATCTTGATGTACTTAAAGGCCTGGTCCATCAGCCCGCCACCGCAGCCCATGTTACCTGCAGTAAGATTAGACCCCCATGTTACCTGCAGTAAGATTAGACCTCCATGTTACCTACAGTCAGATTAGACCCCCACGTTACCTACAGTAAGATTACAA
>JABMCL010001026.1:985000-1000000 GCA_018857735.1 Alviniconcha marisindica | reverse complement strand
GTGTGTGGAGGCTGCCGGCGGCTGTGTGTGGAGGCTGCCGGCGGCTGTGTGTGGAGGCTGCCGGCGGCTGTGTGTGGAGGCTGCCGGCGGCTGTGTGTGGAGGCTGCCGGCGGCTGTGTGTGGAGGCTGCCGGCGGCTGTGTGTGGAGGCTGCCGGCGGCTGTGTGTGGAGGCTGCCGGCGGCTGTGTGTGGAGATGCGGCAGTGGCCTTGCCAAGCAGCGAGTCTCCCTAAAGCCCGTTCTTAACTGGGCGAATGTTTGTTCGCCGAACATACTTTGGACAGTTCGACGAACTACAATTCGTTTCTTAATTGAACTTTTACTTCGCCGAACATTGGTTCGGACAGTTCGGCGAACTTTGCTTCGTTCTTAACTGGCTTATAATGAGATGCAAGGTTCGGCCCCAACCTGCGCCGGCAGAAGCGCAGCAGACAGCATGATCCAAAATGTAGGCTAAAGTCAAGCCAGGTCAGGTCAGTATACTTTAACCATCCCTCACAAGGTAATTCAACTAACTACTGTATCATTCTGGATCCCAGAGACAAGGCTACGCGTCCCACAAGTCAACAAATAGGGCAATTCCCTCAGAAGCGAGTGAAGTATTGACACCGAAGCGTCATCCATTTGTATTTTTTCTTTCTTCGTCATCCACAGGGGAGCTCAGCCAATCAGAGGCAATGTTCGTCGAACTGGGCAGATGTTCCCAGAACATGTTGAGCGAAGCTTTTTTGGACCCTGAAGATAGCTTCGTCGCAGTTCGACGAATACTCCCAACTAGGTTCGCGAAGCGAAAGTTCGCCCAATTAAGAACTAAGTAGGTTCGCCGAATACTCCCAACTAGGTTCGCGAACAAATGTTCGCCCAATTAAGATGGGCTTAACCGTCTCACCTGTATTCATTTTCTGCGGCGGAGTAAAACTTGTCGTACTGCAACTTGAAGGAGTTGAACTGTTCCCTGTCTGCCCGACAGCAGGCCAGGAGAGTGAGCGTGACAACCAGACGCCACATGATCTGAAAGCCACAACACAATAAGCGTGACAACCAGACACTACATGATCTGAAAGCCACAACACAATAACGTCGGTGACCGATTAAAACCTCGTAACTCAATTTTTCCCGGTTTTCGGATTTTTACGCTTTTGAGTACCTAATTTATTTATATACCTTCTGTGAAAACCTCGGAACACTAGGGGAAATATTTATGGGTGAAATCGGGGTTAGAAATAACTAGTAAAACCTCGTAAGTCATTTGTGGCGGGAGGCTGAACCAAAATGACACGTAAATCGAGTTACGAGGTATTTTCGCTAAAGGTTTGGCGGATGAAAACCTCTTATAACGACTTGCGAACTTTTCCATGCTACAAAATATCGGAAACTACGTCATTTTTCGCGCCTTACGAGGTTTTTCTTCTTCATCAAGACATCTTCTCGAGCGAAGGACGTGTGTGGAATCTGTTCGGGTAAGAGCCGATATGTTAGCACGCAGCTGTATGATGACTAGATTAGTGTGTTAAAATTATGAATGTGTAGTATGCGGCTTAATTACTCAAAAGAAGCGATTGATTCAGAATTTGAATTATTTGAAATCACTACCGAGTGTGACTGGTTTCTATCAGTATGCCCTCTTTTGCACCTGTCTGTCTGCAAGTATATATTATATGTACAACAGATAGCTAGTGTGTGTGTGTGTTTGTATGTGTGTGTGTGTGTGTGTGTGTGTGTGTGTGGTGTGTGTGTGTGTGTGTGTGTGTGTGTGTGTGTGTGTGTGTGTGTGGTGGATGATTCTGTCAGCACAGTGATTCTGTACGGAGACGGGTGCTGCTATCAGAATCGTAATGTTACCTGTCCAATGCCCTCATTCACTTTGCTGTGAGCCGAAGGAAGATCATCTTTCAGAAATGTCTTGAAAAGGGGCCCACCTGGATGGAGGTTGAATCTGTACACTCTGCAACTGAAGGCAAACTCAGGGGGCGCCAGATATTTTGGCCAGCCGAGTACATTGATGTAATAAGTGCCGCAAGAAGAGACCATCCTTATGAAGTCAAACAAGTGGACCACACTTTCTTGAGAGACTTCTCCAAGCTGAATTATTTAAGCAGCATTCGCCCAGGCAGCGGTGCTGGAGATCCTCAAGTTGTGGACCTACGTTGTCTGCAATACCTCCCGGATGGTTCTATGAGCTACAAGATCAACTACACAGACCAGTGGCGACCCCAACCACAAAGACGGAGAAAGAACAAAGCTGATGACAACACGATCACCAAGATGTACAAGGCACCCATGCGCATCACGAGCACCAAGTGGCAGCATCTTCAGCAGCTGAAGAAAGTGCTACCCAAAGACTACCATCACCTTTATGATGCACTGCCTCATGGAGACTGGATACTGAACACAGGAACCTCGTCAGTTCTGATTCCAAGGCAGGCACCCCAGGACATCAAAGGAACATGCTCAGCAGTCTAAGGATTAGAACTTGCATGGTATTATCACATGACTAAATGTAATCGGCAGTGCCTCTCTGAGTTTATTGTAGCAGGTCAAGTCAGTCTGATACTTCGATCAAAGGTATCGTTCTCAACTCCCACTATTAGCAGTATTTCAGACATCAAGAGGCCTCGACATTATGAACGGTTCCAGACGAAAATCTACATAAAGATAATCAGCGTCTTCATAAAGATAATCAGCTCGCTTTCCGTCACTTTGACGGCACTCTTCCGCCATACCTGTCTTCTTCTCTCTGCACATATCAACCATCGCGCTCCCTTCGTTCTTCGACAGATTACTGCTCAAAATTCCAAAAACAAACCTGAAAACCTTCGGTGAACGTTCTTTTGGTTACATTGCTCCGACTGTCTGGAACTCGCTGCCGGCCGACCTGAGAGCTTCTCCCTCCCTCCCAACTTTCAAAGTTAACCTAAAAACGCATTTCTTCCGCCAAGCCTTCTGATTGATTTGTACATGCCAACCGCTACCTGTTTCATATTCGTGTGTGTGGTGTGTGTGTGTGTGTGTGTGTGTGTGTGTGTGTGTGTGTGTGTGTGTGTGTGTTTGTGTGTGTGTGTGTGTGTGTGTGTGTGTGTGTGTGTGTGTGTGTGTGTGTGTGTGTGTGTGTGTGCGTGTGTGTCGGTTGGGGGCGGGGGTGTGGAGAGATGGAATTAAGGGTAGGTAGTAATATAATGATTCATTTTCTTTATATATTGCTGCTTCTCATATGGCACATGTACTTGTATATTATACATTGTTAGTTGTCATAATTATATGTATTATGTTTGTGAAACTTAGAAAATGTTGGAGAATGTTGTAAAGCGCAGTGAGTTTGGGTACAGAGAATAGCGCTATACAAAAGTTATCTATTATTATTATATTCTTTGTTCTGAAACGAACATAATTCATTTTGTCTGGACACTACAGTCATAAACCTGACAGGGCATACTGTTTCAAATCTGTTTAATTTTGTTTACATTTTCATTTTTTTAATTGCTAGAAAGCGACCAGAAGTTGTAGAGTGTCACTTTTATTTTTAAACTAAGTGTTCTATGGAATGTTTTTGCTTTCCTTTGACTATTAATCTCCATTAATAACAATATTTTCTAAAAGTAAAATCCTCGTAAATCCTCAATTTGGACCAATTGTTTAGTACAAATACCACGTGTCTGTCTTTTGTAGCAAGAAATCATGCCTAGTTAATATTGTTTTGATGTAAAATCATACAACAGACGTTCATGCTTGCAACCGCGCTTTAGTCAAAGAATCTGGTTGTTTCGACTACATCTGATCGTTCAAGTGGTATGTTTTGATTATGCGATAAATCCTCGTAAGTCCTCATTACGGATCAGGTGTTAAGGATAGAAAGCACGTAACTTCATGTTCTAGCAAAAATCGTTCATAACTTATTCTTTTCCTCCAAGAAAAATCATAGCAACAAACGTAAGTACTTACGATTGTGCATGTCTTAAAAACTTAATATGTTTCGATTAAAACTGAATTTTTAAAACCTTTTTTTGTGTTTTTCTCAAAACCGGAAAAACTGAGTTACGAGGTTTTGAACGGTCACCGACGATAAGCGTGACAACCAGACGTCGCATGATCTGAAAGCCAAAACACAATAAGCGTGACAACCAGACACTACATGATCTGAAAGCCACAACACAATAAGCGTGACAACCAGACGCCACATGATCTGAAACACACAACACATTGACAGTAACAACCAGACGCCACATGATCTGAAAGCCACAACACAGTGACAGTAACAACCAGACGCCACATGATCTGAAAACTACAAATGATGTGGCAGTCAGAATACCCGGCCTGGCCCGATTCTGAATACTCTTTCTTCACTCCGGTGGTTCTGTCACGTGATGAACACTCCTTCACTTCAGAGGTTCTGTCACGTGATGAACACTCCTTCACTACAGAGGTTCTGTCACGTGATGAACACTCCTTCACTTCAGAGGTTTTGTAACGTGATAAACACTAATTTCACTTCAGAGGTTCTGTCACGTGATGAACACTCATTCACTTCAGAGGCTCTATCACGTGATGAACACTCTTTCACTTCAGAGGTTCTGTCACGTGATGAACACTCATTCACTTCAGAGGCTCTATCACGTGATGAACACTCTTTCACTTCAGAGGTTCTGTCACGTGATGAACACTCCTTCTTCACTCCGGGTAATCTGAGTGCAGTAGAGGGCGGCTTCACTCATTGCAGATTCCTGTGTATGCTGACGTAGGCATCGCAAGGTCAGCGTCCAACGGCTCTGTTCGTCACACCTGACGCAGGTCAGTGCTGGCCACACCTGACACAGGTCTCACAAGGTCAGTGCTGGCCACACCTGACGCAGGTCTCACAAGGTCAGTGCTGACCACAACTGACGCAAGCCTCACAAGGTCAGTGCTGGCCACACCTGACGCAGGCCTCCCAAGGTCAGTGTCCAAGGGTCCGCAGCACTGCACATCGCGTTGACAATTGATGTCTCTGTTGTCACTGATGGCCCTTCTGTTCTTTTTTTTAAACTGACGTTTCTGTTGCCACTGATGCCATTTGTCTTCTGTAAACTGAACTTCTGTTGCCACTGATTCTACTTGCCCTTTTTTCTTAACTGACGTTTGTGTTGCCGTTGATGATAGTCACTGTGGTTTTCCGATCATTCACTGAAAGTGTGCCTGTACAACCTGAGTGTTGCCGTTGATGATAGTCACTGTGGTTTTCCGACCATTCACTGAAAGTGTGCCTGTACAACCTGAGTGTTGCCGTTGATGATAGTCACTGTGGTTTTCCGATCATTCACTGAAAGTGTGCCTGTACAACCTGAGTGTTGGCTTTAGCGCTCTCCACGCCCTGGCTGAGCATGAAAAGCCAAGGATGTAAAAACACAATCCAACGCCACTCTCTGATTAATCGTACATTTTAGTTCAAAACATCGGGGTCAGAATTTCCCCCATTTTACCCATACCGTGTGGCAGACAGTAAACTCTATCACCAGCCGTGTTACAGACAGTAAACTCTATCACCAGCCGTGTTACAGACAGTAAACTCTATCACCAGCCGTGTTACAGACAGCAAACTCTATCACCAGCCGTGTTACAGACAGTAAACCCTATCAGCAGGCGTGTTACAGACAGTAAACCCTATCAGCAGGCGTGTTACAGGCAGTCAGGGCCGTGCATACCTTGGTTGGACTGTTGAGTGCGGAGTGTGCAGGTGGAGCAGCGGGCTGGACGAGCTTTATACCCGTCACTGTGCCGCTTATCGGCAGCCGCTGCGTCACGCCACCACCGCCACCACCGCCCTCACGCCACCACCGCCCCCACCGCCCTCACGCCACCACCGCCACCACCGCCCTCACGCCACCACCGCCCTCACGGCCACCACTCCTGTCGGCTGCACGCTCTCGGGGCTGGCAGGAGGTGCAAGTCTTACGGCAACGTTCGCCTGATGTTGTGTACTTTTACAGCTGCTTGGCTGAATAATGTTTTTCCTGGGACAGGGACCGCATTCCAGAAGGAAATGTAGCCAACCAGTAGAGCTATTCCTGACGTTGGTAGCCAGCCAGTAGAGCTATTCCTGACGTTGGCAGCCAGCCAGTAGAGCTATTCCTGACGTTGGCAGCCAGCCAGTAGAGCTATTCCTGACGTTTGTAGCCAGCCAGTAGAGCTACTCCTGACTTTGGTAGCCAGCCAATACAGCTATTCCTGACGTCGGCAGCCAGCCAGTAGAGCTACTCCTGACTTTGGTAGCCAGCCAGTAGAGCTATTCCTGACGTTGGTAGCCGGCCTACTGAGTTATTCCTAACGTCGGCAGGCAGCACAATTCTGGGGATGCTTTTCTGTTCCGGGTTACCTGTTTGAGGGGAGCGGCGATAGCTCAGCGGTAGATCGCAGGACTGCAGCTGGCAGGCTGGAGCCAAAGACATCACCCAACCAACGTGGCTTCCAATACAATAACACTGTAAACAGGTGTTACTGCATCACTGTATGGTATTCACAGAACGTACGCCGAGACGGCAGCAGTTTCACGTGACACCAGCCATGTAACAAGCAACAGCGCTGTGACCACTTCGGTGAACATTCAACAACCCGTTGTGTAAAGCTACAGTCACTCATTCAGAGTCGCATACGACTAGAGCGCAGTGGGTTTGCTTGGAAGCAGAGAATCGCGCTATAGTTGCCAGTGGAAAGCACTTACGGCTCACCTCGAGATGAGCACAAAGAACGTGGAAAGACGCCGACACCTCAACAATCAGGATCCAAATACATAAAAGATTCAAAAGAACGCTTATTTATTATGGCATAGACACACTCTGCAAAGTTTCGGGGTAATTTCCTTCGTCAAGCGACAAAACGACACTTAAACAACAGTTAAAGGGTTAAAAACTATTAAAAATGAGATGACTTATTTTCTATTTGGCTGAGTTGTTGTTCAATGCTTGAAAGAATCAAGCCAAACACGTTTTTCCAGCATGACCAATGACGTCACTGTTGGCCAGGCCGTGTCTTCAAATGAAATGGGTGCCTGCGCTGGCTGACGGGTTGTTGTTGTTGTTGTTGTTTTGTTTGTTTGTTGTTGTTCTTGTTTTGGGTTTTTGGGGTTTTGGTTGATGTTGTTTTTGTTTGTGTGTTTTATTGAGGGGTGAGGGGGTGCTGTTTTGTTTGTTTGTTTTCTGCTGTTTGTTGTGGTTGGTGGTGGTGATTTTTTGCTTTGCTGTGTGTGTGTGTGTGTGTGTGTGTGTGTGTGTGTGTGTGTGTGTGTGTGTGTGTGTGTGTGTGTGTGTGTGTGTGTGTGTGTGTGTGTTTCTATCCAAAGTATGACAACTGAACATTCTGATCTTCCAAGATCATTGCACAGGGGAACCGGTCTCTGACATTTCACACGACTATAGAAGTATCATTGGCAGGAGCTGCCACAAGCATAATTTTTGTCGCGACAAGCATGTGTTTGTCGCGACAAAGCACGTCTTTTGTCGCGACAAAAGTATGCTTGTTGCTACAAAACTTTTGTAGCGACAAAATTATGTTTGTCGCGACAATATAACACGTGTCTGTCGCGACAGAAAAGTTTTGTCGCGACACGCATACTTTTGTTGAGACAAAATATGTTTTGTGCGACAAAATATGCTTGTGGCGATTTAAAAAAAAAAATGTCGCGACAAGCTTACTTTTGTTGCTGTCAGTGTTATCTGCACGTTCTATTCGTCCATGCCACATTTTCCTCTTCAGTACATATCAAGGAGTTTTATTCTCTGACTTAACGTTGCATTATGATACTAGTGTACGTAGACTCTTGCTTTACCAGTGACGTTACTCCAAACAGCATATTCTTGTGCACAGTTTCCGACTACACACACACACAACACACACACACACACACACACACACACACACACACACACACACCACACACACACACACACACACACACACAACACACACACACACACACACACACACACACACACACACACACACACACACACACCACCAACACCACACACACACACACTCACACACACTACACCACAACACCACACCACACACACAACAACACAACACAACAACACACCACCAAAACAACACACACACACACACACACACAACACACACACACACACACACACACACACACACACACACACACAAAACACACACACACACACACACACACACACACACACACACACACACACACACACACGTCGGACTGTGTGTCTATTCACAGACAGTATTGACTTTAGAACATACTCTGCATCTTGGTTTCCAAATGATCCTTGATCCGATTATTGAATCCATTGAACTGTATTTTGCAATGCGCATGGCTCTGCTTGTGGAGGTGCCGATCAATCTCAGTCCACTATGAATGTGCACTGTGCACTGCCCAGTGAACCAACAATTAACACAATAATACATACATGCATGCACGCACGCAGACATACGTGTATACCTACAACATCCATACATATACGCACGCACGCACGCACGCACGCATACATTTTATACATACATGCATGCATACGTCCGTACGTACATGTTACATACATATCAACAGAGTTTATTTACTGCACTTGGCACGTCAAAACACACACAGAGAACTGAAGACAAGTGTTTTTTGTCCATGTTCCTGGGCCTGTGACGTCTTCGCCAGCGTGAGTGAGTTTTTGTGGAATGTTCGTCTGGCTGACGGGAAAATAAAACAGAAAACAGGTGGCGACACCGCAACACACCTACGGGGAATTCCACGTCGTGTTTCTTTCTACTGCACCGTTGGATCCCAGAGAAACTGGGGCACAAAGTGAACATGTGTCAGTGCAGACAGTTCAAGTGGGTAAGAAAGCACTCTGCATTCTTTGGAAGTGGCCATCTTCTTTCATTTCTTAAAAATGTCCATATTTTGCCAACTGGATGGTTTCCCAATATCGACTTGCCATATTCTACAGGTTGGAAAACCAATGCCTTGTAAGTCTGCAAATATACATAAATCTGTGTAAAAGAATTTTATGCTGGCGTACTTTTAGTACTATTGGTACTGTAGTACAGATCATATATAGGCTGTATTATACGAACACTTGTTGAGTGTTTCACAGTAACAACTATAGAGCTAGTCTCTGCTTCTGCGTCAGCCGTATGCGACTCTGAATGTAGCTTTACACAGCGCGGATTTTGTTGTTGTTGTTGTCTGTTTGTTTGTTTGTTTGTCGTTGTTACGTTTATACATATCCGCTGAAGTGGTCACATTGCTACATAGCTGTTACATGGCTGGTGCCACGTGAAACTGCTGCCGTCTCGGCGCAAGTTCTGCCTACACCATACAACCATGCACCAGTTTACAGTGTTATTTTATTCGAAGCCACGTACGAAGGATGCATGTGTGTTTAGATGTAACGTACCTGCTATCTGCACTCTTGTCAGACTGGCCGGGATCTTTATCGTGCTACTGCGGTGACACTGGGCTGGAACTGATATCGCAGTAAGAGTCAGCACAAAAAGTTGACCCTGGAGAAGAAAAATTCCCCCGCCGCTCCTGGATCTCAATATTGGTGTACTCTCTGTGGCTGTCTGAATATGAGTACTGATGTCCTAAAGTACTGTGCTTCAGACTGGTGCACTGGTGCCGCTTTGATACAGATTCTCTGTGGCTGTCTGAGTACTGATGTACTAAAGTACTGTGCTTCAGACTGGTGCACTGGTGCCGCTTTGATACAGATTCTCTGTGGCTGTCTGAGTAGGTAAGTTGGTGTTTTATGCCCATTCAACCGGTACGGTTATATCAGGGTTGTCTGAGTACTGATGTACTAAATTACTCTGGTACAGATTATCTGTGGCTGTCAGAGTACTGATGTACTAAATTACTCTGGTACAGATTCTCTGTGGCTGTCAGAGTACTGATGTACTAAGGTACTCTGCTTCAGACTGGTGCACTGGTGCCACTTTGATACAGATTCTCTGTGGCTGTCTGAGTACTGATGTACTAAAGTACTGTGCTTCAGACTGGTGCACTGGTAACACTTAGGTACAGACTATCTGTGTTCATCTGAGTACAGGTGTAGTGAGGTACGACTGGCAATGTGGTAAAGACTGTCCATGGCTGTCTGGGTACTAGTGTAGTTAGGTACTGATCGTAATGTGGTACACACTGTATGTGGCTATCTGAGTACTAGTGTCCATAGCTGTCTGAGTGCTGGTGTACTAAGGTGCTGTGGTACAGACTGTCCGTGGCTGTCTTAGTACTGGTGTACTTCTGTACTGGTGGTTCTATGATACAGACTGGCTGTTTGAGTAGTGGTGTACTGAGGTACTGTGGTACACACTCTCGGTGGCTGGGTAGGGGTGTACTGAGGTACTGTGGTACACACTCTCGGTGGCTGGGTAGGGGTGTACTGAGGTACTGTGGTACACACTCTCGGTGGCTGGGTAGGGGTGTACTGAGGTACTGTGGTACACACTCTCGGTGGCTGGGTAGGGGTGTACTGAGGTACTGTGGTACACACTCTCGGTGGCTGGGTAGGTGTGTACTGAGGTACTGTGGTACACATTTTCTGTGGCTGTTCGAGTACTGATGTACTGAGGTACTGATGTACTGAGGTACCGTGGTACAGACTATCTGTGTCTGTCTGGGTATTGGTGCGCTGAGGTAAAGGTGTTACTGTGGTACATACTCTATGTGGCTGTCTGAGTACTGGTGTACTGAGGCAGTGGTGTTACTGTGGTACAGACTCTCTGTGGTTGAGTACTGGTGTACTGGAGCAGTGGTGTTACTGTGGTGAAGATTCGTCTGGCTGTCTGAGTACTGATGTACTGAGGTAAAGTTGTTTCTGTGGTACAGACTTTGTGTGGTACTCTGGAGCAGTGGTGGTACAGACTTTGTGGTTGAGTGCTGGTGTACTGGAGCAGTGGTGTTACTGTGGTACAGACCTTGTGACTGTCTGAGTACTGGTGTACTGGAGCAGTGGTGTTACTGTGGTACAGACTTTGTGGCTGAGTACTGGTGCACTGGAGCGGTGGTGTTACTGTGGTACAGACTTTGTGGCTGAGTACTAGTGTACTGGAGTGGTGGTGTTACTGTGGTACAGACTTTGTGGCTGTCTGAGTACTGGTGTACTGGAGCTGTGGTGTTACTGTGGTACAGACTTTGTGGCTGTCTGAGTACTGGTGTACTGGAACGGTGGTGTTACTGTGGTACAGACTTTGTGGCTGTCTGAGTACTGGTGTACTGGAGCAGTGGTGTTACTGTGGTACAGACTTTGTGGCTGTCTGAGTAGTGATGGGACTGTGATACAGACCCCGTCAGTCAATATTATTTTGTACTGAGTAAATAACGATCACACAACAGTACAAGTAAGGAACAAAAACAGCAACACCATTGGTTACCAGAGAGAAAGAAAGAGTAACTGGGTACAAGGAAAGACAAGGAGCGAGAGCAGCAATGCCAGTGAAAGTGACAGAGACCCGCCTGACGTCCCACAGAACTCAATGCGCCCAACACTCATTTATTTTCTTCAGTGCAAACTAAGCAACAAGCAAACATGGTACAGTCCTTACATTCAGTTTGTGAGAAAAAGATGAGTTGTGAGTTAAATAAATATGTGACAAATCAGAGTGAAAACTATCGACGATAAAGTGTTCAAATAATGTTACCAACCTCCAGATGTAGTCAGTGCTGAAAGTCTTCATTCGTTTCCCACTCAACAAAGAATGCGTTTTAGCAACCATAGCCATAGGCTAGACCTTTATGTGCCAGTTTTCCAAGTGGAGCACATAGCCCATTACATGAACGTAAAACACAGCACTTCCCCACCCCGAACACCCGCTTCCTTCGCCTTAAA
Organism: Alviniconcha marisindica; assembly: GCA_018857735.1. NCBI lineage: Eukaryota > Metazoa > Mollusca > Gastropoda > Provannidae > Alviniconcha > Alviniconcha marisindica. The sequence goes on along the minus strand of JABMCL010001026.1, from coordinate 988,179 downwards.
CAAACAACTAACTCATTATCGTATAAACATTACTGATTAGGTTACTGAAATATCTGATGACGCTGATTACGTTGTCGACGCGTTACTGAATCCTCGTCAAACTGCTTAAGTTTGACCCGTTATGACGCCAGGTGTCGCTGGTGTGACGTGGCGGACTGAGCCGGTCAGACCTCCGGGTAGCTGGCCTGGGTGGCGACGCCGCACATGTTGTGCTTGTTGCGGGCGATCATGAAGTAGCCCTGCTCGCCCCACGACGTGCCCCAGCTGAGGGAAGAGACGCCACAGTCAGCAACAGCACCTCACCATCAGCACCGGCCTCTAATCAACAGCCACTACCCCCCGCCCCCCATTCCCCCCCCCCCGCCCCCCACAGTCAGCCCATCTCTCTTCTCCCCCCCCCCCCCACCCAACCAGTACCCCTACCCCCTCCCCAACAGGCAAGCCAGTACCGCTTCCCCCCCCCCCCCTCCGTCCCCCCACTAAGCCAGTACCCCTATACTGGTTGGTTCCCACAACAGCCAGACCAGTACCCCTGCCACAAGCAGCCAGACCAGTACCCGTTACCCCTTTCCCAGCCAGACCATTACCCCTTACCCCTTTCCCAAACAGCTAGACCAGTACCCCTTACCCCTTTCCCAAACATCCAGACCAGTACCCCTTACCCTTTTCCCAGCCAGACCATTACCCCTTGCCCCTTTCCCAAACAGCCAGACAATTACCCCTTACCTCTTTCCCAAACAGCCAGACAATTACCCTTTCCCCCTTTCCCAAACAGCCAGACAATTACCCCTAACCCCTTTCCCAAACAGCCAGACCATTACCGTACCCTTTTCCCAGCCAGACCATTACCCCTTGCCCATTTCCCAAACAGCCAGACCATTACCCCTTACCCCTTTCCCAAACAGCCAATCCAATATCCCTCCCCCTCCCGACCAGTCAAGCCAGAACCTCTTCCCTTTCCCCTAACATCCAAGGCAGTATCCCTCCCCCTTTCCCCCAAACTAAGCCAGTACCCCATCCCCGAAAAATCAAGCCAGTGCCCCCTCCCCTTCCCCCAACAGCTAAACCAGTACCACCCCACCCCCCTTCCCCCATGAGCCAAAGCAGCACCCACCCCCTTACCCCAAGACACACACACCTGTTCTTGACAAGCCAGTACTCCTTTTCTTCGTAGGTTCCGTAACCAACGGCCAGCACCCCGTGGTCCAGTCGGGTGGAGGAACAGCGAGGCTCAGAGTACACTCCACGCTTGTACAGCTGGAAGGACGAGTGACCTGTACACACAACCCAGTACACTGAGTACACTCCCCACTTGTACAGCTGGAAGGACGAGTGACCTGTACACACAACCCAGTACACTGATTACACTCCTCACTTGTACAGCTGGAAGGACGAGTGACCTGTACACACAACCCAGTACACTGATTACACTCCTCACTTGTACAGCTGGAAGGACGAGTGACCTGTACACACAACCCAGTACACTGATTACACTCCTCACTTGTACAGCTGGAAGGACGAGTGACCTGTACACACAACCCAGTACACTGATTACACTCCCCACTTGTACAGCTGGAAGACGAGTGATTTGTACGCACAACTCAGTACACTGATTACACTCCTCACTTGTACACTGAGTACACTCCCCACTTGTACAGCTGGAAGGACGAGTGATCTGTACGCACAACTCAGTACACTGATTACACTCCTCACTTGTACAGCTGGAAGGACGAGTGATCTGTACGCACAACTCAGTACACTGATTACACTCCCCACTTGTACAGCTGGAAGGACGAGTGATCTGTACGCACAACTCAGTACACTGAGTACACTCCCCACTTGTACAGCTGGCAGGACGAATGACCTGGGGAGCGCGGACAGCTGAGTGGTTAGAGAGCCGGACTCGTGGTTGAAGGGTCGCGAGTTCGAGTCCCTGCAGGAGAGGCGGGAGAAGTTCTGACTCTTATTTCGGTATCCGTTCCACCCGCGCGCTACCGCAGTAGCACGTGAAAGATCCCGGTCATTGGGCGAATAGTGCTGGTGGCAGGTTATAGCTACGTATGTGGCTTTGCAAGAACGCTCCGAGACAGCAGCCGTTTCATGTCAGCGCTGTAAGTGCACCACTTCGGTGAATATAAAAACAAAAACAAACAAAAAACCAAAAAACGCGCTATGAAAAGCTAGTCACTCCAGTAGAATCACATGCGAGCGCAGTGAGTCTGCTCGAGATCGGAGAATAGCGCTATATAAACGATCAACAACAACCCAGTACATTCAGTACATTCTTCACTTGTACAGCCGGAAGGAAGAGCGGCCTGTACACACAATAAGGTACACGCACACCATTCCCGTGGTTGTTGTTACGCCTTGCAGTTTCATCATCATCACCATCCTCATCAACAACGACAACGACACGCTTTTCCTGGCCATGCCTTACCTGCATCCATGGCGACGGAGATGGGCCCCACTTCGGACAGCGCCATCATCAGCGCCTCCTCGCTGCCCCGCTTGATGTCCTTGTAGCCCGAGTCCGTGGCGCCAACGTCCTGCTCCTTGAAGCGGCACATTCCGTTCTGCGGGTGTGGGCAACAGTGACACTTACAGCCTTGTCCCTACTGCAGGTGTGGGCAACAGTGACACTTACAGCCTTGTCCCTACTGCAGGTGTGGGCAACAGTGACACTTACAGCCTTGCCCCTACTGCAGGTGTGGGGAACAGTGACACTTACGGCCTTGTCCCTACTGCAGGTGTGGGGAACATTAACATAGCGTTGTCCCCATTGACACTTATAGCGTTGTCCCTGCTACAATGCCAGCATTGTGTATAATTTCGATGAACAAAACACTCCAACGTTGTTTGTGTTGTAATGCCAGGATGGTAGTACCACAGCCACTGCGTTATCATTATTTCTCTGCTGCAGTGCCGGCATGGGAAGTGGGAACATAACATGCAGTGCCGGCATGGGAAGTGGGAACATAACATGCAGTGCCGGCCAAGGGGGAAAAAGTGGGCCGGCAAACATCTCAGTCCCTGGAAATAGCGAAGGGGAAGGTGAGATGCGTGCCTGTCGGGGGGAACCAAAGACAGTCCCGGGGGAGCTGTATCTCCAGCTAATGCAATAGCTGCACAGGGAAGGTATGGGGTTACTGTCTGACCTAATTAACTGTTGGGGTTAAAAT
>JABMCL010001026.1:967500-980000 GCA_018857735.1 Alviniconcha marisindica | reverse complement strand
GTTGTCTCCACAGTCACCGCACTATTCCTGTCACATGACGTCAGTAGTGTAAACTACGTCTGTGACATTGTCTCCACAGTCTCCGCACCTGTCCTGTCACATGACGTCAGTAGTGTAAACTACGTCTGTGACGTCTCCACAGTCTCCGCAACCTGTTCTGTCACATGACGTCAGTAGTATCAGCTACGTGCATGAGGTCGTCTCCACAGTCTGTGGAAATGTAATGCATGCGGACTGAGAATCACTTCGTTACACACTTGTTGAGACGTATTTTACCTTTGGTGACGTATCTTATTCAAGAGAGAATGAAAAGGACAGCGTTAGTTTTCAGTTGTCTCATCGTAGCGTCCTGCCGGTGACGTAGCAGCCCTGAACAGGCGAAAATAACGGTAACTACGAAGGAACCCGTTTTAATTCAGAATGCGACTGACGTTATGCAATGATGTACCTAGACTGAATGGAACTGGTGTTTCAAACCATATCGATTTTGTCCTGATCTGGAAATGATGTCACGCCAATGACGTACCTGGTTCTTGACGGGTGTGACGTATCCCTTAGTCCTCCAGTCCACGGTGTCGTTGGCGAATTCGATGGTGGGCTCGTGCAGCACGCCTGGCCGACGGCTGTGGTCCATGACGTAGCCGTTCATCAGGCTCCGGAACTCCTCCAGCGACTGCGGTGTCAGTCGTCAGATGGTCACAATGGTCATAATCTACCCCTGTACCCCTTCATCACGCTCCTCAGTGGTCACAATGGTCATAATCTACCCCTCTACCCCTTCATCACGCTCCTCAGTGGTCATAATCTACCCATCTACCCGTTCATCTGACTCCTCGATGGTCATAATCTACCTATCTACCCGTTCATCAGGCTCCTCAGTGGTCACAATCTACCGCTCTACCTGTTCATCAGGCTCCTGAATGGTTATCTACCCGTTCAGCAGGCTCCTCAATGGTCATAATCTACCTGTCTACCTGTTCAGCAGGCTCCTCAATGGTCATAATCTACCTATCTACCCGTTCATCAGGCTCCTGAGTTCCTCCAGCTGCTGCATCATGATTACAGTTTTGACTTTCAGGTAAAAACAAAACCAGCATCATTACACATGTGGTCAGAGTTTTAGAGATACTACCCCACGCAAGAGCCACGGTCTATACGTTTCTGATCTTGTCAGTTGTCTACCCGCCATCCACCCCACCCCTCAACACGGCCCAGCTGTCGTGTCCAGCACACAGCACTCGATACGAAGAAGCGTACATACCAAGTCCGCAAACTCGTTCTCTCCCAGCCAGAAGGAGTGCTGTCCCCTGTCGGCAGCAAAGTTGTGTGCTTGAATGATCTTCAGGTTGTCCTCCCAGATGGCGCGTCTGTGTGACCACGAGACATAATGAACTGTGCCATTTACGGTTATTCTAATTATTGATTATCGTCATTTTCTGCAATGCTGCCCAGCAACTGCTATTAAATTTGGAGTCGGGTCAAGGCCAGTAAGCCTCGTCCCGTTCCTCGGTTGTCCTACGTGGATTGACAGGCCTGCCGTACAGCCATTGCTACTTGCCAATGTCACGGCGGGTCAAGAAATCGAAAGCGAGGCTGCATACGTATCGATGACGTTTACAGATTATGTTGTCTTCACCGATGACTGCACGTCTCAGCCTCGTCACGATCTCCGCCACCTTGGTGACCTCACCTCATAAATATTACTTGTCATTGATCGTCCACCAATTGTCCCGCTTTTGGCCAGTGAGCCGAAAGGGGGTCATTGATCAGTTATGCATTACCTCTTGTTATAGCCCTGTGTGGTTGGCCGGACGTTAATCCCCATTGACTAACTCACCTGCATCGTTTGCAGTGACGTGCTTGTAGTTCTGTCTTCACTGTAGCTCGAGACATATGGAGGTGGCGGTGACTGTGTACTGACTGATGGCAGTGTTGACTGTGTACTGACTGATGGCAGTGTTGACTGTGTACTGACTGATACAAGTGTTGACTGTGTACTGACTGATGGCAGTGTTGACTGTGTACTGACTGATACAAGTGTTGACTGTGTACTGACTGATACAAGTGTTGACTGTGTACTGACTGATACAAGTGTTGACTGTGTACTGACTGATGGCAATGTTGACTGTGTACTGACTGATAGAAGTGTTGACTGTGTATTTGACTGGTGGCAGTGTTGACTTTGTAATGACTGGTGGCAGTGTTGAGTGCGTATTGACTGATGGCAGTGCTGACCGTGTATGTCACTGGTGGCAGCATTGACTGTGTATTTGACTGACGGCAGTGTTGACTGTATATTTGACTGATGGCAATGTTGACCGTGTATTTGACTGATGGCAGTTTTGACTGTGTATTTGACTGGTGGCAGTGTTGACTTTGTATTTACTGATGGCAATGTTGACTGTGTATCGACTGGTGGCAGTGTTGACTGTGTGTTGACTAATGGCAGTGTTGACTGTGTGTTGACTAATGGTAGTGTTGACTGTGTGTTGACTAATGGTAGTGTTGACTGTGTGTTGACTAATGGAGTTTTGTTGACTAATGGTATGTTGACTGTGTGTTGACTAATGGTAGTGTTGACTGTGTGTTGACTAATGCCAATGTTGACTGTGTGTTGACTAATGATAGTGTTGACTGTGTGTTGACTAATGGCAGTGTTGACTGTGTGTTGACTAATGGCAGTATTGACTGTGTGTTGACTAATGGTAATGTTGACTGTGTGTTGACTAATGGCATGTTGACTGTGTGTTGACTAATGGTAGTGTTGACTGTGTGTTGACTAATGGCAGTGTTGACTGTGTGTTGACTAATGGCAGTATTGACTGTGTGTTGACTAATGGTAATGTTGACTGTGTGTTGACTAATGGCAGTGTTGACTGTGTGTTGACTAATGGTAATGTTGACTGTGTGTTGACTAATGGCAGTGTTGACTGTGTGTTGACTAATGTAGTTGACTGTGTGTTGACTAATGGTCAGATGATTGGCGGGGTGTGTTGACTAATGGTAATGTTGACTGTGTGTTGACTAATGGCAGTGTTGACTGTGTGTTGACTAATGGAATGTTGACTGTGTGTTGACTAACTAGTTCAGGTGACCCTTTGCTGCTGACAGGACGCCACTAGCTAGCCTGCTGTTACCCGTTAGTCACCCACCTGTGTTGACTAATGGCAGTATTGACTGTGTGTTGACTAATGGAAGTGTTGACTGTGTGTTGACTACAGTTCAGACCTGTGCTCAGACGCCACTGTAGGCCTCGACGTACCGTAGTCACCACGCTGGGTCTGACTCCAACCAAAGACGGCGTGACTTGCACGTAGGTGCACTAATAAGACTGCGGACTGGTTGCACAGTCTCAGACACAGCAGACGGCGGCCACTGCAGCCAACACAAAGACGGGGACATCTGTACAGTGCCAACAAGGACAGGTGACATCTGTCACAGTGCAACACAAGGACGTGTGACATCTGTAAGTGCCAACACAAAGACGGCGGACATTGCACAGTGCCAACACACAGACGGTCGGACATCTGTACAGTGCCTACAAATGGCAGGACATCTGTACGAGTGCCAACAAGGACAGTGGACATCTGTACAGTGCTCAACACAGACAGGCGGACACTAAGCTGCGTACCTGCACAGTGCCAACACAAGACGCGGACATCTGTACAGTGCCTAACACAGGAGTGGACATCTGTACAGTGCCAACACAAGACAGTGGACATCTGTACAGCGTCAACACAAAGACAGTGGACATCTGTACAGCGTCAACACAAAGACAGCGGACATCTGTACAGTGCCAACACAAAGACAGTGGACATCTGTACAGGCCAACACAAAGACAGTGGACATCTGTACAGGCCAACACAAAGACAGTGGACATCTGTACAGCGCCAACACAAAGACAGTGGACATCTGTACAGCGTCAACACAAAGACAGTGGACATCTGTACAGCGTCAACACAAAGACAGTGGACATCTGTACAGCGTCAACACAGACAGTGGACATCTGTACAGCGCCAACACAAGACAGTGGACATCTGTACAGCGCCAACACAGACAGTGGACATCTGTACAGCGTCAACACAGACAGTGGACATCTGTACAGCGTCAACACAGACAGTGGACATCTGTACAGCGTCAACACAAGACAGTGGACATCTGTACAGCGTCAACACAGGACAGTGGACATCTGTACAGCGTCAACACAGACAGTGGACATCTGTACAGCGTCAACACAGACAGTGGACATCTGTACAGCGTCAACACAGACAGTGGACATCTGTACAGCGTCAACACAAAGACAGTGGACATCTGTACAGCGTCAACACAGACAGTGGACATCTGTACAGCGTCAACACAGACAGTGGACGTCTGTACAGCGTCAACACAGACAGTGGACATCTGTACAGCGCCTACACAGACAGTGGACATCTGTACAGCGCCTACACAGACAGTGGACATCTGTACAGCGCCTACACAGACAGTGGACATCTGTACAGCATCAACACAGACAGTGGACATCTGTACAGCGTCAACACAGACAGTGGACATCTGTACAGCATCAACACAGACAGTGGACATCTGTACAGCGCCTACACAGACAGTGGACATCTGTACAGCGCCTACACAGACAGTGGACATCTGTACAGCGCCTACACAGACAGTGGACATCTGTACAGAGCCAACATAAAGACGGCGGACATTAGTGACAGTAGTGACGGTAGCGGAATCAGTGACAGTAGTGACGGTAGCGGAATCAGTGACAGTAGTGACGGTAGCGGAATCAGTGACAGTAGTGACGGTAGCGGAATCAGTGACAGTAGTGACGGTAGCGGAATCAGTGACAGTAACTCTATTAGTGACAGTGGTGACAGCAGTGAGACATCGAGAGAAGTGAAGGCGTGCATAACGTAGTTGCAGCTGAGAGACAGACAGACAGAGACACGGAGAGAGGGAGACAGTGGGACAGAAAAGTGAACATGTGCATGATTTACATTCGGGGCAGTTGAGAGACAGAGAAATGTGGTGTTCGTGATTTACATTGCTGGCAGTTGAGAGACAGAGAAATGTGGTGTTCGTGATTTACATTGCTGGCAGTTGAGAGACAGAGAAATGTGGTGCTCGTGACTTACGTTGCTGGCAGGTGAGAGACAGAGAAAGGTGGCGTTTCTGACTTACGTTGCTGGCAGGTGAGAGACAGAGAAAGGTGGCGTTTCTGACTTACGTTGCTGGCAGGTGAGAGACAGAGAAAGGTGGCGTTTCTGACTTACGTTGCTGGCAGGTGAGAGACAGAGAAAGGTGATGTTTCTGACTTACATTGCTGGCAGGTGAGAGACAGATAAATGTGATGACTTACGCTGCTGGCAGGCGAGAGACAGCGAAAGGTGATGACTTACATTGCTAGCAGGTGAGAGACAGAGAAAGGTGATGACTTACATTGCTGGCAGGTGAGACAGAGAAAGGTGGTGACTTACAGTGCTGGCAGGTGAGACAGAGAAAGGTGATGACTTACATTGCTGGCAGGTGAGACAGAAAGGTGATGTTTCTGACTTACGTTGCTGGCAGGTGACGCCGAAGGTTTTCTGGAGAGAGCCCTGTCCGCGGCGCGGTCAAGGTTTTATACCACCGGTCAAGGATCAGGTGTAACCCCCCCTCCCCCTGCCCCTCCCCCAGCCCCTGGTCAGTCCCCCCTTCCCCAACCCCTGGCCAGTCCCCCCTCCCCCTGCCCCTGGTCAGTCCCCCCTTCCCCAACCCCTGGTCAGTCCCCCCTCCCCCAACCCCTGGTCAGTCCCCCCTCCCCCAACCCCTGGTCAGTCCCCCCTCCCCCAACCCCTGGTCAGTCCCCCCTCCCCCAACCCCTGGTCAGTCCCCCCTCCGCCAACCCCTGGTCAGTCCCCCCCTCCCCCAACCCCTGGTCAGTCCGCTTGCTGTCTGATAAGGTGCCTGCCGACGCAGCATCGTGATGAACTGTCAACTGTGTGCAACCATTTGGACAGTGACACAGCGGCGGACTCGTGACCGAAAGGACGCGGGTTCGAGTCTCGGCAGGAGCGGCGGGAGAATTTTCTCCTCCGGGGTCAGCTTTCTGTGCTGACTCCTTTCGGTCCCCGTTCTACACCCGTGTTAACGCAGCAGCACGGAAAAGATCCAAAACGCGCGTTGTAAAGCTACAGTCACTCGTTCAGAGTTTCCATTGCGAAGCGTTTGCGGCTCATCCCGAGATGAGGCGCTCAACAAATGTTCATATACATTTTTTTAGCTGTCATACTACATCTCTACCTACAGATTTGGCAGTGGTTGTGTGTCTACGGGGAACCGACTCGTACAAAGGTCCGGTCCGTTGTGAATAAAGTCCCGCATCCTGAGTCGTTGTGAATAAAGTCCTGCATCCTGAGTCGTTGTGAATAAAATCCCGCATCCTGAGTCGTTGTGAATAAAGTCCTGCATCCTGAGTCGTTGTGAATAAAGTTCTGCATCCTCAGTCGTTGTAAATAAAGTCCCGCATCCTGAGTCGTTGTGAATAAAGTCCCGCATCCTGAGTCGTTGTGAATAAAGTCCCGCATCCTGAGTCGTTGTGAATAAAGTCCCGCATCCTGAGTCGTTGTGAATAAAGTCCTGCATACTGAGTCGTTGTGAATAAAGTCCCGCATCCTGAGTCGTTGTGAATAAAGTCCTGCATCCTGAGTCGGCTACGCGTGTCCACGGCCTGACCACACAACCAGTCAGTGGATCTCCACAAGTCGGAGGATCTCCATAACAAGTCGTAGGATCTCCACAAGTTAGAGGATCTCCATAGCAAGTTAAAGTATCTCAGCAACGTCACCAGACCTCCCGTCCCTCACAGATCTCTACCCTAGAGTACAATACAGACCTCTCCTCCCTAGAATACAATACGGACCTCTCCTCCTAGGGTACGATACAGACCACTCCTCCCTAGGGTACGATACAGAATTCTCCTCCCTAGAGTACGATACAGACCACTCCTCCCTAGGGTACGATACAGACCTCTCCTCTCTGGGGTACGATACAGACCACTCCTCCCTCGGGTACAATACAGACCACTCCTCCCTAGAGTACAATACAGACCACTCCTCCCTAGAGTACGATACAGACCACTCCTCCCTAGGGTACGATACAGACCGCTCCTCCCTAGAGTACGATACAGACCACTCCTCCCTCGGGTACGATACAGACCTCTCCTCCCTAGAGTACAATACAGACCACTCTTCCCTAGGGTACGACACAGACCACTCCTCCCTAGGGTACGATACAGACCTCTCCTCCCTAGGGTACGATACAGACCTCCCTTCTCTGGGGTACCATACAGACCACTCCTCCCTCGGGTACAATACAGACCACTCCTCCCTAGAGTACAATACAGACCACTCCTCCCTAGAGTACGATACAGACCTCTCCTCCCTAGGGTTCGATACAGACCTCTCCTCCCTATGGTACGATACAGACCTCTGCTCTCTGGGGTACGATACAGACCACTCCTCGCTCGGGTACGATACAGACCTCTCCTCCCTAGGGTACGATACAGACCACTCCTCCCTCGGGTACGATACAGACCTCTCCTCCCTAGGGTACGACACAGACCTCCCCTCTCTGGGGTACGACACAGACCTCTCCTCCCTAGGGTACGATACAGACCTACTCCTCCCCTAGGGTACGATACAGACCACTCCTCCCTAGGGTACGATACAGACCACTCCTCCCTAGGGTACGATACAGACCACTCCTCCCTAGGGTACGACACAGACCTCTCCTCCCTAGAGTACACTACAGACCACTCCTCCCTAGAGTACGATACAGACCTCTCCTCCCTAGGATTCGATACAGACCTCTCCTCCCTATGGTACGATACAGACCTCTGCTCTCTGGGGTACGATACAGACCACTCCTCCCTCGGGTACGATACAGACCTCTCCTCCCTAGGGTACGATACAGACCACTCCTCCCTAGGGTACGACACAGACCTCTCTTGACTAGGGAAAAAGTGACAGACCTCTCTGACAAACCGAACCTAAGGGGACGATTGACATACCGGTTATTGTTTATTTATTGGTTTTCTTATATGTCCCTAATATAGCTGTCATGGTTGACTGGGTGTAAAACAGCAATTTTCTTCCTCATGAATTTTATGGTTGGGTGCACAAGAGCGGACCGCTCAGCCTGTGTAATGAAACGAGCCCAAGGCGAGAGCGCTAAGCTCGGCGGGCTGTGGAGCGTGGCTGCTACACGGTTCCTGTCAGCTGAGCGTGGCTGCTGCACGGTTCCTGTCAGCTGAGCGTGGCTGCTGCACGGTTCCTGTCAGCTGAGCGTCGTTGCTACACGGTTCCTGTTGAGCGTTATTGCTACACGGTTCCTGTTGTTGAACGTCGTTGCTACACGGTTCCTGTTGTTGAACGTTGTTGCTACACGGTTCAACACGAGTCATTCGTGCCACTCTTTATTCGGTTATCTCTGCATGTGTTTGTGTCGTTGACAGACATTTCACTGACCCTCATGTCCGACTGCTGCCTTTGAAACTAACAACAGCAGCCGCTGCCTACTTCACAGCCTATCGTGGTGTGTGTGTGTGGGTACAACTAAAAACGTTGAACTCGCCAAAGAGCTGACCTTACTGGCGAGGATTGCACGGTTAGAAATTGCTCAGCTCTCTTATCAAAGAGATAGACACCTGTCCTCTTCCCCTTGCCTGCTAACCCCCCCTCCCCCACCCAGCCACCCCCTTGCAGCGGGTACACTGACCCCGTACTGTCCTGTCCATGTCCCCAACAAGTCGCTAACAGGACATCAATGGACAGTGTGCGCAGTAACGAAGCAAGAACTGATCTCAGGTCATAAACAGAGAGTGTGAAGACTAACGAAGCAAGAACGGATCTCAGGTCATAAACAGAGAGTGTGAAGACTAACGAAGCAAGAACGGATCTCAGGTCATAAACAGAGAGTGTGAAGAATAACGAAGCAAGAACTTATCTCAGGTCATAAACAGAGAGTGTGAAGACTAACGAAGCAAGAACGGATGCATCAGGCTTGATTTCTGACCTTGTTCCACTTCCCGGGTCGACGTTGAGGAAATCCCAGAAATATATGTTAACTGTATATCAACTGATGCCACTTTCTTGACGCTGTTGTTTCTGATCTTATCAAAGATGTTTGTGATAGGGTTGTATTTGCGTCGATGGTTTGTTTGTTAGTTTCTTTCTTTCTTTTTTGTTTCTTTTTTTCTTCTTCTTTTTTTGTTTGCTTGTTTATTGTTGTCTTTTTGGTTGGTTTCTGTTTGTTTGTTGTTGTTGTTGTTGTTTGACGTTTTTCTTTTATTATTTCCTTTTAATTTTTAATTTTTATTGAGAAGTTATGGATTTAATCTTCTTCTTCTTTTTTTTTCTTTTTTCTTTTCTTTTCTTTTCTTTTTTTCTTCTTTTTTCTTTTTTTCTTCTTTTTTTCCCCCCTTCTTTTTTCAACATTACAACATGAAGTGGTGATCAGTGGTCTCCTCCTTCTTCCTCTTTATTTCTTTTCCCTCCTCCTCCACCTTCTTCTTCTGCTTCTTCATCATCTTCTTTTCTTCTGTCTTTTCCCTCGTCCCGACGCGATCCCGTGCGGTTGGCGAGACGTTAAAATCCAATATCTACGTAACTCCTTCTCCTCTTCACAGCCTTGGGTCACATGTTTCTTCCAGCACGTGCTGGAAACGGCTGAGCACATGGTGTGCACATAGGGGCGTGGGGGTTGTCCTCTAGGAGGTCACGGTGGACACCCTCACACTCTGGCCAGCCTCACGTACAGAGCAGTGTGTTGAGTGTGAGTGATCTCAGCCCGTTAGCTGTTCCCTAAATCAGTGGAGAGAGCCCCATCTCGTTCCCTGGTGGCCGGTTCAACAGGCTACATCCGTTTCTATTTACGCTGTAGTGTCATTGGAGTTTGGGGGTGGAGGGGGGAAAGAGAGACAGACAGAAGAACACAACTGGAGTTTGTATGTGCGGGAAAGAGAGACAGACGGAAATACATAATTGGAATTTGTGCGGGAAAGAGAGACAGACGGAAGAACATGATTGCGGAGAGAGGGTGGATGGAGAGAGAAACAGAATGGCAGAGATACAGCTGGCGCCCGACTGAAGGAATTCCAGTTCAAAAGGAGCTAAAGGAAACCACGTCGGAACTGAAGGACAGAAGGTCAGAACTGTAGGTCAGAAGGTCAGAACTGAAGGCCAAAAGGTCAAAACTGAAGGACAGAAGGTCAGGACTGAAGGTCAGAAGGCCAGAACTGTAGGTCTGAGGGTCAGAACTGAAGGACAGGTCAGAACTGAAGGACAGAAGGACAGAACTGTTTGTCAGAAGGCCAGAACTGAAGGACAGGTCAGAACTGAAGGACAGGTCAGAACTGAAGGCTAGAAGGTCAGAACTGAAGGCTAGAATTGAAGGACAGAAGGTCAGAACAGAAGGCCAGAACTGAAGGACAGAAGGTCAGAACTGTAGGATATGTCAAAACTGAAGGACATCAAGTCAGAACTGTAGAATATAGTGTCAGAACTGAAGGACATCAAGTCAGAACTGTAGGATATAATGTCAGAACTCGAAGATATCATATCAGAACTGTACGACAGAGGTTAAACCTATAAAAAATATTTTTTAAAGCTCATCACGACCGAAGGACAGACGGTAAAAAAAAAACTGAACAGAAAAAAGGGGCATGTCAGAACTGAAGATACAAAAGGTCAGAACTGTAAGAACGTATGTCAGAACTTTAGAAAAGGACGTCAGAACTCAAGGACAGAAGGTCAGAGCTGTAGGAAAGGACGTTAGAAGACAAGGACAGAAGGACAGAGCTGTGGGAAAGGACGTCAGAACTCAAGGACAGAAGGTCGGAACCGTAAGACAGCTGTACCCTTGGTGGAGTGCTGTACCTTGTCTTTACTCGCTTGCCAGGTGAGAGGTACCATAACCGACTCAGGTTTTTGTTGTGCTAATGTGACGTCTTCCGAGCAATAATTAACTCCCTCGTTTTGGTTGATTGTAAGACAGCAGATGAGAACAATAGAACAACGGGTCACTAGGACAGCAGGTCAGAACAGTAGAACAACGGGTCACTAGGACAGCAGGTCAGAACAGTGGGACAGCGGGTCGGAACAGTAGGAGAGCGGGTCAGAACTAAGACAGAAGGTCAGAGACAGCAGGAAGGCTTAGAAACAGTAGGACAGCAGGTACAGAACAGTAGGACAGAGGTCAGTCAAGGACAGCAGGTAGGTCAGAACAGTAGACAGCAGGTAGGTCAGAACAGTACGACGAGGTAGAGGTACAGTAGGACAGCAGGTAGGTCAGAACAAGTAGGACAGAAGGTCAGTAGGACAGCAGGTAGGTCAAAGAACAGGGTCACTAGGACAGCAGGTCAGAACAGTAGAACAGACGGGTCAGTAGGACAGCAGGTAGGTCAGAACAGTAGGACAGAGGGTCAGTAGGACAGCAGGTAGGTCAGAACAGTAGGACAGAGGGTCAGTAGGACAGCAGGTAGGTCAGAACAGTAAGACAGAGGGTCAGTAGGACAGCAGGTAGGTCAGAACAGGACAGCAGGTAGGTCAGAACAGGACAGCAGGTAGGTCAGAACAGTAGGACAGCAGGTAGGTCAGAACAGGACAGCAGGTAGGTCAGAACAGTAGGACAGCAGGTAGGTCAGCACAGTAGGACAGCAGGTAGGTCAGAACAGTAAGACAGAGGGTCATTAGGACAGCAAATAGGTCAGAACAGTAGGACAGCAAATAGGTCAGAACAGTAGGACAGCAGGTAGGTCAGAACAGTAGGACAGAGGGTCAGTAGGACAGCAAATAGGTCAGAACAGTAGGACAGCAGGTAGGTCAGAACAGTAGGACAGCAGGTAGGTCAGAACAGTAGGACAGAGGGTCAGTAGGACAGCAAATAGGTCAGAACAGTAGGACAGCAGGTGGGTCAGAACAGTAGGACAGCAGGTAGGTCAGAACAGTAGGACAGAGGGTCAGTAGGACAGCAGGTAGGTCAGAACAGTAGGACAGCAGGTAGGTCAGAACAGTAGGACAGAGGGTCAGTAGGACAGCAGGTAGGTCAGAACAGTAGGACAGAGGGTCAGTAGGACAGCAGGTAGGTCAAAACAGTAAGACAGCAGGTCAAAGCAGGACAAGACATTCCGCAAAGTGTGTCTTGAATGTCCGACTGCACCTAATTTAGAACTGTGCTGTGGCAACACTTCTTCACGTGCAGCCTCCCCATGGCTCATTGAAGACGTTGTTCCCACACGTTATGTCGTTGTGAGAGTTCATCAATCCATGAGCACAGTTTGTCACATCTGGACATTTTGTCTGCCCCCCACCCGTGCCCTCAGCCCCAGTCAGTAGATAGGCAGCCATTGCCAATAGCACGACTCACAAATCTTTTTGATTGAATGTGTAATCTTGAATCTTAAGCACTCACACACACACACACACACACACACACACACACACACACACACACACACACACACA
>JABMCL010001026.1:935000-962500 GCA_018857735.1 Alviniconcha marisindica | reverse complement strand
ATGCTTGTCATTAAAAGCAGGTACTCCATATGTATACTTGTCATTAAAGGCAGGTATTCTATGTGTATGCTTGTCATTAAAGGCAGGTATTCCATGCGTATGCTTGCCATTGAAGGCAGGTATTCCATGTGTATGCTTGTCGTTAAAAGCAGGTATTCCATGTGTATGCTTGTCATTAAAGGCAGGTACCCCATGTGTGTGCTTGTCATTAAAGGCAGGCACCCCATGTGTATGCTTGTCATTAAAGGCAGGTACCCCATGTGTATGCTTGTCATTAAAGGCAGGTACTCCATGGATACTCCTAACTCTAGGCCACACCATACATGTCCTTGATTGCTTACTCTAGTACGGGTCAGCACAATTATTACTCATTGTTGTGCCCATAGCCGGTTGTCCACCAAAGTCAGCTCCGGGTGTAATTCATCGTTTCCATCGTTACCATAACCTCCACTGTCGTGCTCTCTCTTTCTCCGCTGATTTGACTGGAGACTGGTCTTCTGCCAAATGCCGGTGACTTGGGCGATATGCATGTACAGCTCCTGTCCAGTCAACACTTCTTTCGATGACTGCCTATGTCACACACCGATGACTTGGAAAATGCCACAGCCCTTATCCAGTCAATACTTCCGTCGGTGACTACGTTAGGTGAAAAATGTAACAGGTATTAAATCATGGTCATACGCAATTATGCAAATACAAACAGGTCAAGAAGTAAAACGTTACACACTAAGTCGTATTTTACTAAGTCACGTCAAACTTACTTTCTATGTCAAAACGACTACACGCTGTAGGTATTACGGGCAACAACAACAACAACAAGCTTCAGCACAAAGCAGTCTACAGAGACCGCAACGAAACGAGTGGATGATGTGTTATTAGCACAAAGCCACCACACAAAAGGTGAGGGCGGGAGTGTTGCTTCATGTCGTAAGGATTACTGATGGGGGCGTAGCAGCCAGTGAAAGGAACTCAGAAACCTCCAAAACATCTGTCACAGTCATCGTCTGCAAAACTGTAGGTCCAGAATGTCACTTCGTCATTGCTGAAAGCACCCAAGTATATGAAACAAAATGTAATGCAGTTTCAGGTGAGAAATGCAGTTCTTAGAGACTGCGGGAAAAGTATTGTATTCATCCGATTCGCTTGAAGTCATTTGTCGCTTAAATGACGAAAGAAAATTGTACTGGAAACACCTGAGTACGTACAATGAAATTATTACTAGTACTACTAACATTAGTGCTTTGTATTTTGTCACAGTCCACAAGAATGGACCATTGTTAAGTATATTCACGAGGGAGATCACCAAGGCAACCGAGATCGAAAGCGAGGCTCGATTCTGTATTGGCATGCGGCAACTCAGAGGGCGACTTGGTGTGTCAACCAAATACATTTCGTTTGTGCATGTTCCAAAAAATACCTACAGTCAACAGAAAACATATATTTTAAATATGCATGTTTTTACAATGCCTACATTGAAAGGAGTAAATAGCGAATAAATAAAATTAAAATACAACCGTATTTCACGTGCTGGCTGCCAGTGAAACTCCCCAAATAAAATATTTAAGTGTAACGCATTTCTTGTCTGAATAGCTAATGAGAAGGGGAAAACGGTGGCAAACACACAACAACAACAACAACAACAACTGCAACAACAACAAACGTGGCACATTTACAGTGTGGACAGGAGCCAGTTTCTAGCCTAGACAAGGAATACAAACGAAAAGACGTAGATATGGACTAGAAAGTAGCAGTGTGGACGGGGGCAGAGGTCATTGTGTATTATATAAACTGGACCGAGAAACATCATTATTGTATACTTATGTACAATATTTACAAGAACACAAGGTCCCGTTTAGTGCCGTTCTTTCCAAGTAACCTGTATGTGGAGTGTACACGTTGATTTGTTTTTTGTTTTTATTTGCTGGGTGGGTTTTTTTTCCAGTTTCTGAAGTGTATTCTCATTTCTAATTTTCTGTGAAATGATTAACAAAGTTATTCTTCGTCAGTAGCCAGCATTGCCAGGCTTCGTGGTTCAACACAAAGCCCTGCACGAGATCATCAACACATTAAGGCAAAACATACGTAACTCGGGCATGTGATCATCACTACATTCATTCAAATCATACGTATCTGGTGTAATATTATTACGTTTAGGTAAGAAATAAACTGTTGCATATCATTTTACTGTGGTGAGTCAGATCCTGCGTAACTGATGCATCATTGCGGTGAGTCAGAGCCTACGTAACAGCTGCATCATTGCGGTGAGTCAGGCTGTATACCGTCAAGAACGACTCCCGTCTTTAACGTCTACACTCTGGTGTGGAGCATGCGTGTGTCGTCTGCGTCATCCACATTATTTTTCTAGTTAATTATGCAATGTATGGAGAGTTGTCACAGAAAACACAAAACATCCTTCCGTTTTAAAGATGACGGTGTCAGAAATCTGGCAATGCATGCACCAAAGTTACTATAAAAAATATAATTCCTATTCATGCAGTTACCATAAAAAATATCAAAACATCCTTTCCTTTTAAAATGAGACTGTGTCAAAATTCCTGTAATGCATGCTCAGTTACCAAAGAAATTACAAAACAACTGTGGCACTAGTATTGGTACACGAAGTTATCTTCTATTTCTTTCTTTTTTTCAAATGTGACTGTGTCAAAATTCAATCCAACAAATAACTGATAAAGACTACAGCAACGTTCATCATAATATTTCTTTGCAGACTACCTACTATTGCCGAAAAAGCCAGCAGGGTCACGTGATGTACTGGTCACTCTCCGAACTGACCGGAGTTCTTTGCGGACATTTGCAGTATTGGACACTGGCTGAAGTCAATAACGACGGAGTTCAAAACGGAACAAACCGATCACCAAATGTCCAGGATTTCACAAGCATAAGGATAACGCGACAGCAACGTTATCATGGGCCTTGTGTTTCGCTGCAATCCAAAGTACATTTGACAAGTGGGACAATGACCAGTCGGCTCCATTTGACAAGTGGACAATGACCAGTCAGCTCCCTTTGACAAGTTGGACAATGACCAATCAGTTCCCCTCGACAAGTGGATAATGACCAGTCAGCTCCCCTCGACAAGTGGACAATGACCAGTCAGCTCCCTTTGACAAGTTGGACAATGACCAGTCAGCTCCCTTTGACAAGTGGACAATGACCAGTCAGCTCCCTTTGACAAGTTGGACAATGACCAGTCAGCTCCCCTCGACAAGTAGACAATGACCGATGGGGCAGCAACAGGACGTGGTGTACCCATATCGGGGAAGATGGGGCAGCAACACAACGTGATGTACCCATATCGGGGAAGATGGGGCAGCAACACAACGTGGTGTACCCATACCGGGGAAGATGGGGCAGCAACACAACGTGGTGTACCCATACCGGGGAAGATGGGGCAGCAACACAACGTGGTGTACCCATACCGGGGAAGATGGGGCAGCAACAGGACGTGGTGTATCCATATCGGGGAAGATGGGGCAGCAACACAACGTGGTGTACCCATACCTGGGAAGATGGGGCAGCAACAGGACGTGGTGTACCCATGTCGAGGAAGATGGGGCAGCAACAGGACGTGGTGTACCCATGTCGAGGAAGATGGGGCAGCAACAGAACGTGGTGTACCCATATCGGGGAAGATGGGGCAGCAACAGGACGTGGTGTACCCATGTCGAGGAAGATGGGGCAGCAACAGGACGTGGTGTACCCATACCTGGGAAGATGGGGCAGCAACAGGACGTGGTGTACCCATACCTGGGAAGATGGGGCAGCAACAACGTTTGATGCACTGGGCGGGGAAAGGGGGGGCATGATACATTGGGGGGGGGGGGGGGTAGCAAGGTTTGATATACCTACGTCAAGCTGGGGGGGGGTGGGCGAGCAGGTTTGATATACCTACGTCAAGCTGGGGGGAGGGGTGCTGGGGGTAGCAAAGTTTGAAGTACCATGTTGTATGTGTGTGGGGGGGAGGGGGGGAGGGTGGCAGTTACAATGATTGATGTACCATGGTTTGGACGAGGGAGGGCGGGTGTGGGGTGGGGGCAGTAGCCAATTTAATGTACCCGTGTCGGTGGTGATGGCACAGGCAGCAAGCTTTGATCTTCCCAACTATACCTAAGCATGCATACGACGTGTTAGATGTTGACAGTTCATTGCCCAACTCCAAATATTGCATCACATGAATCCTCAACAAACTCCGCCACCAGACAGCATCACAGCAAAGACTTATCACCGTGCAACTCCTCCCTCTCTTCACAAACGCCAGTCAGACCAAATCTGAAACGTCCGCATACGACACGAAAATGTGTAAACTTTACGTCACAAACACGTGAGAAGTAAACTTATGTCATTATGTGTAAAACGTCACCACAGGAGTCAATAACGGGCGGCATAACGATACTGTCCTTTGCACCATCACTGAAGTAGCTGCGGTTTCAAAACTCCAACAATTAGCTCAATGAAAACGTTACCTGCTGAATGCTGAATAAAGACTGCGACCTCCGTAATGTTACACACAAACTGCTACCTGTTCATTGTTGAAAGCAAACGAAATGTGATGAATGTTACAAACACAAAAAGGTTCAAACGAACGCTTATTTATTTTTTGATGAATTGTTGATGACTGTTACGTTTAAAAAGAATGATGTTCCAAAAACACCCGCATGCCAGGTGATGTGTACCACAGGTTGTTCGGACTGTGTGTAGGTATTGTGTATTGAGAGTGAACCGCTGATAGTGTTTTCGGCACATCTCAAAACGAAAAGAAAAAGAAACGAAAAAAAGAAGACGTTTTGAGTCATTTTCAACGAGAAAGGAAAAGCGGCATAACTGAACAATGTCGTCCCCAACTTCAGCATGGAGTGACCCCCCTTGGCCGACAGCCCCTCTGGCAAGGGTTGCAACTTCCCCAAAGTCGTTGAGGGCGGGCATCGTTCAGCCGTACGCGAAAGAACGGAAACTCCTTACAGGGAACGTGCTTGAGCTTTCTGTCTGTAACCACATCAGCTACTTTCAGGCTACTGTCTGCAGCCGGACCTGGCGCTCAGTCCACGTCGGCGAAGAGGCCGGATCCGGAGAAGGTGGAGTACATGTAGCCGTGGATGTAGGAGGCGCGGCTGAGCAGCACGAGCCACACCTGGTCGCCGGCCTTCAGCGTCAGGATGGCGCTGTTGGTGGCCGTGGCCCAGTAGGGGATGCTCTCGGCCCAGATGGTGGCCACCATGCGTCCGTTGACCACCAGGTCCACCGCCGCCTGAAAACATCACCACACTGGTCAACAACTCGCCACTCAGCGCGCCAAGCACGCGGCACGTGAAGCCAGCTGTGCGGCTGGCTGTGTGTGGGTGGAGAGGTCATAAGGTCATAACCAGTCTCTTTTACATCTAAAGGAATGACACGAATCCTCGCACAATCCGAGCATCGTTTTCCGGCACCTTCCTCCAAGGAAGGATGTCGTAAACCAGTGCCTGGAGTGTGGAATCCTCGTTGGGGGAATTACATCCCTTGCCGGATCACATTTCCTTGTCTCTAGCCACTGATCTAAAAACAGATCTGTGGGCCCTACACTGACAAGTATCTTACATCAACACTGCGGTGTATCTTACATCAGCACTGCGATGTATCTTACATCAGCACTGCGGTGTATCTTACATCAGCAAAACGGTCTACACAGCCCAGGAAAGACCTCGGCCAACATTACACATCTGTATTACGTCAGCAGACCGGCCAAGTTTTGCCCTAGGGGCCCCTAGGGGGCGTCCAAATCCATTTGTCAAATTTAAAATAAAATAAAAAGGATCGTCGACTATATCATCACACTATGACTCCAGAATAAGTCAGCAACCAAACTGATAAGGAGCCTATCATGGTACTGCCTCAAGCATCTTCCCTGTCGTTCGTTTACCTCAGAAATCTGTTGCCTCTCCAACAACATAAAAAGTAGTCTAAATAAGCTTTACTTGTGCGACAGACGAAAACTGTGTTTCAAACAATTCGAAACAAAAGTAAACGGAAGACAGCTGAGAAAGACAGGGCACAGGTAACGAAAAGGAGGAAGGGAGATAAACGTGACAGATACGTTCCATCCTTTCATCAAAGAAACGTACGCGTTGTCTCCCCTGCGCCGCCACAACAACCGTAAACTGGAACGTCCCGTTGTAAGGCGCCGTAAAACGACCCGTTTCCATGTCGAAGGCGCCGCCCACATTGGTGATGACACTGTCGAAAATGAGGTCGGAGTTCTCCGTGACCGGCCCTTTGTTGTCTTTCAAGCCGGCGAAGAAAGCCACCTTGGGAACGTTGGGTCCGTCCACGCCTGCAAGCACAGAACACGGGGTCCGTAATGCAGACGCCATTTTTCAGGGGCACTCCTTGTTGCAGAAAAGGCAAAGAGCAGAAGCAAAAATTACACAAAATAAACATTCCTGCCAGAAAGTCATAATTCAGTGAAAGAACCCTCAACCCAGAACCGTTCAGCTCAACATTTTCTCTTCAAAGCAGCGGTGTTACTATGCTGTCAATGGAGGGGGAGAGAGAGAGAGAACTACGTACTGTACAGTCTGAAACAGAATTAGGCTTGGAGTGCTTGTGTACAACAGCCAAGATTTAAGTCGCCGATGGTAACTCTTATGTGGTATAAGAGTGAATCAACTCCAGCCAAGGTACATCCTGCTGTGATCCACCATTTGTGGAGTTTTGGCACCTTGCAATTACTCATATGCCACGTCAGACATACAACAGGTGATTCAGGTCTCTGTTGTTAAGTACCTGTGGCGCATTTGCACGCTAATTAGCTCGACTTGTGTGTTCAAGCAAATACAAGTTTAATCAACTGTCAAACATATTGCTGCAGATAGACTTTGTTGTGTAAAATCAACACACACACACACACACACACACACACACACACACACACACACACACACACACACACACACACACACACACACACACAAACAAACAAACAAAGAGCCAACAAAACCTCTGTCAAACAGAGCGACTGACCCGGTGGTCCCGGAAGCCCCGGGGCGCCATCTTTGCCGGGCATGCCGGGCTGTCCGGGCTTGCCTGCCGGTCCGCGGGGTCCCTGGATGGGCAGCGTGATGGGCAGGCCGCTGTTGGGCGTCCGGCACGACACCTCCAGGTGACACGCGTCCTTCACGCCAGCCACCTCGTCCATCTGGGACAGATCTCGCTCCACGTTACGGTTACGGTTCCGGTTCCGGTTCCGGTTTCTCCGCGGTTCTCTCTTCGCGCAGGTCAAGGCCAGGCAGCATAATGAGATCAGGAGGAGAACTGGTTTCAGGCGCATTCTGAAACACCAAAATAAGCAAGTAAGCAAGCAAGTAAATAATTGGTCTTTAACGCCCAGTCAACCTTGTACAGTTGCGGGTCATATGACGGGGAAGAAAAAGCCACAGAGTATAGCAGCGTAGTTGCCTGCGTTACTGTTTCATTTGATTGATTTGGGACTTTGTCGTCTAACTCTGGTTCTGCGATGACTGACCATCATGACCCAAACCAAAGCCTTAGTAACACAACACAGCTACAGTACGTCATCATGAACATCTTTTCTTTCTTTCTTTCTTTCTTTTTTTTGGGGGGGGGGGGGGGGGGCGGAAATCACCTTCAAGTAAAGACAAACAAACTGACGAGCACAAGGACTGCATGACTGTGCACACTAGTGTTCTGAGGGTTTGGCTTCCACAATAAAGATATACGGAAAAAATAAAGTCTCTCTCTCTCTCTCTCTCTCTCTCTCTCTCTCTCTCTCTCTCTCTCTCTCTCTCTCTCTCTCTCTCTCTCTCTCTCTCTCTCTCTCTCTCTCTCTCTCTCTCTCTCTCTCTCTCTCTGCATATGTGGTTTAATCCTTCACCAACTGCAGAAACAAGGGGCTGGACATGTGTATTTGAGGTGTCTTCACGTGGGACGGAATTCAGTTCTGGCGGTGTCCCCTTCATACATATAATTGTATTGATCGTGTCTTCGTGTCATCGTGTCATCGTGTCTGCCAAGGGCTGGAGATCCCCTGAAAAATCACAAAGCTTTCCGCTCACTGGTGTTTTGAGAAAAAGGTCAGGGGTCATTTTGCGCAGCCTTTAAAGGACAGCCTCTTCCTGGGCCGCCAGTAGGCCCACACACCAGGTCAGTTCTGTAAAGGACGTCAGTATCCACCAGGTCAGTTCTGTAATGACGTCAGTACCCACCAGGTCAGTTCTGTAAAGGACGTCAGTACCCACCAGGTCAGTTCTGTAAAGGACGTCAGTACCCACCAGGTCAGTTCTGTAAAGGACGTCAGTACCCACCAGGTCAGTTCTGTAAAGGACGTCAGTACCCACCAGGTCAGTTTCGTAAAGGAGGCCAATACCCACCAGGTCAGTACTGTAAAGGCTACCAGTAGGCCTACACACAAGGTCAGTATCGTAAAGGGCGCCAATACCCACCAGGTCAGTCCTGTAGACGGCGTCAGTACCCACCAGGTCAATTATGTAAAGGGTGTCAGTACCCACCAGGTCAGTTCTGTGAAGAGCAACCTCTTTCTGGGCTACCAGTACACCAGGTCCGTTCTGAAACCTACTTTCATTGGCGCAATCGGCCGAGAGGTGACGAAGGTTATGCTGCCTCTGTGTACGACGTCAGTGTATCGCAGATCAACTTCCCGAACAGAGCCGTCAGTTATCCACTTGAAGGTGAGTCAGCTGAGCAAGAGGGCCATTTGCCTGACAGACGATAACTGATCTGTTGTCATCCTTGTTCTGATACCGACTATGAATCCTCTGTTGTTATCCTTGTTCTGATACCGACTATGAATCCTCTGTTGTTATCCTTGTTCTGATACCGACTATGAATCCTCTGTTGTTATCCTTGTTCTGATACCGACTATGAATCCTCTGTTGTTATCCTAGTTCTGATGCCGACTATGAATCATCTGTTGCCATCCTTGTTCTTATACCGACTATGAATCATCTGTTGTTATCCTTGTTCTTATATAGATTATAACTAATCTGTTGTTATCCTTGTTCTTATACCGACTATGAATCATCTGTTGTCATCCTTGTTCTTATACCGACTATGAATCATCTGTTGTTATCCTTGTTCTTATACGACTACGAATCATCTGTTGTCATCCTTGTTCTTATACCGACTAAGAATCATCTGTTGTTATCCTAGTTCTTATACCGACTATGAATCATCTGTTGTTATCCTTGTTCTTATATGGATTATAACTAATCTGTTGTTATCCTTGGTCTTATACAGACTATAACTAATTTGTTATTATCGTTGTTCTTATACAGACTATAACTAATCTGTTATATTATCGTTCTTCTTACACAGACTGAATCATCTGTTGTTATCGTCGTTCTTATACAGACTGTGAATCATCTGTTAGTATCTTTGTTCTTATACAGACTGTAAATCATCTGTTAGTATCCTTGTTCTTATACAGATTATAAATAAGCTGTTATTATCGTTGTTCTCATAGCAGCAAAAAAAATATATAGAAATGCCAACTACAGTTCTGGTTCCACGTTACTGGACGAACCCCAAAACATTTTCTGGGGTTTGGTGATGCTGTTGTTGTTGTTGTTGTTTGTGTGTGTGTGTGTGTGTGTGTGTGTGTGTGTGTGTGTGTGTGTGTGTGTGTGTGTTGTGTGTTTCTGTTTGTTGCTGTTTTTTGCTTGTTTGTTTGCTTGTTCTAGATAAACCATCAATAGTAAGGGAAGACCGCGTTTGTGCTAATTTTATATTTTGTAAATAATAATAATAGATAACTTTTGTATAGCGCTATTCTCTGGTGTACCCAAACTCACTGCGCTTTACATTCTCCAACATTTTCTAAGTTTCACAAACATAATACATATATTTATGACAACTAACAATATATAATATACAAGTACATGTGCCATATGAGAAACAGCAATATATAAAGAAAATGAATCATTATATTACTACCTACCCTTAATTCCATCTCTCCCAGTCCCCACCCCCGCCCCCAACTGACACACACACACACACACACCACACACACACACACACACACACACACACACACACACACACACACACACACACACGAATATGAAACAGGTAGCGGTTGGCATGTACAAATCAATCAGAAGGTTTGGCGGAAGAAATGCGTTTTTAGGTTAACTTTGAAAGTTGGGAGGGAGGGCCGGCAGCGAGTTCCAGACAGTCGGAGCAATGTAACCAAAAGAACGTTCACCGAAGGTTTTCAGGTTTGTTTTTGGAATTTTGAGCAGTCTTTCTGTCGAAGAACGAAGGGAGCGCTATGGTTGATATGTACATTCCTTCATTTTCGGCATTCCTTCATTTACAGCATTCCTTCAGTGTTTTTCAGAGGGAAAACAATGACCACAACTGAAACAACGTTAGCAATAGCTGCAACAGCAGAAGCGTATCCACAACTACGATTTTTAAAATTCGCGGGTAAAATGTTCATTTCTTTGCCAGCACTGTACAGTCATTTGCAAAAGTTTAAGGCCAGACATGATTTTCAAGCCTTTTTATGCTATGACGTCAGATTATTTAATTTCATGTTTTCATTGCGTCATCCAGTTTGGGTTGAAGAAGAATACAAGGAAAGAAAGAGGAAACGTGTCTTCCTTAACATTAGGTCAATCAAACAACTCAGCTACAGCATTCGTTGCCAGCCATTTGCTGCTTCAAAAACAATGATAGTTTTTGATGGCTATGCCGGTATATTTTCAGCTTCAAATGTCAAATCGTTTCGATCTGCCGTGGCATTTTGGAAGGGTGCCCACAGGGTACATCTACATCGTTCGACCTGTGCACACAGACACGTTGACTGTCTACATCGTCAGACCTGTTGACGTCAGACATGTGCACACAGACACGTTGACTGTCTACATCGTCAGACCTGTTGACGTCAGACATGTGCACACAGACACGTTGACTGTCTACAACGTCAGACCTGTACACACAGACAAGTTGACTGTCTACATCGTCAGACCTGTTGACGTCAGACATGTGCAGACAGACACGTTGACTGTCTACAACGTCAGACCTGTTGACGTCAGACTTGTGCACACAGACAAGTTGACTGTCTACATCGTCAGACCTGTTGACGTCAGACATGTGCACACAGACACGTTGACTGTCTACAACGTCAGACCTGTTGACGTCAGACTTGTGCACACAGACACGTTGACTGTCTACATCGTCAGACCTGTTGACGTCAGACCTATGCACACAGACAAGTTGACGCCTACGTCAGACCAGTTGACGTCAGACCTGTGCACACAGACAAGTTGACGCCTACAACGTCAGACCTGTTGACGACAGACCTGCGCAGACAGACACGTTGGCTGTCTACAACGTCAGACCTGTGCACACAGACAAGTAGACTGTCTACGTCGTCAGACCTGTGCACACAGACAAGTTGACACCTACAACGTCAGACCTGTTGACGACAGACCTGCGCAGACAGACACGTTGACTGTCTACAACGTCAGACCTGTGCACACAGACAAGTAGACTGTCTACGTCGTCAGACCTGTGCACACAGACAAGTTGACACCTACAACGTCAGACCTGTTGACGTCAGACCTGTGCACACAGACAAGTTGACACCTACAACGTCAGACCTGTTGACGTCAGACCTGTGCACACAGACAAGTTGACTTCCTACAACGTCATACCTGTTAACGTCAGACCTGTGCGCACAGGCAAGTCGACTGCCTACATCGTGAGACCTGCTGACGTCAGATCCAATATGTGCACACAGACAGAGTGACGCCTACAACGTCAGACTTGTTGACGTCAGACCTGTGCACAAAGTCAAGTTGACTGCCTACAACGTCAGACCTGTGCACACAGACAAGTAGACTGTCTACATCCTCAAACCTGTGCACACAGACAAGTTGACTGCCTACAACGTCAGACCTGTGCACACAGACAAGTTGACTGCCTAAATCGTCAGACCTGTGCATACAGACAAGTTGACTGCCTACAACATCGGACCTGTGCACAAAGTCAAGTTGACTGCCTACAACGTCAGACCTGCGCACACAGACAAGTTGACTGTCTACATCGTCAGACCTGTGGACACAGACAAGTTGACTACCTACAACGTCAGACCTGTGCACACAGACAAGTTGACTGCCTACAACGTCAGACCTGTACACACAGACAAGTTGACTGTCTACATCGTCAGACCTGTGCACACAGATAAGTTGACTGCCTACAATCTCAGACCCGTGCACAGAGAAAAGAGGTTAGGGGCTTTGTGCAGTGACCGTACGAAGATGAACTCTGACGACTCGCATCACGCAACAAAACGCCGACCAATAACTGACCCCGTAACGCCACTAACAGGGGGCGCCCTTTGCAGCCACGGAGTGCTAATCCCAAACACCGACGGGGCACAGTGACGGGGCACAGGTCCACAGCGCTAGCGTGTGAACCCAGGGGCGGACCGCCGCCACTCTCTGGGGGGTAATCTCATATATCGATCCAATCCTATCACTTCTCTCGTTCACTCACGCCGGTTTCAAAATCGATTCAGGCGGTTAGATTGCACTTGAGATAAATTTCAAGTAAACAAGCCAAAACACCCTCCATCAAGAGACGCATCGATTCAAAGCTTCTGTTCAAACACAAATCGATGAATTAATAACCAGTGAATGTGTTTTCTGTGTGTGGTTTAGTTAAACGTATTTCTCGTGGCAACTGAAACTGAAAATTTGCTCCAGATAGAGATAGACGGACGGGCAACTCTCTCTCTCTCTCTCTCTCTCTCTCTCAATCTCTCTCTCTCCTCTCTCTCTCTCTTCTCTCTCTCTCTCTCTCTCTCTCTCTCAAATGTAGGAAGCAAAATAAATTTGTAGAATATAAGCAACAACAGAACCGTGACAACTACCTTGTGAGGGAAGCCAAGAAAAAATAAGTTAATGACCTTTCCGGAAATAAAGCAGATATATCATCCATGTGGAGAGCTATCAACACACTCACTAAAAGCCACAGCCCTGCAAACAATAATCTTCCATCAGAGCTCACACCAGACGTCTTTAACGCCCACTTCGTATCTGTAGTCTCCAAGTTCTTACCAGACGATCAAACTGATGGGTCTCAGTATAATTGTCCTGATAGGTTACTACACTTTTGCAGTGATCGAATCTCTCAAAATACCACATTTTCAATTCCTTCCATATCTGTATTCGAAGTAGGAATTTCTGTCTCAAAGATGGATAATAAGAAATCTACAGGTTGTGATGGTATTATTAAAAAATTGCCCTTCCGTACATTGCTGAGACACTTACATATATTTATAACTTATGCATACAAAAGAATGTTTTTCCAACCGCGTTCAAGACAGCTAAAGTAATTCCACTCCCTAAAACAAAAGCTATCTCCACTGATCTGAACGACTACCGCCCTATCTCGATCCAGTCTGTTCTCACAAAGCCACTAGAAAGACACATTCACAAACATTTGACAGTTTTTTTTTAGAAACACACCAACTTTTCCATTCCTTTCAGTCTGGCTTCCGATGTGGGCATTCCTGTCAAACGGCGGTTACCCGTTTAACTGATACTTGGCTCTCAGCTTTCAACAATCATCAAATGCCAGGTGCTGTATTTCTCGATTTTCGCAAGGCGTTTGACCTGGTTCATCACGATATTTTACTGAGAAAAAAAATATCCACGTACAACTTAAGCATCGCAAGTATAGCTTTCTTACGATCTTACTTACAGGATCGTCACAATGCGTACTTGTAAATGGCACATACTCCCAAGAAACGTCTGTAACAAGTGGAGTGCCTCAAGGGTCGATCTTAGGCCCGCTTCTGTTTTGCATCTTTATTAATGACTTGCCCCTGTGTCTTCCACGTGCGTCAGTCCAGTGTGATTTATTTACTGATGACGGCACCCTTAATACAGCTAATAACAACATAGATAATATACGTAGGGATTTACAACAAAGTCTATATGATGTCTCTGGATGGTGTTGTAGAAATCGGATGGCACTGAATCCGACGAAAAGAACATGCATGTTGATGGCAACGAGACAAAAACACCAGAAAAAAGAGCTCCCTTTAAATCTAAAGTTCGAGACCACGCCAATAGAGCAAGTTTCAAAACATCGCCTACTTGGAGTAACTGTAGACGAGCAGCTAAAGTGGCAAACGCATATTAACAACATTTGCAGAACAGTTTCTAGAAGGAAAAAATCTTATTTCGAAACTGAGTCAAATTGTCAGCCAA
Organism: Alviniconcha marisindica; assembly: GCA_018857735.1. Classification (NCBI taxonomy): domain Eukaryota; kingdom Metazoa; phylum Mollusca; class Gastropoda; family Provannidae; genus Alviniconcha; species Alviniconcha marisindica. Next base: position 948,242 of record JABMCL010001026.1, on the reverse strand, counting down.
AAATCAAAATTAGCCTTCTTCATTGCACACATTATGTCATATATGAACTATGTTTCAAATGCATGGGATGGATGTGCCGGTGTGCACATGAAGCAAATGTATTCTCTCCACAAACGTGCCATAAAATTATTGATGCCAATTCCTAATACAGACTAAAAAACAAAAGTGTTGTGCTCTCAAACTACTCCTCTAGACGAACAACTATTGCTCAACAAATGCGTTCTAATGAAAAAGGTTCTTCACGGCAAAGCCCCGCAGTATCTGAAAGATCTCATGATTCCTTCTGAACGTCTTCGTGTCATGGGAAAAAAACAGCTTTTGCCCAGAACAAGGATTGATATCTTTAAAACGGGTTTCTCCTTTTCAGGCTCTTTAGCATGGAATAGTTTAGCTCTTTCATCTCAGATACCCTGAATTAAAAACATTAAAAAGGGAAAAAGCATTTCAGGCACTCGCTAAGCAACCTTGATACTTCTTTATACTTCTTTTTCTTTTTTCTTTTTTTCCTCGTACCAGACACTTGCAAAAATTTATAGAATTTTATTGTTTCCCTTCCTTGCTCTTGTAAAGTTTATATTTGTATTCCATAAGAAACAGATTTTTTTTTATATTTGTATTTTCCTGAATATAACTCTTTTTTTCTTTCCCTCGTGGTCATCATTTTATTGTTCATTTTTTTAATTTTGTCAGCTTTTGTATATATTCTTGTGGGTGGGTGTCGTGTGCTTTGATTTTGGTTAGGTGTGTATAATGCACTATCGCTTAGCTTCCTTTCCTGTTAGATGTAATCTTGTTTTATACGTAGATAGTGAGATAGCCCTTATTCTGTCGCTTTCTTTTATTCGTTAATATTATTTTGTAATTCTCTCTCTCTCTCTCTCTCTCCCCCCCCCCCCTCTTTTCTCTCTTTTCTCTCTCTCTCTCTCTCTCTCTCTTCTCTCTCTCTCTCTCTCTGTGCCGAAAATTTGTTTTGAATTTGTCTTACTTTGCTTTATTATTGCTCTGTTTGTATGTGCTGAAGTTTTAGACAGAAATTAGTTTTCGATTTGTTTTTACGTCCTTTTTTCCCCGCATAATTACTTGTATTCTTGTTTTGAATGTAAATTTAGTGTTGCTGTGTTTGGCCATCAGGGACAGATTCGTGCTTAAAATCTTTATCCTTGTGTAGTCATATTCTCTCCTCTCTCTCTCTCTCCTCCTCTCTTTCTCTCTCTTCTCTCTCCTCTCTCTCCTCTCTCCCCCCTTTCTTTTTTTTCTCCTCCCCCCCCCCCCCCCCCCCCCCGCCTCCCCAGTTATTGTTCTCCAGTGGCATTTAAAGAAACAGAAAGGCCAAACGTGTTCTCTCCGTTGACAGTAAACTGTGAGAAAAGTGTAGGCAGAAAAACCGACAGGGATTGACAATATTAAAGTCTGGCAGCTGCTGGGAGCAAGAGCTGTTTGCGGAGAAGCGGAGAAGAAAGAGAGCGGCGGCAAAAAGTGTCGGTGTGCATGGCCCGACGTCATTAGATTACTTACACATGGAGGCGGCAATCAGACACAAGCCACCAAAGATGGCCCGTGAAATGTCGTCAGTTCACTTTCTTTCCTGACGCTTCAGTGCTAATCCTATCTTTTACAGGAGACGGAGAGAGAGAGAGAGAGAGAGAGAGAGAGAGAGAGAGAGAGAGAGAGAGAGAGAGAGAGAGAGAAGAAGAAGAAAAAGAAGAGACAAAGAGAAAAAGGGACAAAGATAACAGAGAAAAAGAAAAACACGATTGGCAGAAGTTGCTGACTTAAGTTGTCACTGGCACTGCTGACTTAAGTGGTCAGTGACATCGCTGATAACTGGTCAGTGACACTGCTGACTTAAGCTGTCACTGACGCTGCTGACTTAAGTCGTCAGTGACATCACTGACTTAAGTGGTCAGTGACACTGCTGACTTAAGCTGTCACTGACGCTGCTGACTTAAGTCGTCAGTGACATCGCTGACTGATGTAGTCAATGACACCAAAACTGCCAACTTAAGTAAAAAGGTCATTGACACTAGTAAGTTATGTGGTCAGTGGCACCTTTCCTGATAACTTGACTGATTGAGCGGGAAGTGACACCGACATTGTTAACTCAAAGACTGCCAATGTTTACGTGTCAAATAAGTACTTCCTCTGGCAACCTTCAACGCGGTCGAAGATAGATACAGAGACAGCGACAGAGACAAACAGAAGAAAGAGCAGGAGAACACAAGCCATGTTCTAACAATTAGTCACAGACAAACACAAATCTGAGACAGATACGATGTAAACGTGCTGTAAAAAGTACTTGTCCATATTCTTTCCAAGGACTATAACCGGAAAGTCAACAATGGTGACTTCTACGTTCCCCGCTGGCACGAATGGCGTGGCTTGCATGACGTCAACACGTTACCTACGTCAGCTGGCCGTGAGCATGCCTGGCCCACATTCACGTGTGACACTGTTTCACAGGGAACAAGGTCTCATCAGGTCACGCGAGGCCTGTCAAGATAGTGTCCCCTGTCGCATACAACGGAAGTTCTCTCGCCAAACCCAAGACAGCGGAATCCTATCAGGAACAATCACAAACTCATTAACACTTGAGAGTTGCCACCCTTTGTAAAACTCAGTGCGAATTTACATTTGCTGACACTGTAAGTGGGACGGGTTCCACAAAAGGTGTAAAATGCGAACGAATTAAGACTGTTGGCGGTGATACAAACAGCCAGACCCGTGAAGGTGATGACATCCCTGATGCCCTTCGTGTGTGTCGCTTTCAGCCAGTCACTCCCGTAGCCAGGCCGTCCTGTAACCACTTTCCCAGGTACACAATTTCACCTTTTGCAAACCACTCTTTCCCACGTACACAACTTTACCTTTCGCAAACCACTGTTTCCCAGGTACACAATTTCACCTTTTGCAAACCACTCTTTCCCACGTACACAACTTTACCTTTCGCAAACCACTCTTTCCCAGGTACACAATTTCACCTTTTGCAAACCACTCTTTCCCACGTACACAACTTTACCTTTCGCAAACCACTCTTTCCCAGGTACACAATTTCACCTTTTGCAAACCACTCTTTCCCACGTACACAACTTTACCTTTCGCAAACCACTCTTTCCCAGGTACACAATTTCACCTTTTGCAAACCACTCTTTCCCACGTACACAACTTTACCTTTCGCAAACCACTCTTTCCCAGGTACACAATTTCACCTTTTGCAAACCACTCTTTCCCACGTACACAACTTTACCTTTCGCAAACCACTCTTTCCCAGGTACACAATTTCACCTTTTGCAAACCACTCTTTCCCACGTACACAACTTTACCTTTCGCAAACCACTCTTTCCCAGGTACACAATTTCACCTTTTGCAAACCACTCTTTCCCACGTACACAACTTTACCTTTCGCAAACCACTCTTTCCCAGGTACACAATTTCACCTTTTGCAAACCACTCTTTCCCACGTACACAACTTTACCTTTTGCAAACCACTCTTTCCCAGGTACACAATTTCACCTTTTGCAAACCACTCTTTCCCACGTACACAACTTTACCTTTCGCAAACCACTCTTTCCCAGGTACACAATTTCACCTTTTGCAAACCACTCTTTCCCACGTACACAACTTTACCTTTCGCAAACCACTCTTTCCCAGGTACACAATTTCACCTTTTGCAAACCACTCTTTCCCACGTACACAACTTTACCTTTCGCAAACCACTCTTTCCCAGGTACACAATTTCACCTTTTGCAAACCACTCTTTCCCACGTACACAACTTTACCTTTCGCAAACCACTCTTTCCCAGGTACACAATTTCACCTTTTGCAAACCACTGTTTCCCAGGTACACAATTTCACCTTTCGCAAACCACTGTTTCCCAGGTACACAATTTCACCTTTCGCAAACCACTCTTTCCCACGTACACAAATTTACCTTTCACAGACCACCTCGCTTTTACGTGTCTACAACTTTACCGCTCCACCAGCCTACCATCACTACCAGCCTACCATCACCACCAGCCTACCATCACTACCAGCCTACCATCACTACCAGCCTACCATCACTACCAGCCTACCATCCCCTACCAGCCTACCATCACTCACCAGCCTACCATGCCTACCATCACACCAGCCTACCATCACTACCAGCCTACCATCACTACCAGCCTACCATCACTACCAGCCTACCATCACTACCAGCCTACCATCACTACCAGCCTACCATCACTACCAGCCTACCATCACTACCAGCCTACCATCACTACCAGCCTACCATCACTACCAGCCTACCATCATCCCTCCTCACCTCCTGCCTCCTCATCCCCCTGCCTACCAGTCACTCAGCCTATCCCCTTTCATCCATCCTGCCTACCCTCAACAGCCCTTTCTAGCCCGGCCCTCCTTTTCCGCACCTACCCATACCACCTGCCCCTCACCACCACCACCACCCTCGCACCTGACCCACCCTGCGCCTTCATTCCCGCCCACCTTTCCTTTCGCCCGATAGTCGTGAGGTGGGTGAGCGACATCACTGGTGACTTTAGCTACTGTCCTCAAAACATACACCTTTCTAGTCACCTGGCCCTACTATTGACTGAGTTTTCTCGTCACTTGACCCATACCACTGACTGACCTTTCTCGTCACCTGACCCATACCACTGACTGACCTTTCTCGTCACCTGACCCATACCACTGACTGACCTTTCTCGTCACCTGATCCTACCATTGACTGACCTTTCTCGTGACCTGACCCATACCACTGACTGACCTTTCTCGGGACCTGACCCATACCATCGAATGACCTTTCTCGTGACCTGACCCATACCACTGACCTTTCTTGTGACCTGACCCATACCGTTGACTAACTTTCTCGTGACCTGATCACACAACTGACGGACCTTTTTTGTGACCTGACCCATACCACTGACTGACCTTTCTCGTGACCTTGACCCATACCACTGACTGACCTTTCTCACTACATAACCCATACTACTGACTGGCCTTCCTCAGTGCGTGTGTGAGAGCGGTGACGCTGACGGACCACGGCTCCACTGCGGTAAGTCAGAAATCCTCCTTTGAACAAGTCACAGTGGGACCGGGGTGGCTGCCAGGACAGCGCCACCTCACAACAAAGCACCGTACACGTGATGGAAGAAACGAAAGAAGACAGCAGGCATCCAGCTAAGACATAAATGATGACAACAACAGCAGCAACAACAGCAACAACAATACCAATACTAATAGCAATAATGTAAATTGTCATGTGCTGTATTTTCACCAAAGCACTTAGCCCATTACAACAAAAGCAAAAAGTGCTCCACACGGTTAGTTAGTTAGTTAGTTTGTTAGTTGGTGCTTTGAGCCCAATTAACTAACTAACTAAACCTGTGATGTACGTTACGTCTGCGTTTTTGCTTTTGTTGTAATGAGCTAAGTGCTCTCAATCGAAGAAAGTAAGCAATGAGTGTAAACAATGAAAGCAGAAGAGGAGAGAAGTACGCCGAGACTCATCGTCAGATCTTAAGTCCCTTCTTAATTGGGCAACATTTGTTCGCGAACATAGTTGGGAGCATTCGGCGAATATAGTTGGTTCTTAATTGGGCGAACATTTGTTCGCGAACATAGTTGGGAGCATTCGGCGAATATAGTTGGTTCTTAATTGGGCTCGGAACAATTTGTTCGCCTGAACATAGTGGGAGATTCGGCGATATAGTTGGTTCTTAATTGGCGAACTTTGTTCGCGAACATAGTTGGGAGCATTCGGCGAATAGGTTCTTAATTGGGCGAACATTTGTTCGCGAACATAGCTGGGAGCATTCGGCGAATATAGTTGGTTCTTAATTTGGGCGAACATTTGTTCGCGAACATGGTTGGGAGCATTCGGCGAATATAGTTGGTTCTTAATTGGGCGAACATTTGTTCGCGAACATAGTTGGGAGCATTCGGCGAATATAGTTGGTTCTTAATTGAGCGAACTTTTGCTTCGCGAATATAGTTGGGAGTATTCGTCAAACTGCGATGAAGCTATATTCGGGGACCAAAACGCTTCGCTCAACATGTTCTGGGAATGTTCGCCCTATTCGACGAACCTTGCCTCTGATTGGCTGAGAGCGGAGAGCTCTCCTGTGGATAAGGAAGGAAGAAAATATATGGATGATGGTATCGCTATGTGTTTCACTCGCTTCGGAGGGAATTTGTTTATTTGTTGACTTGCAGGAGGCGCAGCCTTGTCTCTGGGACCCAGAATGATATAGTAGTTAGTTGAATTAGCCTGTGAGGGATGATTAAAGTATATTGACCTGACGACTTAACTTTGGCCTACATTTTGGATCACGCTGTCTGCTGCGCTTTTGCCGCAAGTCCGGGCTGAAGCTTGCATCTCATTATAAGCCAGTTAAAAACGAAGTATAGTTCGTTAAACTGTCCGAACTATGAGCTCAATTAAGAAACGAAGTAAAGTTCGACGAATACTCCGAACCATGTTCGGCGAAGCAAATGTTCGCCCAATTAAGAACGGGCTTTAGGAGTTCAGTCAAAACCCGAACACTACAGAGTTCATTGACAACTCATAGACTTAGAAGCAGCAGTGTAGCTGACTGTCGTTGTGCCAAACCAGTGTAGCTGACTGTCGTTGTGCCAAAGCAGTGTAGCTGACTGTCGTTGTGTCAAACCAGTGTAGCTGACTGTCGTTGTGCCAAAGCAGTGTAGCTGACTGTCGTTGTGCCAAAGCAGTGTAGCTGACTGTCGTTGTACCAAAGCAGTGTAGCTGACTGTCGTTGTGCCAAAGTAGTGTAGCTGAGTCGTTGTGCCAAAGTAGTGCAGCTGGTTTTCGTGCCAAAGCATTGTAGTGGCTGTCGTTGTACCAAAGCAGTGTAGCTGAGTGTCGTTGTGCCAAAGCAGTGTAGCTGACTGTCGTTGTACCAAAGCAATGTAGCTGACTGTCGTTGTGCCGCAGCAGTGTAGCTGACTGTCGTTGTACCAAAGCAGTGTAGCTGAGTGTCGTTGTGCCAATGTACTGCAGCTGGTTTTCGTGCCAAAGCAGTGTAGCTGATTGTCGTTGTGCCAAAGCAGTGTAGCTGACTGTCGTTGTGCCAAAGCAGTGTAGCTGATTGTCGTTGTGCCAAAGCAGTGTAGCTGACTGTCGTTGTGCCAAAGCAGTGTAGCTGACTGTCGTTGTGCCAAAGCAGTGTAGCTGATTGTCGTGCCAAAGCAGTGTAGCTTACTGTCGTGCCAAATCAGTGCAGCTGATTGTCGTGCCAAAGTAGTGTAGCTGACTGTCGTTGTGCCAAAGCAATGTAGCTGATTGTAATGCCAAAGCAGTGTAACTGATTGTCGTGCCAAATCAGTGTAGCTGATTGTCATGCCAAAGCAGTGCAACTGATTGCCCATCAAATCCGTGTAGCTGATTGTCATGCCAAAGCAGTGCAGCTGATTGTCGTGCCAAAGCAGTGTAGCTGATTGTCGTGCCATATCAGTGTAGCTGATTGTCATGCCAAAGCAGTGTAGCCGTTTATCATGCCAACGTATTGTAGCTGATTGTCATGCCAAAGCAATGTAGCTGATTGTCATGCCAAATCAGTGTAGCTGATTGTCATACCAAAGCAGTGTAGCTGACTGTCGTGCCAAAGCAGTGTAGCCGACTGTCAGGGTGAATGCCGGTGGACCCCTTGCTTTGAGGACTACTTCATCGTCAAAGCTTTTTGTTGGTGTCAGACGACCAGGCCGCAGGTGGGGTGGGGGGGGGGGGGGGGGGGGGGACTTTATTTCACAAGGATCGTGGACTATACTCGGGCCTTCTTCACATCTAGCCCTTGCCCATAGCGGACCCGAGCTCGCGATTAATGGTCGTAACTAGTGACCGGAACTTCATGCCTGGCTATTTACTGGAACTTAACACACGACTGCTGACCGGAACTTCACGCCTGGCTATTTACCGGAACTTAACACCCGACTGCAGACCGGAACTTCATGCCTAGCTATTTACCGGAACTTAACACCCGACTGCTGACCGGAACTTCATGCCTAGCTATTTACCGGAACTTAACACCCGACTGCTGACCAGAACTTCACGACTAGCTATTTACCGGAACTTAACACCCGACTGCTGGCCGGAACTTCACGCCTGGCTATTTACCGGAACTTAACACCCGACTGCTGACCGGAACTTCATGCCTGGCTATTTACTGGAACTTACCACCCGACTGCTGACCAGAACTTCATGCCTGGCGATTTACCGGAACTAAACACCCGACTGCTTACCGGAACTTCACGCCTGGCTTTGTGTGTGTGTGTGTGTGTGTGTGTGTGTGTGTGTGTGTGTGTGTGTGTGTGTGTGTGTGTGTGTGTGTGTGTGTGTGTGTGTGTGTGTGTGTGTGTGTGAGAGAGAGAGAGAGAGAGAGAGAATGTGAGTGTGCGTGTGTGTGTGTGTGGGGGGGTGAGTGGGTGTTTGTGTGTGTGCGTGCGTGCGTGCGTGCGTGCGCGCGCGTGCGTGCGTGCGTGCGTGCGTGCGTGCGTGCGTGCGTGCGTGCGTGCGTGCGTGCGTGCGTGCGTGCGTGCGTGCGTGCGTGCGTGCGTGCGTGTGTGTGTGTGTGTGTGTGTGTGTGTGTGAGTGTCTGTGTTGTTGTTGTTGTTGTTGCAGTTTTGTTTTGTTTGTTGTTGTTGTTTTTCGTTTTAATTTTTGTTTTGTTTTGTTGTTGTTGCTTTTATCTCTGACACATAAGTATTATCCCTTGACTGCTAGTTCCCAACAGCAGGAACTGCAAAGGCTTTTTGCAAACAAGCACTGTCGGCGTTCTGAAAATATGTCAATCTCGTGCACGGAATCTGACCTATGAATCAGCCAATCAGCTCTTTCCAAAGACGTAAATGACATCACAAACTCTGTCTCGCTTTTTGTGGTTGGCTGGGCAGTAACCCATCCGAACATAATCAGCTCCCAAAACAAGCCTTGTGAATGTAATAAAATGTCGATGCTGCTATAGATGCCTGTGTTATTAAAGTCAAAGGAGCAGGTTTCTTCGTTAACGGATACTGCTGAGCTTGATAAGGTCACCAGGATCCTCGCACAAACGGAATTACTCTGAATGTGCAGCGATTAGCTGACGATTTGGTTACAGAAATAGCGGCTGGTGTAATGAGACTGCGTGGTCTTTGAGCTGGAGCAGGGTGGGTTTTGTTTTTGTGCAGATCTTTTCCTAACGATATAGTCTGCCAGGTCAAGCAGACTGACGAAACGAAACTAAAGCAAGGTAAGGCTAGTCATCTAAAGACTCAGTCAAACCATGTCATTTAACAGCTCTGATCAAAGCACCCATGACCTTCTCCACGATGAACGGGATTTTATCTGCACTTGTCAACCACCACGTTACTGTCAGAAACTCCTAAAGCATATCTGACCCAACTTTGTTGGCTGCCAGTAAGTCGCATACGCATCATGCCTTCAGCTTCAGTGACGTTCAGCTGGCATTTGTTTTACGAGAAACTTCGAGGAGGACGGCTGACTTCTCTTGCAGAATTCCTACTCCTTGGGGCGGATCGACTCTGTGTGCCTTTCTCGTGCACAAGTCAGATCGATGCTGCAGACTGCGCACAAAACGTAAGAATCGCCATTCATCGATTGCCTGAGGCATGACCAGTTCCCAGGACAGGATATCCAGGTGATAATGCTCGAAAAGCCTTTACTTCTTTTCTTTCTTTTTTCTAGGTGAGTCAATCGTGCATCTCCTCCACACCCTCTCCCCATGTCAGCGATCAAGTTGAAAATGGCTGGAGAAGCAGTTTTAACAATGAGCATGTGCGGTCCCTACTACAAGGGAGGTAATTTTCTGTCATGACGATACTTTTTGGCCTTTGACATTTCGATTTCGGATTGTTTTTAAAGGGATTGTGGGCATTGAGAAATTAGGACTGTAACCGTCTCTTCTTCTTCTTCTTCTTCTTTTATCCTGCCGAGTAGCGGCTGAAACAGAATGTTCGTGTTATAGACGATGGTCCAAGGAATGTCGTCGACAGCTTGTTCAATCTATACCCCTCTCCTCCAAGCGATCGATGGTGTGATGTCCATGCCTTTGTTGTCTTCGGTAGTGTCTCAAGCTCCTCAATACTCCAGATCTTCCGAGACGCGAGCCACTTGGGCCGGCTGCTTTTCCCTACAGTCTGTCTGTTCGGTCAGTTCCCCGGCCTCCGACAGGGGCGAGCGGCCTCTGTGGCCTCTGTGGCCTCTGTGCGCTAACACTGCTCTGGGTCCGAACAGCGAGGCAGGGCGGCCTTCAAAGCGAAGCCACGCGGAATTCACTCACCTCCACTCACCTCCACTCACCTCCACTCACGCTAATCTCTCTCCCAGGAGGTCCACGCGAGAGCCGGCCGTAAAATGGCACCGGAAGTGCGAAGTAAGAAAGTTGAGGTTACCCCCCATTTGTCCCGCGCGCGATCCCAACAGTGGCGAGAGAAACGGGTTGTCCGCCATCAGCACAGAAACCCGCCATCAGCACAGAAACCCGCCATCAGCACAGAAACATCAAGGCGGTGTCGCTTGGCCATGGTTTTGTTCGCTGCTGATGCGATTTCGCTGTCGCACCTCCAACTTGTGGCGGGCAGAGCCAGCGAGTTCAAGACCCACAGCCAGTCTCTGCGAACCAAAGACAGCGCCATTCCTTCGTCCCTGAGTTCAGCACACGTACCCCGGAACACCCTACTGGCTGAGTGCTGCTTTTCGTCTTTTCGTGCCATCTCTCTCTCTCTCTCTCTCTCTCTCTCTCTCTCTCTCTCTCTCTCTCTCTCTCTCTCTCTCTCTCTCTCTCTCTCTCTCTCTCTCTCTATCTGTATGAAGAGTAGCCCAAGAAACTGAATTACATTTTGTTCTATGTTGTCCTGTGCCAAGAAGCTTAAGAGCGCAATTTATCCCGTTAAAATTCTACGAATGTCCTAGTCTTTTTCGATTAAGCCTGCTGCTGGCATCCACCAATGAAAATGTTGTGAGAAATCTGTCAGTGTATTTGTACAAAGCCTTTAAGTTGCGTAGCATTTCAATGTCATAATTCAAGCACACTATCATTGTTAGTACCTTGTCAAGTATATCGTCGTTAGTTTGTTGGTTTTCTTGCTCATAGATATAATTATAGTATGTACTGTGAGGTGGTAGGTCATCCACCTGCACCCCTTCATGAGGGCAATGGCCTAAATGAATAATCATCTCTCTCTCTCTCTCTTCTCTCTCTCTCTCTCTCTCCTCTCTCTCTCTCTCTCTCTCTCTCTCTCTCTCTCTCTCTCTCAATAAATAAATAAATAAATAAAGTTTTGTACTGTATTTTAATTATATGCTGAAACATTAACCCACTTCCCATGCCGTTAAATATCAGTGTGTGTGTGTGTGTGTGTGTGTGTGTGTGTGTTTTGTGGACGTGTGTGTATGTGTGTGTGTGCGTGTGCATGTGCGTGCGTGCGTGTATGTGTGCGTGCGGGCGGGCGGGCGTGTGTGTGAGTGTGTGCGTGCGCTCGCGTGTGTGTGTGCGTGTTACGCGAATGATTGTGAAACGTTCAGTTAACCTCAAAGCGTCAGTCCGCAGTGACAGTTATTTCTCCAGACAACCATGACAAGAAACAGAAAAGGTCAAAACAACAACCACTGTCTTTCAAATGGACGAAATAGCGAGCAACATTTCAGAAGCAGCATCTTTGTAGAGATACAAAACGCATTTCTGTTCCACGGAAAGAGCGATAAGTGAAGCTATGTTGAGAAGGTTCACGATGAGGTTATGCTTTTGCACAGACATGGCTGGAACAAAAGGGACGCGACACAAATGGATTCCAACAATACTGTCAGTGTGTCTGTGTTGAAAACTGCACTGGCCACGCAAAACGAAGCCCGCAGCTTTGCAGACGCGCAGCTCGTTATTTCCGTTTTAGTGAGAGCATTGATTGTGATGAGAACCTGTTTTATGCGCCTGTTGTCTTTTTGTCGCTGTTCCTTCTCTGCTAAGTGTGTGCTTTCCGCTGCCTCCGTTTGTTGAAGGCTGTGTTCTAATAAGAGGATTGACTGTGTGACAAGCATTGTTCAAGAGGCGTCCGTACAATAGGTCACACACACACACACACACACACACACACACACACACACACACACACACACACACACACACAACACAACACAACACATACACACACACACACACACACACACACGCACGCACGCACGCACGCACGCACGCACGCACGCACGCGCGCACGCGCACTCTGATAAATTCACTCCCATGGAGTTAAACTTTTTTTTCAACGCCTTAAAGGAGACATGCATCCCAGTAATTTTGATTCCTTCACAACGGATGAAATAACTTGAACTCGCCGTATCTGCTTGCTATTTTGCTGCCTTACTAGTCAGTAACTACCGGGACAGGCGGGAGGGGGTCCGTTTACCGGTAACATTCTATGGCCCTTACTCTCCGGACACTATTCTGTCGCCCTTACTGTCAGGATACTATTCTATGGCCCTTACTCTCAGGATACTGTTCTGTGGCCCTTATTCTCCGAATACTCTACTGTGATCCTTACTCTCCGTATTCTATACCGTGGCCCTTACTCTCAGGATACTACACTGTGGCCCTTACTCTCAGGATACTACACTGTGGCCCTTACTCTCAGGATACTATATTGTGGCCCTTACTCTCCGGTTACTATACTCTGGCATTTACCCTCAGAATACTACATTGTGGCTCTTACTCTCAGGATATTATACTGTGGCCCTTACTCTCAGGATATTATACTGTGGCCCTTATCTCAGGATATTATACTGTGGCCCTTACTCTCAGGATATTATACTGTGGCCCTTACTCTCCGGATACGATCACGTTACTTTTCTGTGACCCCAACTATTCCGTTGCCACAAAGTGAGGTAGATGACCTGGCAGCAACGTCAGGCAGATGACCTGGCAACAACGTCAGGCAGATGACCTGGCAACAACGTCAGGCAGATGACCTGGCAACAACGTCAGGCAGATGACCTGGCAACAGCGTCAGGCAGATCACACACACACAACACACACACACACACACACACACACACACACACACACACACACACACAGTGTTTGGTGTGTTAGGCATAACCTGAAAACTAGGCCAAAACGACAACCCGAAAACGGGGTCTGACACTCTGATGAAACCTGGAAACACTCTCTGACACTCTGATGAACCCTGAAAACACTCTGTGTATGTGTGTGTGCGTGCGTGCGTACGTGTGTGCGTGCGTGC